>OFHU01000748.1:0-10949 GCA_900245905.1 Lacerta viridis | reverse complement strand
GGGTAGATCTCCCCAGTGCTTCTTCACTAGCCTGACTCATCTCTGCCTCTTGGACACCCTCATCCGTCTCTCCTGCTTCCACCTCTGCCTCTGATTCTGGACTCCTCTCTACCACAGACTCTTCCTGCTCACTAAGCCCTGTTGCCTCTTCTTCAGCTTCTGACACCTCCTCCCTCCCAGTCTGCTCCCTCTTCTCCCTCTGACCACTCAGTTGGTGCCACCCACCATTCCACTGTGACCTAACAGTCTGTGGCAGTTGACCAGTGCTCTGACTCACTGTAAGGCTACTTCCTGTTTTCCTATGTAAATATACTGTACCCCCTGGTTTTTCCCTCCCTCCATCTATCTATCTATCTATCTATCTATCTATCTATCTATCTATCTATCTCTGGCCTCTGGGACTGTCTCAGGCCACAATCCCTCCTCAGCCACATCCAACTGTCCTCAGGCCACGCACCTCAGCCTGCTTTGCACCTTTCCCTGAATGCTTTTGCCCGGCCTTTGAATGAGTCCTTGTACTCTGATGGTGCTTTTTTGCCTGCCTGAGTTTGGGGGACGGGACGGGACAGAAAGCGGTTCGCATGTGTGTGTAGAAATGAGCCGAGCATACAAAGGTAAAAAACGAGAACTCGCTGATCTTCCCGCGTTTGGCCTGACCTGCCTCAAACATTTGCCCAGAAGGAAATAATATGCATTGGGCTGAAAAACATCAACCCCCCCCCCCACAATTCTATTAAGAAGAGCAGGTGTCAAGCAACGTTTTTTGTAAAATAGACAAGGGTTTTTGTTGCCGCTTTTATTCTGCCAGGAATACTACTCAGCCTGAATTATGCTGGCATTTATCCCTTGCCCCTCCCTCCCTCCTTGTCCCATTGTTTTCTCCCCCACCCCCAGAATTCATATGGTCATCTTCCAGGGCAGCAATCTTTTTTTTTTTTAATATTTTTATGAATTTCAGTACCATGCAGATGACAATATCATTGGAGGGCGGCTGAGTGGGAGGCAGCGGGCGGAGGCCAGCCCCATGCTGCTTTTTCGGGTGGGGAGCCACGTCATCACTCCTAGAAGAGTCACCGTGGCTCAGTCGCAGGGTCAACGCACGCCAGTTGCATCCTTCTCAACTGCCCTCTGGCATGGGGGGGGGGGGGGAAACCCAGCAGCTCAGCGCCCTGCAAGCACAGGCCCAGGCCACACTGCTTTGGGGAGTGTGGGGAGTGGTACGCCGTGCTGTGGGGCGCCTTGACTCGGGCGTCACCTTGGGCTCAAGCATGCTGCCCCCCAAGGTAAGTGCCGCCCAGTTCACTGCACCCTCTCCGCCCCCCTAGCTATGGGACTGCCCCCCCCACTTCAACCCTGGGCCATTTTTTTTTCTTTACTGAAAGTTCAAAAGGTGCATAATTATACGTACACTAAACATGGTGAGATGTAAATAAAAGAGAGAGAAAGAAAAAGAGAAACAGAACCCGTGTAGAAGGGAAAATAAAGGGGGGGGGACCCTAAGCTGTATATTTTACAAGGTTGTTATTGCAGTCCACCAGAACTTAGAATATACTTGACCCTGATATGTTTGTTTAAAAAAGAGCTATCTAAGGCATCTAACTGTTGGAGATGCAACAGGGATAATGCTTCTCTAAAACACGTTTTTTTTCATTGTCCTATATTGAAAGATTTTTGGCAGAAGGTAACAAACTCAGAGCCGTAGGAAGGTCAGGTGGTGCCAGGTGCGGAAAATTTCTTGTCACACCCCATTGATTAATTGATTGATTGATTTTTTTTGCCTGCAAATATGGTTTTACGTTATTTCAGATGATTTGGACAGTGTTCTTGAAGCTACTAACATGAGTTTGGCCAAACTGCGAGAGGCAGTGAAGGATAGGCGTGCCTGGCGTGCTCTGGTCCATGGGGTCACGAAGGGTCGGACACGACTGAACGACTGAACAACAACAAAATAATAATAAAAACTTTTATTTATATCCCGCCCTCCCCGGCCGAAGTCGGGCTCAGGGCGGCTAACATCAGATACATAACATTGGTATAAAATCAAACAATAATTAAATTACCTCCTAAAAACATCTCAAAATCAAATTAAAGTCTAATTAGATGGCTTTCCACAGGGTTAGGGTTGGGAACAGTAAGTGCTCCACTGAACTGAAATTTCAGCCTTCACGACATAGGAAAACAGCCAAGTAAACAGCTATTTTGGTGGAGGAGGGTCAAGATATTAACTGATATGCATGAAATTTCATATATAGCTATATAATCCCTAGTATAGTAAGATAAGACCTTTGGAGCAGGCATTTTTTTATGAATCGCCCTAGTAGGGCAGTAATTGTTCCTTGATAATTTGTCACCGCCTCCATGACGGAAACTGGGGTGACCCGCCCCCTCCACCCCACCTTCCTACGCCCCTGCTAAAACTATCAACAGAACTGTATGGAACAACCTTACATTTACATAGCAAAATATCCTTTTGAATTACGTGCCCTGCACATGGAACCTTACGAAAAGACAATACAACTGGACTCTCCATGTCCTTACTATGGCAAAAAGACTGATAACTGATGAATTGGAAAAATAAAAATGTGGCTCCCTTCTACGATTGGATTGAAGACTTATCCAAACTTGCAACATACGAACAACTTTTTTGTATTTGATTTCTGTTGGAAGCCGCCCAGAGTGGCTGGGGAAATCCAGCCAGATGGGCGGGGTATAATAAATATTTATTAAATTTTATTACCTTGAATATAACAGACTTGTCATGGACAAATTCAATGATATTTGGAATCCATTCTTACAAATACTGTAAATAGGTTAACCCTGAACATTAAAAAAAAAAAAGACTCAGGAGATAGATCTACATTTATTTACTGTTTTTTGTTTTGTTTTGTTTTGTTTGTTTATCCCTAGATGGCTGAGTCTAAAAATCACTAGGATTGAGGAGGCATCAAAGCAAGGCTCCACCTCAGCTTAATTCTCTTCTTTGAATCGGAAGATGATCTACAGTCCTTTGTCAGCAGATTTCTTGGTGAGAACTAGGAAGAGGAGAAAATGACGTGTGACTTATGACTGATCTTCAGCCTTGACAATTTAAGGAGCTTGCCTGGCCTCCCACTTGTTTGTCCATTCCCAACAGCAAGGGCTGGCAGAGTTGCTGGCTGGGCCCCCACCCACTCACCCACTTGCAACCAGCACCCCCAGGCCAGCCCCAGAGGCACCATCGCTGGGGAGCTACCAGGGCTCCAAGGCTGCCTCAGCTCCTGGCAAGCAGCACCCCCTGGCCAGTCCCAGAGGGCCAGCCCCAGAGGTACCATTCGCCTGGGGAGCTTGTAGCCAGGGGGCTGCTGCAACAAACACACACACAAGCCTTTGGGAGGCAGAGGCGCAAGAGGGCATCAGAGGAGAGGGGGGAGGAAAGAGGGACACAGGCTGGTATTGCCCGTGGCACCCCTGATCATCATTCAAGGCACCCCAGGGTGCCATGGCACACTGATTGAAAACCACTGGCTTAAGGACTCTAATTCAGCCCGGACACTGAGGTCCAGCACCGAGGGCCTTCTGGCGGTTCCCTCACTGCAAGAAGCAAAGCTACAGGGAACCAGGCAGAGGGCCTTCTCGGTAGTGGCACCCGCCCTCCCACCAGATGTCAAAGAGAAACTTTTAGAAGACTCTGAGGAGCATGTGAAGGGAAGCCCTGTTTAATTGTTTAATAGATTAATGTAGTTTTAACATTTCTTTGGAAGCCGCCCAGAGTGGCTGGAAACCCAGCCAGATGCGGCGGGGTTAATTAAATAAATCTATAATTTTCATCATTATTATTATATATTATTATTATTTATTATTATTTGAGGTTTGGAGCTTTCAGGGTTAAATAAGCTCAAGAGTACGCCCCTCCCACAGGGAAGATGTGTCACAACATCCAGGGTATCTGCTGTATACGTGAAGCCTATGTGATTTATGTGACGCACTGTTTATTCTCTGGTCAGTCCTTCTTTCGGTTTGAACCAGAGCGGACATGCCGTCCGTAAGTCCGGGAGCGTCCGTGATTTATATGCCTGTAAATTAAAGCTTGCTTTACCTGAAACAAGCTAGGCTTGTGGAATTTATTGCTGGCAGGCTCTGAGGCACAAGGCACACATACCGTTGCGCAAGAAGAGGTTTGAAGTTTGAACAACTCTGCAAAAGCACTGGAGAAGCAGGAAAACGCAGCAGGAAGTGTTGCTGGACACCACTCCAAGTGCTAAACTGTTTTTGAGGCTTTTCCAGTTTAAAACAAAAGCCCCAACATATTATTATTATTATTATTATTGTATTATTATTATTATTATTAGTGCTAGTTTGGGAAGCAATGCATACAACAGCAGGATGTCATAACCAGGGCTGTCTTACCCATAGGTGCTAGGGGTGTGGGGCACCCGTGCGCCGGGCTCTCAGGGGCACCAGGCCAAGAGTCTGGGGCCCAAGAGTTGAGTCTGGGGAAGAGCCCACCCATCGGCCGGAGCGCCACAGCAGGCTCTTTCCTCCTGCACGCCAGCGAGACACTGGGGGTGGCTGGCTCTTCCCTCCTGCACTGGGCAACTGGGGGGGGGCACTGGGCGGATCTTTGCACCCCGGCACCAAATATGCTCATGATAGCCCTGGTCATAACTAAGTACGGGATACATATGCATTTGGAATGACGTTGTGTGAACATGGATTATCACACACACACACCCCCGCCGCACTGGAAACACAGTGAGTGGACATTAAACGGGAGTGTAAACAGAGCCTAAGTCACCTGCTTTATGTCCACACCACGGGGCTCACTTTTCTTCACCCTAATTTGGATCCAAATTGGGGTGTGTGTGTTTTGAGGGGGTGGGGGGAGAAGAAATGCATCAAAGTGCAATGTTTCACAAGAAACTGCAGGATAGGTGCAGATTTTGTGTACATAGCTAACCAAACAAGTTAGTGCTGCCATTTGGCTGACGAGCAAAATAGTTCATTGTATTGGTGTGCTGAAACCCAGCCCTTATTTTTGTGAGACTACTCATTCTCTTCCTCTTCCTCCTCTTCCCTTCCTCCTCCTCCTCCTCCCCTCCTTCCTCCTCCTCCTCCCCTTTTTCTTTCTCTTTTCCTTTTTCTTCTTCCTTCTTTCCCCCCTTTTCCTCCTCCTCCCTCCTCCTCCTCTTCTTATTCTTTCCCCCTCTTCTTTTTCTTTTTCTCTTCCTCCTCCTTTTTCTCCTCTTTCTTCTTCCTCCTTCATTCTCCTCCTCCTCCTCCTCCTCCAATGTATTATTCACTTGCCACATAAGGAATCTGCAAGTGACTTACAAAACTTCGAAAACTTCAAATCAAATCAAATCAAAGTTTATTGCCTTAGCCAATTGGCCATAGCACATAAAAAGCATTCAGGCAGAAACCTGCCACAGTTATACAAAATATGTTAGCTTCATTTGCTAACCAACAGGTATAAAATCATGGTAGATAAAACAAGATATGGTAAAAGCAGTAATAAATCATGTGGCTATGGGTATTTCAGAATATTTACAAAAGTCCAGGGCTTTAAAAGAGTTAGCCTATCAAGGTGGCCCTGAGTTTCAGGGCCTGCAAGATATAGATGGCCACACTGCGGGTAACCTTGGGGTTGGCGTCCACCAATAAGTATTTCATACAATCATCTTCAAAAGCATCAATCACAACATAAAATCAGGAAAAAGCACAACACATTACAATAAAATCCACACAATAACCTTTAAAAAAACCTGCAAGAACTTCAGCAGCAGAGCAGAAACAAATGACAATAAGATTATCCGACTCCGTCAAATACACGGGAGAAGAAATATAGAATCATAGAATCCTAGAGTTGGAAGAGACCACAAGGGCCATCCAGTCCAACCCCCTGCCAAGCAGGAAACACCATTATGGCAATAATATGGTTTTGCCTGGCTCGAGGTAGGGATGGGAGAGGGCAAAGTGGATTCAGTTCTCTTGTGACCTCCCTGATTTGCACTTTCTGAAACAATACATGAACCAAAAAAAAACCAGCCATCTTTTGGAATTTGCGCTTTTCTGAATTTTGCAGTGTCGTTCCTCAGCTGAGTAATGTGTGCAAAACTGCATATACTTGAGCGAAGCATGCCTAGAAAAGCATTACTTTGGGGGAAATGCATTGCAGAAAATAACGCTGTGCAAAAAGTGTGTATATTAGGCAAAATAGTGTAGAGAAATGTGCATATTAGAAGCAATTCACACTAAAATGCTGGTGGATTTTGAGGAGGACTTTTTTTCTTTCTTTCAAGAATTGCAAACTGATGTGAAGAACTGAGGAGTGGACTGGAGTGGACCGGGAGAGAACGGACAGGACAGATTTCCCCACCCCTAGAGCCAGGTAGAACTCACTATAGAATCTATATCTGCCACACCGAAGTTTAGAAATGATTTGGAGTGTAGGGGAACGAAGGAAAGGGAGAGGTGTGATGCGTCTAGGAGATAACAAAAGGTTAGATTCTGTTTTCCCTGCCGATTGGGTTCTTACTCTTAAAATAACAAACTGATTTTATTTTGTTTATAGAAATTAATTTTAGTTTTATTTGTAGAATAAAATAATTTCATTTATAGAAATAACGGCATCCCTATTAGTACCCCAAATGGTTCCCCCCCCGATAAGCCCTTTGCAGGTACCTTTGAGTTTCTCTTCTGGGTGGGAAGGAGCGTCAGACAGAGGCGATCAAAGCCCAGGATGCGAAGATTAAGCTCTGTCCTTACTGCTTCTCTGGTGCTGAAAACAGCAATAATAAAAACCCCTTTGGAGCCTTCCCCGAGCATGGTCTAAGTTTCGCATTCCCCAAAATGACGTTTCTGTCCGAGATCCAGCACTTGCGAAACGGCCACACAAGCCTCTGGCAGTCTGCCAGTAAAGGGATGTGCAGAGCAAGAGATGGGGAGAGAAACAGACAGACAGAGTGAGAAAGAGAAGGAGAAAGAGAAAGAGAGAGAGACAGAGAAAGAGAAAGAGGAGTTTGCGTGGACAGGCAGAGTCCCCCAAACCCCAGGCAACCCCTGAGTGGAATAATGACACAAGACAGCATGCTATGGGATTAAAATTGGCCACAACTTTATTAAGATTCAGATGTAGGGAGACCTTGGCTCAGGCATTGGGCGTTTATCCTTCCCAGTCCCCAGCCGGGGATCTGGGAGACTTCAGGGTTATCCAGAATGTGTGGGGATTGGGCTGGCTCTGGAGAACATATGTTCAAGCAGAGAGCCCCCCCCCCCATTTGCCACCGCTGGAGGGGGAGGGCAATGACAACCTCTCGGCGTATGGTCAATGCCTCTCCCCTATACCCCTTTAATGGGAACCCTGGTATCGCAGCCGCAAAGGGGGTGAGGGTCACCACCTCATGCCCCCCCCCATTTAGGAAGATAGACTAAAGGATTCCGCCCAAGGCCTGAAACTGCCAAAGTTGTGACGTATTGCTACAGGAAAGGCGAAACCTGCCAATGCGGGGAAATTCCTTTCCGACCCTTCAACAGCGGCCTTGACATAGCAGCACCTGCGTACCTGTGGAGAAGAGGTTAACCTGCAAAATGAGACTTAATTGTGGGAGTGGAGGGTGGGAGAAGCTCTGGAGCCCGACTGCCACTTCCCAGGTAAGCTACACCTTCTATTGTGTGGGCAGGGCGGCCCCTGCCCTTACCTGGCCAGTCCCCTGGCACCGCCTCCCCAGGAGGGATTGGGCGGTTGACTGAGGTAGGCGGAGACCCCAGGTATCCTGCCTGGGGAGAATGAAGCCAGTCTGAACTACCAGGAGCCACACTGGGATCCAGGGGGCCGCGTGCGACCACGCAAAAGTCGCTCCCCCCATTTGATGTGGGGGAGCGGTCATTAAGCAAAGAAGTGGGGTGAAAGTCAATCATCTTGAGGAATTAAGGCCATTGCAGAGCTAGAATGTGTGAGTCTACAACTTGCACAGACCTCACACCACTTCCTTCACTCACAACTGCGCACAGCTACCAGCTAGTTCCTCTGGCGGGGGACACATCATGCTCATGCTATGACCCCTCCAGGGAAAAAGCCACTGGTAGTGCTGGGTGGCGGGATGGGTGCCCCCTCCCAAAAAGACATTACTAAATTCTGCCATTGCTATTTCTCTACTTTTCATTTGATGCCTTTCAAAAAAGAAAAAGAAAGATGGAACCTTTTCGGTGAGGTCGCACTTTGCACATGGTCATGGCCAGTGCTCCCCCCCCTAAAAAAATGTTTAGGGGTACTCTCATTTTCCTACTCATATTGAAATACTGCCCCTCAGTGAGGCCAAGCTTGGATTCACAAAATGTTTAGGGGTATGCGTACCCCTGCGTCCCCCCAGAAAAGAAGCACTGGTCACGGCTGACTTTCTGCCCTCATTTGCAGAGGCGAAGCTGCTTCTTAGCAAAGGACACTCTCCATACGGAGACTGCATCTTTTAATAGGGGGAAATGGTGCCAGTACCCACCATGAAGTTGTTACAGTAAGTGCCACACTTTTAACATGTTTTGGGGGTGGGGGAAGGTACGTATACTGCGTACCCTTGAGTAACCCCAGAAAAGAATGCACACAATATGCATGTTCAATATGCATGCAACCATCCGCTTATCACCATAATAATAATAATAATAATAATAATAATAATAATAATAATAATAACAACAACAACATTTATTATTTGTACCCCGCCCATCTGGCTGGATTTCCCCAGCCACTCTGGGCGGCTTCCAACAAAAATCAAAATACATTAAAATATCACACATTAAAAGTGAAATATACTTGGAGTCAAGTGTGAATTTCATGCTCTTTATTCTGCTCATAGTAGTGAGGAATGCAGTTCCCCCAAAACGTTTGCTTTATATACACAGGCATGTCCAACAGGTAGATCATGATCTACCAGTAGATCACTGGATGTCTGTGGTAGATCACCAGTAGATCAGTGGCTACCCCCAAAGAAGCTAAAAAAACTCTCCTAAAAAAGCTCAACATCTTTGCCCTGCACCCCTAAAATGATCTGAACCACCAAAAATAGGGCCTTTCCTTCCTAAAAAAAAAAGCTCAATGTCGCTTTCCTCTTCCCCAAAAGAAGCTTAACTAACTTTTACATGAACCCCCCCCCACAAAAGGGGGTAGATCACTGCCAGTTTTTAACTCTGTGAGTAGATCACAGTCTCTTGGAAGTTGGCCACCCCTGATATACACTATTTACACAATGGGCCCCACGTGATTGGCTAATTCCGGGATACTCCTGTATGCCAATCGGGTTGCGATTCACTTCCACCTGGAGCTGGATTGGGTGGCTCCTGCGGACCAATCAGACTGCTGCATTCTGGATCCTATTGTTCTAGGACCAATCAGACTGCTGCATTCTGAATCCTATTGTTCTAGGACCAATCAGACTGCTGCATTTTGGATCATATTCAACTCAGTACATAACAAAAAGCTTCCCTAAACTTGGAGGTGACTAGAAAAAGGGCAAAAGCAGTCTTAAAGGAGTGCAGAAAGGGCAAAAATGGAAGGAAAACAGTCTAGCAATCCCATGAGCCTTTGCAGGTGCAGTCTCATAACAGAAGCCATTGCACTGATGGTTGAGGCCTGTGGAGAGTCGGGAGTTTGAGCAAGGAGGTTTGGAGGGAGCGATTACCACCATTCATGCCAGTCTTGCAAGTGCTGCTGGTTTTTTTAAAGGGCTTTTCTAGGGTTTCTAGAGGTTTAGAGGGTGTTTGCAAGACTTTTCAATGGGTGTTCCCAATATACGTGACTTCACTTGAAGGCAAGCTGCGTCAGAATGTGGCCCCAGTGTTAAATGGTCGTTGCCTGCAACTGTGGGGAGAGAAACCACAGCTTTTGAGAGGAAAATATTTGTTTTTCTTCTAAACAAGAAAAAGGGAGTTAAGAAGCCTCTATGGTGTGCATAGCAAAAGCAATAGAGAGGGGGGCTGGTTTGGAGAATGTGGGCATCGATCCCACTACCTCTCGCATGCTAAGCGAGCGCTCTACCATTTGAGCTAATTCCCCAGTTGCCTGGCTCCATTGGGCAGACATACTGAAAAAGAGGAAGATCTCAGAAAGGGATCCAGAATGGGATTCACGGAGGATTTGTTGAAAGTATGGCAAAAGGAAGAGCTTGTGAGATAATCTGGAGAATGCAGGCATCGATCCCGCTACCTCTCGCATGCAAAGCGAGCGCTCTACCATTTGAGCTAATTCCCCAGTTGCCTGGCTCTGTTGACCCAGAAATACAGAAAAAGAGGCAGATCTCAGAAAGGGATCCAGAAAGGGATTCCTGGAGGCTTTGTTGAATGCCTGGCAAAAGGAAGAGGTCGTGAGGTTTGCTGGAGAATGCGGGCATCGATCCCGCTACCTCTCGCATGCTAAGCGAGCGCTCTACCATTTGAGCTAATTCCCCAGTTGCCTGGCTTCACTGGCCCAGGTATACAGAAAAAGAGGAGATCTCAGAAAGGGATCCAGAAAGGGAACGGGGTTGTGTTCTGGGTGTTGTAAGAATTTTAAGGTATTTTATTTATATATAATAATTGTTATTAATGTACCAAAACAAATAAGGCCACATGTCTGAAAACCAGCACAGGAAGACAGGCCTCACTCCCAACTGACCAAGTATTTCTTTGTCTCAGGAACAAAGGGGGGGTTGCCCCTCCAGCTACTCAGCAGACCTCTGCCTGAGTGATAATCTCTGGCATCCTGATATCTGAGTGTCAGACAAAAAGGTGTGATTAACTTGGCTGGGATATAGGGAAATGTAAATATCTTTTGTTTCACTTGATGGGTTTTTGGTGGAGGGCAAGAGGAGACATGGGGGCAGGGTCCAAGATGCTCAGATCACTGCTACCAGACCCTCCCAATTTGTGATGTAATTCTAATGTATGGAGGGGTGGTCTTGAGCTGGAGGGGGGCAATTTCAAAAGTCTATATAGGAGCTTGC
>OFHU01003618.1:0-20150 GCA_900245905.1 Lacerta viridis | reverse complement strand
TGGGAGGAGATATGATTTCCATCTTCAAATATCTGAAGGGCTTGTTACATGGAAGAGGGAACCAGCTTGCTTTCTCCTGCTCTGGAGGTAGGACTTGAACCAATGGCTTCAAGTTACAAGAAAGGAAATTCGACAAAACATACGGAAAAACTTTCTGACAGTAAGAGGTGTTTGACAGTGGAACCGTCTCCCTTGGGAGGTTGTGGGCTCTCCTTCCTTGGAGGTTTCTAAGCAGAGGTTGGATGGCCATCTGTAATAGGTGCTTTAGCTTTGATTCCTGCATTGGAGGGGGTTGGACTAGATGACCCTTGGCTCCCTTCCGACTCTTTGATTCTATGATTCTAAGTTGTTAAGGACTTTATAGTAGTGACTGGGCCATGGCAGCTCAGTTTGCCTCATGGCCAAGTGGTGGATTTGAACTCTGGTCTCCCCAGTCCATGTCCAACACTCTAACCACTAGACTGCAGCAGTTCGCATAAAGAATCCACGACCAGGGTCGTATTTGGTGGTTGGCAACACTTGGGATTCGCCAGAGGCCCGTGCCCCTGTCAGGTCCACAACCAGTCCCTGGAACCTGCTGGCCTTGGTACTGCTCATTCTTCCTGCTGCCACCTGTTTCAACTATCCAGTGGTGGCTGCTGCCCATTGGGGCTGGTGGGGTGCAAGATAGGGAGACCAACAGCAGGTGGAGCCAGAGTCAATGGAAAGCAGAGCCACCCTCTGATTGGCTGCAAGTAAGTGGGGATTGGCTGAGTCAGGGCCAGCCAAGGATGTTTTGCCACTTGAGGCGACAGCTGCTGCTGCTGCTCCTACCTCCTTTACAGGTGCTGCTCCTCTCCTTTACAGGCGCACCCTGCCCCCATACTTCAGGCCATGTACAGAGCAGGGTGGCATTCAGTTAAACATACAGCGGAAAAACTCCCTCAGAACTATATAGCCAATCACCCAACATTTCTCCTATGCAAAACAAGGAGACGTCTACAAACCAGGAACAGCGACGGGACATTCACCGCGAATACACAAAATCAGAACCACCCCAAGCTTGCTTCTGACTAAATACAGGCACCCTGTCTCTCCGGAAATTAGGGGACACTTGGAAGGGTCTGCAGTCTTCTATTTGACCAAGAAGCCTATTGCTTGGAGGCTGTGTAGTCCAGATTCTCCGTTTCAAAGACAAAGAACGCCACTAAGACGCGCAGGAAGCAGCAAGAGGCAAGTGTAACCCCACACCCCCAGTCATGGCCACCCAGTACAGCAGATCATTCGCCCGCGCAAGAGAAGCTAGGGTTGCCATACGTCTTCTCCTCTTTCCCAGGCTAAACATACCCAGCTCCGTTGTTGTTGTTGTTGTTGTTGTTGTTGTTGTTACTAATTGAATTCATATATAGCCATTTACCCACAGGTCTCACGGCGAGAGGAGAGCAGATTTCAAAGGCTGGTTATGTTTCAGTTCCCAGATTGTGCTCGGAAAGTATAAATTGCGTAGGTTTACCTATACAGTCAAACCTCGGTTCCCAAACGGCTTAGTCGCTGAACAAATTGGCTCCCGAATGTCGCAAACCTGGAAGTAAGTGTTCCGGTTTGTGAATGTTTTTTTGGAAGCCAAACGTTCGACGCGGCTTCCGATTGAGTGCAGGAAGCTCCTGTAGCCGTGCCTTGGTTTTCGAACAGTTTTGGGAGTCAAACGGACTCCCGGAACAGATTAAGAACAGTTGTACTTTTCTCCCATCCCTAATATCCATAGTCTGTAAGGCCCTTTGCATTTTGAAGGGCAAGGGTTTGCAGTGATCTTCCGTTGCTCAAAACGCTCATGCAAGGATATCTGCTTCCGGCTAACTGCAGATGTAAAACCATAAGGAAGGGGATAGAGGTCCTACCTTCCGAAGCTTATAGCTTCAGCTGCAGATCATGATTTAGGAGAGGATTCCCTAAATGAACGCCACAAGAGAGCAGGATGGCATTGCTATGGAAACATTATTTAATGCATTTAATGCTGATTGTTAATACAGGGGAGATAATTGGAAGTTAGAGAAGCAGTAATTGTGAAAGCACAGCAAACGGCAGTATTTTTTTTTATAAGGGTAATCAAAGCCTGATGTGAATTATGTTGTGTTCATTAGCTGAGTGCTAGATGGGGGCCGTCTTCGCTCAGAGGAAATGTCTCTCGCCAAATGTATAGTTAATGAGAAGGTGGGGTGACCAAGAGACGACCAAACAATGGCGGAGAAATAAAGGAAGTGTTATGGGTGACCCACTTCTACAAGCATTGAGGACGACTTGCAGGAGCGCAGAGCTTAGCTGGGCTTCACCATTGCTGGAGACCAATTGGCATTTTGTAATACAGCCGTGCCTTACAAGTCAAACGGAATCCATTCTCGAAGTCTGTTTGATTTCCAAAACATTCAAAAACCGAAGCACGGCTTCCGATTGGCTGCAAGAGCTTCCTGCACTCAAGCGGAAGCCATGTTGGACATTCGGCTTTTGAAAATAGTTCACAAACTGGAACAATCACTTCCGGGTTTGCAACGTTTGGGAGCCAAAATGTTTGGGAACTAAGCTGTTCGACTTCCAAGGTACGGCTGTATTTTGATTTATTTTCAAATATATGGGAGGTGTAGCTTATATATACTCTCTCTCTCTCTCTCTCTCTCTCTCTCTCTCTCTCTCCTCTGTTTGTATTGGATTTTACATTTTTATCGCATTACAACATATCAAATCATCAAAATTAAAAATATATTCCCCCAATTTCCCCCCTCTCCCCCGACTTCCCTCAACTTCCTCTACTGGTCCCCCCCCCCAATATTGAGTCCCCCTGCTTGCTTTCAAATATCTTAGTATGTTATCTCTATATTATTGTTATCGCTTATACTTCTATCTTCAGCATTATAGTTTTTATACTTATGTAGCTTAAACATCCCAAGAGAGCAAGAATACACAGCTCCCGCAGGAGATTTCCCTCAGTGGTAAGTTAAAGTGTGAGCAACCTCTGATTCCTCTCTGTCTGAGTCTGTGCTCACACTGTGACTCTCAGCCCCTGACCCTGTCCTGGAAGGCCCTCTGTCTCATGACCCCGTTTCTAGCACCTCCCAGCTAATAATAATAATAATAATAATAATAATAATTTTTAATTTATAGCTTGCCCACCCGGCTGGGTTGCCTCAGCTACCCTGGGTGGCTTCCAACACACTTAAAAATATTAATAAAACATCAAACATTAATAGTAACAATCCGATCCAATATCGAAAGTTACAATAACTTTAAAATAAACTTATATCAAATAAAGCAATATTCAAAAATCCATTAGAATCCAATTTGTTGTTGTTCAGTCGTTCAGTCGTGTCCGACTCTTCGTGACCCCATGGACCAGAACACGACCAGGCACGCCTATCTTTCACTGCCTCCCGCAGTTTGGCCAATAGTGAAAAGCAAAATTAAACACAAGCAAATAATAATTAAACAGTTCACACTTATCAATTACAATAAAGAATTACTAATCTATAACAGCAGTTTGGCCAGACTGCGGGAGGCAGTGGAAGATAGGGGTGCCTGGCGTGCTCTGGTCCATGGGGTCACGAAGAGTCGGACACGACTGAACTACTGAACAACAACAAAATCTATAATCAATAAGGTAAAGGTAAAGGGACCCCTGACCATTAGGTCCAGTCACGGACGACTCTGGGGTTGCGGCGCTCATCTCGCTTTACTGGCCGAGGGAGCCGGCGTACAGCTTCCGGGTCATGTGGCCAGCATGACTAAGCCGCTTCTGGTGAACCAGAGCAGCGCACGGAAACGCCATTTACCTTCCCGCTGGAGCAGGTACCTATTTATCTACTTGCACTTTGACGTGCTTTTGAACTGCTAGGTTGGCAGGAGCAGGGACCGAGCAACGGGAGCTCACCCCGTTGCAGGGATTCGAACCGCCGACCTTCTGATCGGCAAGTCCTAGGCTCTGTGGTTTAACCCAATCAATAAAAATAACAGCAAATCACAATGCATAAAAAACATACAAAACCACGTAATAGGATCAAATTGAGAAACAAGGACACACAACTTATAATTTATTTATTTTTTAATATCCCTGAACACCTCACTTCCCAGCTGCTTCTGCTGTTCTCAAAGTCATGGTCTGGGAAAGGAGGGTGGGGCAAGGCATGTGGAGAAGCCATTGCCTGCAGAAAGTATCTCTCCCCTCAGCTCATCCCTTCCCTAGACTGCTCTTCAGTATCCCACCACCAGGATCTGGGATCTAAGTCATTCTCTTCCGTGCCCTCCCTGGGGGGCTCTTGGGTGGATGACTCCTGTTGTGTATTGATTCAAGGGTTATAATATCTGTATTACTATTGTCTGTATTCACATTAGGGGAAAGTAACTGCCTTCCTGTTCCAGAAGGAACAGCTACTATTGGTTCATTCAAGTTGCTGCATTTGGATCCTCAGTCTTATTGGTTCCCACCAAAAGGCAGCTTTGTGATTGCTTGAGATTGTTCCCTCCAAAATGTATCCTTTCTAGCCAGTCTTTCTGTCCCTATAAATGTAGCATCCCTCTCCCTCAGTTCCCCAGTCTTGTTTGTCTGAATAAAGAGTGTTACATGATGAAGCTATCTCCTGCCTGCTATGTCAGGGCTGGAATCACTTGCTGAGTCACGATCCCCATGTTACAACAACTCCCACCACTCTTCCTCATCTAGCTGCTTGCTGACATCGGCCACAACCCTTAAGTTGTAAATTTGTTCTTTTATTTTGCACACATACATCTAAATGCAGTAGGAGGGGGTGGGTGGGAGGAGAAAAGAAGGAGGCCCCCTTTCCAAAAATGGCGCTCACTTCCCAGGCTATGGCCATTGTTATGGCCGGTTGCAGAGAGCAATCAGCTGGTGTCCCACACCAAGGGAAAGGCCTATCAAGGCAATCTTAATTTCCACTATTGTCGCTGGATTTGGCACCCATGCTGTGGGGTCCCTGTCTTCTGCCCCACCAGTCCCAGTGGGTGCCAACCACCGCTAGTTGCATACCTTCCAACGTTCTGTTGAATAAAATTGGGACGCGCATCTTTTGGCGCCATGCTCTTGTGGGAGACAGCTGACTTGGGCGAGAGCATGGCACTGCCGCAAGTACCATCGCCACCTGCAAGCTCATCCTGCTCCCTGAGCTTGGCAGCGGTGGCACTGGAGGGGTGGGGGTGGGGAATGGGACATTCCGGGATCCAATCTGAAGCCAAGGTGGCTTCTGGAATGCTGGGATGTCCTGTGAAAATCAGGATGGTTGTGGGGTGTGTGGTTGTTGTGTGTAGGAAACAACAGTGGCGTTTTGTTTCCTTTTTGCCTTCTCTTGGGTTTCCTGTAAGCATCTGCTTGTGAATAACAAGGTGCCGCAGTGGTTGCACCTTTAGTCTGATCCCGCCGGGCTTTTCTTAATATGTGCTTAAAAGACAAGGGGCTAGAGGTTTGGGGTTTTAGATAGCCATCTCCACAGTATGGTTAAAGGAGAGGTATTTGAAACAGAACACACGCTATTACGCGCCTGTGTATGCACCAGAGAGAGGGGAAATGTGTCTTTCTAATTACTATTTTTTTTAAAAAAAGCTCGCTCCGAGCAGCAGCTCAGATCAGCCCTGTATCACATCAGCGATACACAGGAGGCTGTGTTTTGTCTTGCTATGACACAGCCGACTTTTGTTTTTGATCGGCAGCCTCTGAAGAGGGATGTTGCATCTTTGGCGGAAAAGGCATTGTGCGCGCAGATTACTTAGACAAGCGCCGGAGTGAATGCATAAGTAGCAATTTTAGCATAATGAGGTGTGCAAAATCCCTCTGGAGGTTGTTAAAACAGATAGACAGCCTGTGGTAAACAGCAAGGAAGGTAAGTTCTGAAAGCAGATGGCTTTGAAAACCTGGCAAATGGCGGCAGGCTTGTGTGTTGCGGGAGGGGAGGGGGGGGGAGAACCCTGCAACTTTAGCGGAGAACATAATACAGCATTCCCCCCCCCCATCCCATCTCTCTTTCCACTGCCCTCTTGTCCTCATATATCACAAGCAATCTCAGTTTCTTGAACCCTTGGCTAATTACTCTCCCTAGATATCTTGTCCAGAGAATTGCTGCCCTTTAAAATCAGGGTCCCGGGGCATACATTTCCCAGCTGTTCTTCAGCAAGCTGGAGGCTTTAGATTACTTCTAGAACAAAGGCAGGGAAGCTGTGGCCCAAAAACTACTGTTAAACTCCAACTCCCAGCAATCCCAGCCAGCATGATCGATAGTTAGGGATGGTGGGAGTTGTAGTTCAACAAAACCTGGGGAGCCACAGGTTCCCCATCCCTGCTACGGCAGAGGGCTGAAGGTGAGCAGGAATTCTCTGTTTAGGACTAAGCCGTTCTGCTCTTTCCTACCCCCCAAGTTTCCACCCACACTTCTTCCACAAGAGGAAGTGGGTGGCGCTGTGGTCTAAACCACTGAGCCTCTTGGGCTTGCCAATCGGAATGTTGGCGGTTCTAATCCCCGCGATGGGGTGAGCTCCCATTGCTATGTCCGAGCTGCTGCCAATCTAGCAGTTCGAAAGCACGCCAGTGCAAGTAGATAAATAGGTACCACTCGGCGGGAAGGTAAACTGGCGTTTCCGTGCGCTCTGGCACTCACGGTGTCCCGTTGCGCCAGAAGCGGTTTAGTCATGCTGGCCACATGGACCCGGAAAGCTGTCTGCAGACAAACGCCGGCTCCCTCAGCCTGAAAAGCGAGATGAGCGCCTCACCCCATAGTCACCTTTGACTGGACTTAACCGTCCAGGGGTCCTTTACCTTCTTTACCTCCAGAAGTCAGCATTGTTCAGTCCTCGCTGGGATGTTTGGGGGGCTCTCTCTCTTAGGGGGTTCCTCCTGTTGTTGCACATTGGCAAGCCCTGGCATGCAGCGTTTAGCTGCCCTCCCAGGCTTGAGGCACAATATGCTTTTGGGCTTCCAATAACTGTTAGGAAAATTTCTATAAAAAAGTCTTTGGTCTAACTGTGTGCTGCCTAAAGTGTGTCTGTGTGTGTGGCTTTGGGAGTCACAGTGTCAGTCCCCCCACTCCCAAGAACCTGAAGAGGAGAGACATGCACACAGAAAATGCTTTTCGGTTGCATCTGATTTCCTCTGATATTGCAAGTAAAGCGGAAAATTGTAGTCCTTTGCTAATTTTGGGGGACCTTGGCAGGTGCCTACGTTTGCCAGGTCCTGTACCCAGTTCTGGTCTGATCCATGCAGGCAATTCTCATCTTTAGGTCCCCCGTTTGGCAATAACTGCAAGCGACAAGAAACATTTCTTTTGTTTCCACCATCCCTCCTGCTAGACAAGTCTACTGCACACGGGGGTGGTATTGCACCATTTAGATGCAGGTGGTGTGGGTGTTATCGCCGAGTGGATTGACTTAACCAAGGAAACAGGGTTTTAAATGATGCTCTTAGCATTCATTAATGAACCACGCATCTCTGACAGGCACAGGCAAGGAGTATTTATTCCTGTCCTGGTCTTGTCTCGAGCAATAAGACAACCTGCATCAAGAGGATTCTATTTTGGCTTTTTAAAACGCTGGCACTTAATTATAATTGCAAATGTCTCAGGCACCGTGGTATTATTTCTTTGCTAAGGGAACCTGCCTTTTTAAACGAATCTTTGCTTTGTTTCAAAGCATCCAAACCAGTCATTGGTGAGTGGAATGTGAACAGAGAATTTTGCCCTGATTTCAGTAAACAACGTCCTGAACAGAAGAACCTATGAAGAGCCTGCTGGATTAGGCCAGTTGCCCATCTGGTCCAACATCCTCTTCTGATGGTGGTCAACCAGATTTCTCTTGGAAGCATGGAAGCAGGATCCAAGAGCAAGAGCACTCTCCCCTTCTGTGGCTTCCATCAACTGGTATTCAGAAGCATTACTGCCCCCAACAGTATTGGGGAAGGGCAACAGTGCCTTAGCTATCTCATAGAACCATAGAGTTGGAAGGAACCCCGAGGATCATCGAGTCCAGTGTTTCCCAAACTTGGGTCTCCAGCTGTTTTTGGACTACAACTCCCATCATCCCTAGCTAGCAGGACCAGTGGTCAGAGATGATGGAATTGTAGCTCAAAAACAGCTGGAGACCCAAGCTTGGGAAACACTGATCTAGTCTAATCCCCTGTGGGAATGCAGGAATATGCAGCTGTTCCAGAGGGGGCTCGACCTTGCCATTGTCTCCACCATGCTCCAACCAACTGAGCTATTGCATGCAGAAGGTCCCAGGTTCAGTCCCCAAGGTAGGACTGGAAGACGCTCCTGCCTAAAACTACCAAGGCCATTGGTAGTCAATGTAGACAATGGTAGGCTAGATGGACCAACAGCCTGTTTCATTTTTGTGTGAAATAATTTTTTATTTGATTTTCCAAAATATAAACATACAACAAAACCATTTCCAAATTATTGAGATTGCTCCGAATCTCCTGACTCCCCCCCATCCCTTCCATGGGTCCTATTGATTCTATTTCAACTGCATATCAGTACTTCTCCATTTTTTTATCTTCCTAGATTATCTATACATTCTGTTACATTACAAGTGTGTTTAGAATCCTGCTAATGTTCTGACCAGTTTACAGTGATTTTGTATATACATTATAAACATTTCCCATTCTTTTTAAAAATTTCTCGTCTTCTTGATTCCTGAGCTTCCCAGTTAGTTTTGCCATTTCGGCATAGTCCATCAACTTGATTTGCCATTCTTCTCTAGTTGGGGGTTACCTCTTCCTTCCATCTCTGGGATAGTAACGTCCGAGCGGCCGTTGTAGCATACACAAACAGTTTCCTTTGGTCCTTTGGGATCTCGGTACCTATAATTCCTAATAAGAAAGCTTCTGGGTTGGTTTTTTTTTAAAAACAATGGTTTTTATGAACATTTTTTTCATTTCATTATATATCATTTCCCAAAATTTTTTAAAGTTACTTTA
Organism: Lacerta viridis; assembly: GCA_900245905.1. Taxonomy (NCBI): domain Eukaryota; kingdom Metazoa; phylum Chordata; class Lepidosauria; order Squamata; family Lacertidae; genus Lacerta; species Lacerta viridis. The sequence goes on along the minus strand of OFHU01003618.1, from coordinate 11,209 downwards.
CAGGTCCACCACATATGATAAAACGTAACTTCCAGCATATATTATTGCTAATTTTACTAGAGTCAAATACCACAACAGCCTGTTTCATTATTAGGCAGTGTCCTCCTTTGTTAATAGCTAGAACCATAGAAGAAGAAGAAGAAGAAGAAGAAGAAGAAGAAGAAGAAGAAGAAGAAGAAGAGTTTGGATTTGATATCCCGCTTTTCACTACCCGAAGGAGTCTCAAAGCGGCTAACATTCTCCTTTCCCTTCCTCCCCCACAACAAACACTCTGTGAGGTGAGTGGGGCTGAGAGACTTCAAAGAAGTGTGACTAGCCCAAGGTCACCCAGCAGCTGCATGTGGAGGAGCGGAGACACGAACCCGGTTCCCCAGATTACGAGTCTACACCACACTGGGACCCCAAGGGTCCTCTAGTCCAACCCCCGCAAAGCAGTAACTCCAGCTCAAGCATCCATGACAGATAGCCATCCAACCGCTGCTTAAAAACCTCCAACGAAGGAGAGTCTACCACCTTCTGAGGGAGTCCTTTCCACTGCCAAACAACTCTTACTGCCAGAAACTTCTTCCTGGTGTTTAGTTGGAATCTACTTTCTTGTAACTTGAAGCCATGGGTTTGGTTCCTCCCCTCTGGAGCTGCAGAACACAAGCTTGCTCCATCTTCAAAAGGGCAGCCCTTCAGATATTTGAAAACAGCTCTCTCTCTCTCTCTCTCTCTCTTTTTTAAAAGTAGTAGGTAACTGGCCATCTGGTTAAAAACCCACACAGCTCTAGATGCTAACAGAAACGAGGTGCAATTATGAAGCTGTTCTTTTGGTCTCTGCGGTAGGCAAACTATTCATCTGTTTTCACTTAGGCAACACCGTGTAGAATTTAAACTCGGGAGTTCAAATGCACATTGCCTTTTGAAGGATATTTCTCATACAATGGTTGACATCTCCCATGGCAAAACGAGACTATAACAAACGAAGGGAAGGCCTGAAAAAGAAGTAAAGGAAAGATCAACTGTTTGCTCACTTTGCAGCGCAATCGCTACAAAAAAGGGTGGGAAGACTTTGATGAATGATCTTATATCAAGTCTCTTTCTAAGAGATTATTGAGTAAAGAACTTGGCTAGGCAACAAACATACATACAGAGCCTGTGCATAAGGAGCATTTCAGAAGCTCTGTATCTGGTTTTCACCCTGGATTCCAAATGATCTGGTCTGGCTTCCAAAGCGGACACGATGCCCGAGGAATTCTCCATTGTTCCTTTCTGTAGTTTCAGGTTTTGCTGCCATTTTTGCTTCTGTTTTCCTCTTTGATGGTTCCCACCCGGGCCCTCTCTGCTCTACATTACCTGTGAGGATGGCTTATATTTATTTGTCGGTTTACTTATTTGGAACGGCTTCTCAGCCAAGAGGCAACTGGAACTTACACCCCAAGCCTCCAAGAAAGAACATTGTTGCAAGGAGGAAATCAAACTGTCCCCAGCGGCAAGGAGCTTGCTTTCTCCCTCTCTGCAAGAAAGAACTCTTACCTTTGTAATTAAGAACTGGTGCTTAAGCATGCTTTCTACCCTCCTCCCTCCTCATCCCTTTTCCTTTTGTGCCATGTCTTTAGATTAGAAGCCTGAGGACAGGGACCATCTTAGTATTGCTCTTTGTGAATTATTCTTAGAGCCTTTTCCAGCTAAGAGTGAGGTTAAAGGTAAAGGTAAAGGGACCCCTGACCATTAGTCCAGTTGCGGACGACTCTGGGGTTGCGGCGCTCATCTTGCTTTACTGGCTGAGGGAGCCGGCGTACAGCTTCCGGGTCATGTGGCCAGCATGACTAAGCTGCTTCTGGCGAACCAGAGCAGCGCATGGAAATGCTGTTTACCTTCCCACCGGAGCGGTACCTATTTATCTACTTGCACTTTGACGTGCTTTCGAACTGCTAGGTTGGCAGGAGCTGGGACCGAGCAATGGGAGCTCACCCCGTCGGGGATTTGAACCGCCGACCTTCTGATCGGCAAGCCCTAGGCTCTGTGGTTTAACCCACAGAGCCACCCACGTCCTTTAGAGTGAGGTTAACCCCCCTAAAATAAAGACATATAAATATACAACTTTAGTGTGATTTTAAGTATGATCGCCTACATAAATATTCTGAGGAAACCAAAATAGAATCTCATTTCCGTGCCAGAATGCCCTCCTGTGCCCATCCTTGCTGCTGCCTACTGTGGAACCCTGATGCTGGTGGAATCCAAAGGTAATTTCCCAATAAAAGTTCTGTTGGGTTCTCGCAGGCATGGATGAATCTGCCAGCTACCGTTCTCTCAGTTTCTGATATCCCCCCCTTAAATCTTAAAGTCAGTTCTCTACATCTCCACAACCATCTGCCACCCCCCCCAAAAAAATATCACCACAAAAACTCTCCAGCATTTCAGCAGAAATTTCTTCTTGTGAACACAATTTTTGCATGCCATTCCGATATGCATGTTTTTATATATGCACCCATGCATTTTTGCTTACATAGTTTTGTTGGAGAAAAAGCATGCCAAAATTTGGAGAGGTGAAAATTCTGAAGGAAAACCATTTTGGGTTTGTGTGCCGGTTCGAGAATTGTGAATTAGGCAGTTTTGCACTTCTAACAGAAGAGGGAAGAAAGGGTATTTATTTATTTATTTATTGGAGATTTTTTATTTTTTTTAATCAACAGCCCCAGGTAGTGAGAAGAGGGAAGTGTACATAAAAGTGATAGAGCAAAATGTAGAGGGTTTACAGTAATGGATATGAGCATAATACATGTATGTTTTGATTTGAATACCTGGTTTTTAAATCATTTTGTCAAGATATGTAGAGGAAAGGTAAAAAATCAGAGGTATTTCCAGATCAACTAATACTTAACAGGGACCATATTAAGCTGTGGGCAATTATTTACATGTGTCATGGAAGTCCACCAGGCAGCTGAATAACCCTCTGGTTTTACAGCACCCTGCAAAACTCTTAAGATGGTGAGTGAGTTTTTCAACGAGTGCAATGTGCACTGCTTTCCAAAGCCCATTTTCGGTTATAATATTTGGACCACCTTTCCAGTGTCACTGAAGGTCTTCGGCAGACTGAGGGAGGTGAGAAGGAAAGAAGGGGATTGATTTTGCCACAAAAACATGCATTTCTGGACAAAGGGGCCATTTGATGGATAGCTATTTTCACCCAAGCGCGCCTGCTCCTATCAAGGGCACTTGCGATAAATTAGGCAGGATGCTGTGGTTCCAAATGTCAAGACTGTGGATAGTTTGTCACAGGATGGGCTTTTGAGTGTTTGTAATTGATGAGGGCAGTGGTAGCATTTTGTCTAGTCTCTTGTGACATTCGTGGGCTGCCAACCCGCTTGTTCTTTTGGAGATTTCTGCCCTCTTCTCATATGACATCCAGGTCCAGTCCCTCTGTTCACATTCACACCATACCCTTAAAACACAGGGATGCCCTTATTCCTCTCTCACAGCTACAATTCTTAATGACCAGTCCTTCTTTCCTAGGAAACTCTGGAGATTGTAGCTCCCTGTGGGAAATCTGAATTTCCTAACACCTCTCAGCACCCTTAACAAACTACAGTTCCCAGGATTCTTTGGGGGAAGCCATGGCCATTTAAAATGGCACCATGGTACTTTGCATGCGTCGTGTAAAAATATCGCTTCTGTCTCCCTCTTCCCTTCTCCCACAAACTTGTTGCATGTAATTTACTTACTTTCTTTGGAGGGGAGGTGACACCAGAGCCTTATCTAAAAGAGGGAAAATACCAAACAATTCAGCTTTTATGGTTGTGTGTGTGGCAGCTAGACTGGTGACTGGGAGTGGCCGCCGGACCACATAACACCGGTCCTGAGAGATCTGCATTGGCTCCCAGTATGTTTCCGAGCACAATTCAAAGTGTTGGTGCTGACCTTTAAAGCCCTAAACGGCCTCGGTCCTGTATACCTGAAGGAGCGTCTCCACCCCCATCGTTCAGCCCGGACACTGAGGTCCAGCTCCGAGGGCCTTCTGGCAGTTCCCTCACTGCGAGAAGTGAGGTTACAGGGAACCAGGCAGAGGGCCTTCTCGGTAGTGGCGCCCGCCCTGTGGAACGCCCTCCCATCAGATGTCAAGGAAATAAGCAGCTATCCTATTTTTAAAAGACATCTGAAGGCAGCCCTGTTTAGGGAAGTTTTTAATATTTAATGCTGTATTGTTTTTAACACTCGATTGGGAGCCGCCCAGAGTGGCTGGGGAAACTCAGCCAGATGGGCGGGGTATAAATAAATATTATTATTATTATTATTATTATTATTATTATTATTACTACTACTACTCTACTACTACTACTACTACTACAGAGTCCTGAAATAATTGGCATAGCGAGAAAGGCAGACAGGCCAAACATTTGCATCTCATTCATCATTAGTTAGATCCTCGGTTGCATGGAACTGGTTGATTTTCATGGGACTCAAATGGGATGCAATTCTAATTCCAGCTCCTGGTCTTGACCCACTAGAGCTGAAATGAGCTATTGCCCTCTGTAGCATGGAAGCCATTTCTGTCCAGGTACTTCACTTCCATTAAAGTCAAAGAGGAGCTCCATTTGCACCATTCTCCATGTTCCAATGGAAAAGGGTCTTTGGAGCTACTGGTGTACACGAGTCACAGAACTACAGGTGGCTGCATCTCTGTGAAGTACCCTCTGGCTCCGTGTTGATTCTTGCTCCCCCAGCCTGCTCACTGGGTTCTTCTAGGCAGGAAGGAAATATATCTTGCAGCTCAACCTTTCATGAGCAATAAGGAGTTCCTGAGCTCTGCCTGCATCTGCAGTTTACCGTATATATGAAACGTCAACAGCACGGAACACCTGCATAGGTTTTATTTGTTTTTTGATTTAACCCACATGCCAGCATCATACTTAATCTGGGTCTCTGCATAACCAGCAGGGCTGTGCATGGCCCTGGGGAACACCCAACGCAACCCAGATCTGTCCCAGAATTAATTTGGGGTTTTAAAATGCGGCGTCTTCCCCACCCACCCCACTCCAGAGAGCAGGAGTGTTTAATCCTAGTCAGCTGCTGCTTTCCCAGTGTGCTCCCAGTGGAGAACAAGCAGGCAAAACAGACCCCCTGCAGCCGGCAGGACTGAGTGAGCAGAGAGTGCCCTCCTGCTAGGAGGTGCTACTTTGCAATTGCTGTCCCTGCAGGGAATGTGCTTGTGAAGTGGTGCCCTGCAGCCGGCAGGATTACACTCTGGCACTCCTGCTGTCCTCCCTCCTCTGCACTCCCTTGTTCTGTGTTGTTGCCTCCAGTGTGTCTCAGGCCATAAGGCCATAACAGCGTAAAGTAAGCCATGCTGGATCAAGTCAATGGCCCATGTAGTCCAGCATTCTGCTTTCACAGTGGCCAGCCAGATGCCCATGGGAAAACCACGAACTACTCCTAAGCACAACAGCACTCTGCCCACTTGCAATTCCCAGCAACTGGCATTCAGACAGATAATGCCTCTGACAGTGATGGTACAATGGAGCCATTGGAGCCTTCGTTAGCCTTGTCTTCCATGAACTGGTCTCTTCTTCTTTAGCAATCCCTCATAGCTGAGTAAGATTGCCTTCCATGAACACGGTCTTCACAGTGAGTCCGTAGGTGACTGTGGAAGCCAGTTCTGGCTCCACAGATCCTTCCACCAGTGGGGACATAGGTTTCTGGGTGGGAGTTGATCATGGTGAGGGTTTGCCAAGCGTGCCTTCCTCTTAGCACATTTCTCCCTTTCATCCTGAGTTTGAGTGTCTTCAAAGCCCATGACACCTTTGGTAAAGGCTGTTCTCCAATTGGAGCGCTCACAGGCCAGTGTTTCCCAGTTGTCAGTGTTTATACTACATTTTTAAAAGCTTTGTCCTTGAGAGGGTCTTTAAACTTCTTTTAAACGCTTAATTACACTTACCATTTTAAAGTTTGGAATACTTAAGTTTGGTTACTTTGGAACGCGGTAATCAGACATCCACACAACATGACCATTCCAATGAAGTTGATGTTGAAGAATAATTGCTTCGACACTGGTGATCTTTGCTTCTTCCAGTCCACAAGTCCTCATGTTAGCCATTCCCACCACCACTGGTAGTGATGTCATCTTCTCCCACTCCATGGGGCTGCATACTTGGCTGCTGTGACCTCATCTCCTGAACACCCAATAGCCTTCATCGCTTAGTGAGGTTTTGAACTCACGTTTCCCCAGTCCGAGTCCAACCACAGCACACTGGTTCTCTTGAGTATTCACTCTTAAAATCTTTATGTACAATGTGTTCATTCATTCATTCATTCGTTCAACAAAACAACTCAATAGTGATTAATACATATTTTCCACCCTTGCCCCAGCTTATTCCATTTTAATCTGTGGATTTGTTCTTTCTATTTTGATTAGGGTGGCTTTATATGTTTGGAAACCTGTGAAGATATAATAAAGCTTGAAAGTTCAGGGGTTAAGTAGAATCGATCTGCTCGGCTTTTGCACTCAAGGTGTCCCTACACCCTGCCCTTTGAAGGATAAATGTCTTTTTCAGACAAATCCCCATTGCTTTTCCAATAGTCTCAGGTGACGGCTCAGGGTTGATGATTATCGGCCGCCTGAGGAGCATTTACACAGCCATAGAGATGTCGGGTATCAAGCCACAAAAGAGGAGGGCAGCTTTTGATTTGGTTGGTTGTCACACATTTCTCAAATGAGACCCAACTACTGTGATGCTCTCTGCAGCCAACCGGAAGCCCCGTCGGACGTTTGGCTTCCAAAAGAACGTTTGAAAACCGGAACAATCACTTCTGGATTTCGATTGTTTGGGAGCCGATTTGTTTGGGACCCAAGGCGTTCGAGATCCAAGGTTCTACTGCACTCTCAGTTCAAAGTGCTTGCTTTAGGGAGGGAAGAATCAGTTCTATTTTTTGGTAAGGATCCATTTCACAAATGCTCACTCATTCACCCTGATTCTGCATTAATCTGAGTTTTTTTTTAAAGGCCTGGAAAATAGCATTTAATATTTTCAAATGTAACGTATTTCAAAATATACATTTCTAGAATATATGTGTGTGTGTAATGCATTTTTAAAAATATTGCACCCTTGGGTGCAAGGTTGTAGCAGTTCAGTTGCCTCAGCAGCAGTGTATTTGTTCCCCTTCCAAGCAGCAGAAAACTGGGGTAGAAATGGTTGCAAATAGCTGCAGAAATCTGGTGGGAAATGTTGATGTCTGACATCCTTCAGAAGACAAATCCATCTAGTACAGCTGCAAAGCAGAGGTATCATCAAAATGTCTCCATGCTGCTGTGGGATTCTCCTTATTGATTTCCTATTGAACTAAGACTTCCACTTAGAAGTATCTGCTCTAGACAGCTGCCAAATATACCTGCTCCATAATTTGTCCAGATTCATTAATAGCCCTGTTTTAATAATATTTTCATTAGAAATTTAATTTTACCCAGGCATTAGCCCTGTATTACTTAGACAAATACAGAAAGTTTTATAGCTCTATTAGCAATCATTCATCATTGCTCCCTCCTGGTTTAAGGAAGGGAGCAGGACATCTGGAGCCCATCCAGACAGCTTAATTGAAGACACTTAGGAAACCTCCCTGCCATTCAAATCATTTGCACACACAAATTTAGAGATGATTAACATAAATCTATGAGAGACTCGAAGCTAAATTGAAACTTACCTGGAGCCAGGTGGAAGGAAGCCAAATGGTGATGGTGATCTAAGAGCATCTCTTCCTGTATACATAAAAATGCAAGGCTGTCGTCATGCTGCAGTTTACGTTGCCGCCAGCAGGTGACATGGCAAAAGAATGGCAGGCAGCAAGGCACAAAAGCAGGAAGTATGAGGGCGCAGGTAGCCCAGCCGAGTTGTTTAACAAGGGAAGAGGTGCTTTGGGGAGCAGTTTGGCAACGAGGGCTCTCTGAAGCCCCTCTTCTCTTTTTTAAAAGGCCTTGGAGCTTGGAGCAAGCTGTGAGTGGGTGGGCAAGGTGTAAATTCCCATGAGCCAGATAGGCCTGGAGGGCTCTAGGATTGAAATATCTTGAACTGGCCAAACTTACAGGTTTAATAAGAAATTATTCTAATGAGAAATTAAGGAGAGAGTGTGAAGTCTTTATAAATTATATGAAGAGAGCTGATTCCCAGATCCATACTTGGTTTATCTTAGAATAAAAATATCACAGGTAAGTAGAATATTTCTCCAAAATTTAATCATTACAGACAACCAGTGATATGAGGAATAAAGACCCACATTGAGTTAATTGGAAGTCACTTTTTTCTTTTTTTCGATTGTAGTTTATGTTATTATGTTTATATCCTTGTAATTTTGTTTTTGTATTTTCTTCTGTTTTTGTATTATCTGTTCGCCTTATTCAGTGTTTGTTTGTATGATGTATAAGTATAAATTTAAAAAAAGAATTAAAGGAAAAAAAGGATTGAAATAATCTCCTGTCACAGTAGTAGGGAATAGTCTTCCTCTAGTGCAGGCTTCCTCAAACTTGGCCCTCCAGATGTTTTGAGACTACAATTCCCATCATCCCTGACCACTGGTCCTGCTAGCTAGGGATCATGGGAGTTGTAGGCCAAAAACATCTGGAGGGCCGAGTTTGAGGAAGCCTGCTCTAGTGCCTTGGATTCAGAGGTGATATGAAATAAGTTTATAAATGGCACGAAGAAAGTGGATAGAGAAGTTTTTCTCCTTGTCTCTTAGCACCAGAACTCACCCAGTGACACTAAATGTCAGAGCATATACCAGGAAAGATAAAAGAATGACTTCTTGACACAAGACATAGTTAAACGATGGAACTCGCTCCCACAGGAGTCAGGGATGCCCACCAACTTGGATGGATTTAAAAGAGGATTGGACAAATTTATGCAGAACAAGTCTGTTATGTATTCAGCGGTCTGTGTTTGCCTGAGCTTGAGTCTGGACTAAGGATTCTGAGCCCCTGTGTTCTGATTCGATACATGATATCCAATCACAGAACATTTCAGGATTTGGGCCTCTGCCATTGGCCCTTAAACTCTGAGTCATGATTCGCAGCTTGGAAGTTTAGACAGCCAATCACGTTGGGAGTGGGAGTGGCCCAGGCCTTCAGAAATGTATATAAGCAGTTGCTTTGCCCCTGTTGTCCAGTTCTGTTAGTTCAATAAAGGTTCTTGCTGTTATCACTGTGTCTTGCCTCGTGGGAACCCACCTACACTTCAAGTCTATCAATGGTCACTAGTCATGATGCTCTGTTTTACCTCGATAGTCAGAGGCAGTATGTGTCTTAGAATCATAGAGTTGGAAGAGACCACAAGGGCCATCCAGTCCAACCCCCTGCCAAGCAGGAAACACCATCAAAGCATTCCTGACAGATGGCTGTCAAGCCTCCGCTTAAAGACCTCCAAAGAAGGAGACTCCACCACACTCCTTGGCAGCAAATTCCACTGTCGAACAGCTCTTACTGTCAGGAAGTTCTTCCTAATGTTTAGGTGGAATCTTCTTTCTTGTAGTTTGAATCCATTGCCCCGTGTCCGCTTCTCTGGAGCAGCAGAAAACAACCTTTCTCCCTCCTCTATATGACATCCTTTGATATATTTGAACATGGCTATCATATCACCCCTTAACCTTCTCTTCTCCAGGCTAAACATACCCAGCTCCCTAAGCCGTTCCTCATAAGGCATCGTTTCCAGGCCTTTGACCATTTTGGTTGCCCTCCTCTGGACACGTTCCAGCTTGTCAGTATCCTTCTTGAACTGTGGTGCCCAGAACTGGACACAGTATTCCAGGTGAGGTCTGACCAGAGCGGAATACAGTGGTACTATTACTTCCCTTGATCTAGATGCTATACTCCTATTGATGCAGCCCAGAATTGCATTGGCTTTTTTAGCTGCTGCATCACACTGTTGACTCATGTCAAGTTTATGGTCACGACACACAGTTTGGAAAGTACTGGCCTAGGCAGTCCTTGAGGTCTCCTGGACTCAAGTTGTTCAGGGCTTTGCACATCAACACAAGGGCTTTGAGCCTGGCCCAGCAGCAGACGGGCAGCCAGTGCAGATGTCTTAGGAGAGGAGTCACATGCTGTCAGCCATGTGACCCCATCAGCTGTTGCATTCTGTACTAGCTGGAGGTTATGGACGAGACTCAAGGACAGCCCCACAACAAGAGCTTTGCAGTAATCCAAGTCTCAAGATTTTATCGATTCATGGACGACAATGGCCAAAACGAGGAAAGGGAACAATTAACTGAAGGGACAGAAAGCTGAGGCCGGACTGCACATCTGTCCTCCGATCTTTGAATTAATTTTAGAATTGATTGCAATAAAACTTCAATTCAGGACAAGTGGAACCTAAGCCAGAACAAATCAGAGGAACAATAAGGGAATTGAATGAGTAAATCAATTCACCCGAATGCTGCACTTAGTAAACTCTACCATGTTTATATTCTGCACAGCGCAGAACAAATGTAACCATTAATAACATAATCTAGTTTGCATTCAATTCCATCAGCTCCTTCTGAAACATTTACTTGCCTTGATAGTTCAACACGGTGGAGCGAGGTTTGCAAAAATAAACATCCATGAAGCTAAATCGAACAAAACAGTTAAATGCTAATAGCCCAGTGATTGTGTGTGCGGCATTGTGTTTTTTTAAAGAAAAATAAAAATATATATGCATGATGTTGATTTGAAGGGCAATTTTCTTGTCAGCTCTGTAATTAAAGCAGAATACATTACCAGGGGCTATTGTTAGTTGAGGTTTCCACGAGGCTTGGTTTATGGCGAATGCTTGTTTTAACAAAACAATTGAGAGATTTATTACCTTCTAGGTGATTCTGTCAGTCATGCTTTTGCATATTAAACATGAAGTGGGCAGAATCAATTCCACAGTTTGTTTGGAATGAAAAACAAGGAGGAGGGGAGTGAAAGAAGTTCTAGATTAAAAAATTACTCAGATTTCGAACCTTGCCTCATTATTTGCCCAGAGAATCATAGAATCATAGAACTGTAGAGTTGGAAGTGACCCCCAAGGGTCATCTAGTCCAACCCTCCTGCAATGCAGGAATCTCAGCTAAAGCATCCATGACTGGTGGCCATCCAACCTCTGCTTAAAAACCTCCAAGGAAGGAGAGTCCACAACCTCCCGAGAGAGAGTGTTCCATTTTGTATTACAAAATGTGGACAAGTGCAGATTGCATAGGCTGCCTGTGTTTTGGTTCCTGGACT
>OFHU01003616.1:0-293077 GCA_900245905.1 Lacerta viridis | reverse complement strand
CCCAAGTCTGCAATGCCATGATGAGCATCTAGATTCAACAAATAATAATAAAGCCACTAAATCAATTTGGATGAAAATAACACTGTAATGTAAATGGCTGCTCCCTACATGAAATGGGGGGCATTGTTTTTGTGGTTGAGCAACCCCCCCTCCTGAGCCTACACGATTCTTGGCAATGCAGCCCACATTTGCCTCCCCAAGCTGGATGCCTGGAGGTTCCCGCCTAACCTCAGACAATTAACGAATCCCAGCTTGGGGGGGGGGGCGTTGCCAGGGGAGTGGGCCAGGTAGGATTGTGACTGCCCTGCACACACAACAGAGGATGGAACTTACCTGGGAGCCCTCAGTCAGCTCCAGAGCTTCTCCCCCCCCTCCCTCAGTTATGCCTTCTTTTGCAGGTTACCTCTTCTTTACAGGTATGCAGGCTGCTGCGGTCATTGATGGTTGCTGTTGAAGGACCAGGATGAAATTTCCCTGCATTGGCAGGTTTTGCCTTCCCCATAGCAAAATGTCACAACTTTGGTGGTTTCAGGCCTTGGGTGGAATCCTTTAGTTTATCTTCCCTAAATGGTGTGTGTGTGTGTGTGTGTGTGTGTGAGTGAAGCGGTGACTCATGCCCCCCCTGTGGTGGCGATCCCAGGGTTCCCCATTAAAGGGGTTGTGATGAGGAGAATCACTGGCCATATGCTGAAAGGTTGTCAGTGCTCTCCCCTGTGTTGCGGCAAAATGGGGGGGGGCTCTCTGCTTAAACATACTTCTTCCAGAGCCAGCCCAAACCCCACACAGATTTCATAACCCTGATGTTCCCAGATCCCCGGCCGGGGACTGGGAGGGATAAACACCCAATGCCTAAGCCAAGGTCTCCCTACATCTGAAAGTTTAATAAAGTTGTGGCCAATTTTAATCCCATAACATGTTGTCATGAGTCATTATTCCACCCGGGTGTCACCCGGGGTCGGGGGGGGGGGTCTCTGCCTTGCCACGCAATACATTTATCCAAGCTCAATAAAGACACAATCACCCTCTCATATTCTGAAGGAATATTCATTTAAGAGCACTTGCTTTTTCTTATATATGTGAGAGGAGACATTTATAGCATAAAATTTTCTCCAGTGCTATGGCCTAATGTGCTGTGTAAATGAGTCAAAGTATTTTTTATATGTTTTTATCCTTATTTCCATTATTTTCATTCTGATAATTTGGCGAGTTTAAAAAATATATATAAATATGTATTTTCTCTCAAAATAGCATTGAAATTTATATTGTCATTCAAATTACACATTTCAATTTTCTTTTTCTCTCAGAAAAAGTATTTATGCATTTCCCTCCAAAACTGTCAAGAACTACACTGCACTGTTCAAAGATACACAAAGTCCACCAGGTAAGGAAGTTTAACCCACCAGGTCATATTCAAAAGGAGTTTGTAAAGATCAAATTGCTTAAGCAATGCTTTGTAAAATCAGAATAATCTGAGGCAATCCAGTGCTTTAACAGTCATGAATTGCCTGGTGGAAACAGGGCCCCCACACATATAACATTACCCACACATATATCACAATCCAACTTCTGACTAATTATGAATAGGAATTCACAGCATCTCAACAGTATATTGCACAATGTAGGTTTTATACCCCACACATTTAACTGGGTTGCCCCAGCCACTCTGGGCAGCTTCCAACATATATAAAAACATAAAACATTAAACATTTTTTTTTTAAAAAAACCCTTCCCTTCACAGGATTGCTTTCAGACAGTTTGGGGGTTGCCTAACTCCATACCCCCAACATTTCTCCAATGTAAAGAGGGACATCCTAAAGAAAAGTGGGACTTTCTGGGATCAAATGAGAAATTGGGATGGCTTCTCTACATCAGGGACATTCCTGGAAAATAGGGACACTTGGAGGGTCTGCAATCCAAATAACAGAGAAATCAACTGAAGATCACAGTTGCTTACCATTCTACTGAAATGAATGACATATGAAATGCAATCATACACATTGGTTATTTAGAAATAAGTTGCAGTATCTTCAGTGGAGGTTACTCTTGTGTAGTGTGTGCAGAGTCTTAATAATCAAAACATGAATTTCATTGGGGCCACAATCAAATGCACACTTACTCAATCTGAAAGCACCGAGGAACTGCTCGAAGGAAACTTAACTTCTGCGTGAATATGCTTTGGAGTTTGCTATTCACTTTCTTGAGCTCAAATGACCATATCACTTCTCCACCACTCTTACAACATGTAGTAATGGTAACCGTTATGTTATGGCCGTTTCAAAGATACCATGTACAACACTTGCATATATATTTTGCATTTGCCCATTCACACAACGTGGCAGTCATGCAATCATGAGTATGCATGTGTGTGTTAGACTGATCCCAAGCTCTTTCTTACTTTCAGGATGTGAGTTGAGAATTCACTGTTTATCTATAGCAAGGTCCATGATCAAGAAGGTTCTAAAGCTTCTTGACCATGGGAGTTGCTGGAGTTTTATCATGTTAGAGTATGCAGACACTTGGACAAAAAGGCACCGGGTGAAATAAACAAGAATAAAAAACACAGGTGTTACTAGGATCTGAGTTCAAATGTCCTAAAGATTTACCAGTATTACCTTCCTTTAGGGTAAATTAATGAAAACTTTGAAAAGATCTGCAGATAGATGTAAAACTGAATGGCTATAACTTGAAACAAAGCATGCTGAATAAAATAAAATCGCTGTGAACCTCTGAAATCAAACTTATTTAAGATAAATTTAAAATAGCTTACCTTTATAAAAAATGTCCCATGTAACCATTTCTTGATTTTCCAAGAGGCTACAAATAATTCACTTAACAGTGTTTCAGGCCGGGGAGCTGTATATTTTATCCTCCTCCCACTTTTGATATTTTAGAAACTCTGAATTAAGGTTTGATCACTTCATCACCAAATCAAAAGCAGACGTATCATAGATTAAGAACGTTGGGTGTATGTTTAAAGTCCTATTATACACCAAGGTTGATTCTAGTGCACTGACTTAGACATTATACCACAAGTGACATTAAAATATCAAGGTGAATGTCACACACTACAATATTTATTCCCAAAGGAAAGCTGTTTCTAACTGAGATAGTGTGAGCCAAGTGAACTTTTTGAAGAGGAAGAAAAGTTGAGTTAAAGAAATTACTTTGCTGATTCCTTTGAGGCAGCAGGAACAATGTAAACTCATAGAGTATGACCTTTGCATAAGACTAGCACCAAGTTTGAAAGAAATTAAATGACAGTATAACAACTCTTTTGCCCTCTTTTATAATTGATGCATTTTGTATACTGTGTATATTTTTGACTTCTTTGCATTGAGTAATTCTTTTTTTGTGAAAAGCCAAATGAAGAAATCAAATAAATAAAAAATACATAAATACATGCTTTAGAATTTATTTAGGATTGTTTGTTAGTTATGCATATTATTTAGAACACACACACACACACACGTGCCACAAATGCAATAATTCAATGTTATACCCCCATATGTATTGAAGGCCAACTAGCATAACCACCTATGCTTAACCATAGAGCACTTAAAAAGAAACAGAAAAACAGTCCTTTGTGCAATTTTCCCATGTAAGAAACACTGTGCAAATGTGTTGTGAATCATGATAAAAAGGAAATCAATGTGTTTTTAAAATGGTGCAAAAGCAAGATGCTGATTGCTTCAAAACATAGCTTGTTTTAAATCCTTAAGTATTATTTTAATGCATTCCATTTACATGTAACTGTGCTGAAAAACTGGAAGTTCTATAGAGATATGATTTGTTTAATTTTTTTATAAAAAGATAGAAAAACCAACTAGAATTGTGTGTTTAGACCTTTAAACCACCCCCTAGAAATAATTTCAGACATGACTCAAATATTTGGTTTGTTTTTTGGCAGAATTTAGGCCACAACTTTATTGATTACAATCAAGTGAGTGGTTGCATAGGCTCTGGATTGACTAGCTCCCTGCACCCTTTCAGGCAGCGCTGACACAGAGCTCTATCGTAGGTCAGCCAAGGGTGAACACCAGGGACAGCGGACTCTGGCACTGGCACAACCCCTCTCAGGGTTGACCAAACTATTGAGTCCCTGTATTCCTTTACCGGAATACCCGTGTGATGAATTCCCCACCCCACATACTGTGCTCTGGACACACCTCTTGGCCTTCTCATGGCCAGACTCCCTCTCCATTCACCGTTCAGAATAATTTGCCACACCTATCAGTTCTCTTGCTTGAACCAGAGCCTCTCCGCCACCAGGCGTGCCTCCCGCAGAGCTCACACCGTTGAGATAAGCTCCTCCCAACAAAGTCAAGGACAGGCTTGTGAGAAGCCCGAGCCACCGCCAACCACTCCGCCGTCCGCTTGCTGGCCCTCACTCTTATGCAAGGGAACCAATGAACAAAACAATATTAGCCTTAACCCCTTTGTAAGCTGATTTCCAACACTGAGGTCAGTCAGCTGCCCCAAATAATTCCCAGTCACAGCCTTACACATTACAGATGGCCTTTTCAAAACAAATATGGGAAGGGACCTCCTGGCGTCCTTAACTGGACAACGGCCAGGCTTACCAGTGGCAGGTAGCCTCATCAAGGCATCTCTGCCCAACTGGTCAGTCTTTGAATTATGAATAGTGAGCACCAGCTCAGTGTCAGTCAACTGGATGTCCCACAGGAGTAAGCCCCTGGAAACCCTGTCCTGTGCTGCCTCCAGCACCACCTCGCCCACATGCGGTGCACCAAAGAAAGCAATGAAAATGCTGCCAAAAAAGTCTCGCCTCAACAGTAGACCAACATATCTGCTTCAATTTCCTGTGCATAGAGCAAAACATATCAAAAGTGACAGGCTTCCTGACTGGTGCTTTGGGCAGCTGAAGCCTGGCCCAACCCTCAAGTGCCTTACATACCACAAATTTGGAACAGGGGTCCCTGGAATACAGGGACTTAGAGAAGAATGAAATGGCAGAGGCTTGAATTCAGATGGACTTAACAGCGTGACCCAAAGTGTGCAGGTGTGCCAGATACTGCAACACCTGTTGTGTGGAGGCATACTCAGTAGTTAAACTGGTCGTAAGCCGTGCTCTAAAAGCTGAAAAGTCAATCTAGGCCTTTTTTATAAGACCTCAAGGTGGAAGGAGAAATAGATGCTACTACTCTCTGCATCACAATAAGTTGCTAATGTTCCAGAGGTGGAGTGGGAAATACTCCGGAAGTTGCTGAAAACTAGCGGAGAGACAAGGAAAGGAAGAGAAATATCAGAACAATCACTGTAAAGTCGCTGGTGAATCAGAGTCTCCCTGAGGAGGCATCGGTTCACGATGCACTGGCCCCAAGAGGAAGCTCAGGCGCATATGCATGGGCTTAAATAGGTCCCTCGATGCCCTTTCCTTGCGTCCCATTGGCCAGATTGCTCCCAGCATTGAGGGACCTACCAATAGGGTATTGTGGCTATCCAAATGGTCCCACCCACAACACAGGGTCTGGTTGCCAGGTCGCACTGCAACACATGCTCTCTGTGAGGGAGGACCCAATATAGATAGAGGCAATTTTGACGATGGATGCAATGGCCAGAACTAACTACTGAGCCATGGCCTCTAAACGGTTTACAGATGCTCTAGGTAAAAGGTTTTTTTTTTCTTTTTTTATTAGGGTGAGGCAAGGAAGGCCATCATTATTATCTGCCATCCCTGGGCATTGCCCTATCCCACTCTCCCCAAAAACCAACCTCTTAGAATGCAAACTATGCAGGTGCTGCTCTGGATAGTCATTTTGTGAGAAAAATAGCTTTGTAACACACATAGTGGCTCTCTATGCACTAGCTGCAAACAAACAAACAAACACAGGAAACAGGAAAAACGATTTAGATATACAATGTTATGGTGATTCTAAGATTTAATCTGAAATCAAGCTTGATTTGAATTTGTTGGTGTCTCTAGTAACTGCTTTCAATAAACCAATCTTTTGCATAGCTCTGTGTGAAGAGTATTTATTGGGTTGATAGGCACACACTTTGAACAACACGCAGTTTGACTCTATGCACAAAGTTTCAGTACTCTCATAGAAAGGTGTTTTATGGAATCATATGTTGGGTGGACACACCTAGGAATATCCAAATGCACATGTAAAGCAAGTGTGTGTGTGTGTGTGTGTGTGAGTGCGCGCATGCGCACAAACAGAAATCTTACTCCAGTCATCTGCAATTCTCTTAACAACTAGACTGTCTGCTGCTAAAATCTAGGCCAACTAATACAGATTTTATTTATTTATTTCCCTTCCCCTTCACATCTGAGCTTTGTTAATCACCTGTGCAATACTTTTCTCAACACCTCCCTCACCTCTTTATTTCTTAGTGTATAGATGAAAGGATTCAAAAGAGGCACCACAATAAGATTGAAGATGCTCACTACTTTGGTCCGTTCTAATGAGGTCTGTTTAGATGGCTTTACAAACAGGAAGATAGTGGAGCCATACCAAATAATCACCACAGCAAGATGTGAGGAACATGTGGAAAAGGCTTTTTGTCGTCCTTTTTTGGAGGGGATGCGTAGGATGGTGAGGATGATGTAAAAATAGGAAAGAAGGGTTGTCACGCAGGAGCCTACAATGACAAATATAGCTATGAAAAAAGCTGTTATCTCAAGAAAGTGGGTGTCTGTGCAGGAAAGAACTATCCAGGAATCTATGTTACAATAGAAATTATTGATAACATTTGGGCCACAGAAAGACAAAGTTGTGAGCAGATAGGTTGGTATACACATAGCAAGGAATCCACCAAGCCAACAGCCTCCTGCCAACTTGCTAGAAAGATGAATGTCCATTATGGTGTTGTAATGAAGAGGAAAACATATGGCCAGATATCGATCATAAGCCATGATGGCTATTAGGAAATGCTCCGTGCACCCAAAGGAAAAAATAAAGTACATCTGCAAAGTGCAACCTGTAAATGAGATGCTTCTGCTTCTTCCGAGGAACATAGCCAGGATCTTTGGGATAGAGGCTGTTGTGTACCATATTTCCAAGAAAGAGAGATTGCAAAGAAAGAAATACATGGGAGTATGGAGACGGTGATTAGTTACTATTAGAAGGATAATAGAGAAATTTCCCAAAATGGTCAAGATGTACATATTTAAAAAGATGATGAAGATTGTTAGCTGGAAATGTGGAGACCCAGGGAAGCCAAGCAGAATGAACTCCATCACTCTTGATTTATTTTGTTCTTCTTTGTTATTTTCTCCCATCTGTTCTTTTTTTTAACCTGCTGAAACACAATTCTGAATGAATATGCAGAACTTTTCTCTTTAGCCTCAATATGAATATTGCAGACAATCCCTGCACAAACTTGGTAGAATTTACTTCAATTGTGGTTTTGTTTTGTTTTTTGGTTTTTTTAAAAAAAATCTAGACCACCACCTAAAATGAATCCCCAGCATTGCTAATATAAAAACTGACATGAATTTTTGAATTATATCTACATTTTGGGAGACAAGGTTACCAGAACAATATCCAGTATTCTACTAGTATTTAAAACTAGGGTTCTGTTACTTTAATATGAGAAAGAAAGCGAGAGGAAACCAAAATGGACAGATTTGACAATTCCTACTTGTGATCCAACCAACTGAATACAGACCACCAAGCTTGCCTGAATGGCACCAATGTGCCCATGGGAGTGTAGCAAAAACCCGTTTTTGTTAAGTGCCTGGAGCTGCAGAAACTCAAAACGTTGTTTTCTTGGTAGAGTATAAGTTTTCGCATTTCAGTTTGGAATTCAGAGCACCAGTGTTGTTTACTGAGAGACCAGGGTTCAAATTCCTACTCAGTCATGAAGCTAACTGGGTGATCTGAGGTCAGTTGCTGAAATGAGATGGGAAAGTGAGGTATAAAGGCAATAAATGATATAAAACAATACATAAATATTTAAAATGAGCATCTGGTTGGTTCCAGTTTGTGTTCTGGGTTCAGTTTGTAGAAGGTTGCATATTGTATAGTCTGGTCTCAAAACAAAATCCAAAATTTTAACAAATAGTGCTCTCTCTGTGTGTGTGTGTTTATAAATATATATAGGATATCCAACATGTTAGATTAAATATCAAATTTATCTCAAATGTTAGATTCAATATCAAATTTATCTCTACACGTTCTGAAAACAAACAGAGCTTGGAAGCTATTTGATTTTCTTAGGCAATATGCTTCCTTCATCTTTCTGAGAATGAGAATTTGGTTGCAATCCTGTACAGAGTCAAGACTGTTTTTATCCCACTAATGTCCATACTTGTGCCTACTTCTTTAGTCAGTAAAAATGTTGTTCTAAATTCACTAAGACTGCAATCCTAATGACCTTGGGAAATGTAGATCTCCCTCTCCAAGGAAACAGAGAGAGGAGCATCCTTGAACTGTGAGATCAGATTCCATAAGGCCACCCAAAAGGCTGCCATGAACCTTACCTTACCATTGCCAAAAAGACATGCCAAAGAATATTGGTCATGCTGGAAGTAGATCATGGAAAAGCATGGATCCAAAGGAAACAAAGTCTTACTATCCCCTGAAGCTGCCATATACATGAGAGGGACATTGTTAAGAAAATAGTAATAATAAAAAGGGGATATAAAATACTGCTTCTCTCTCTCTCTTCAGCTCTTGCGTCTTTAGTTTTCTCCCACTGACCAACACACTGGTAGGATTGCTTTATATGCATTTTAATGTATGATTGTATAGGGTGTTAGGGGGTGGGAGTACCTCTGGTAGGAGACACATTGTGCTCTTTTTGGGTAGCTTATCCACCTTTCATCCCCACTCTGCACTCAGCTCTCACCTGTGGCTCCTAGAAGCTATCAGCATGGGACAGAGGCCATACAGGGACAGAAACAGCTTCAGCTGGCTGGCTAAACCAGATGAGGGTAGCCAAAGGGTCTCAATCTCTCAGAGAGTTAGGAACTTGCCCTGCATCTTAAGACAGGCTCCAGCAGATTGAATGGATGAGACCAATAGTGGGTCCAATGGTCAAGAAGGAGGTTTCTCCGTGTGCTATAGAGAGAAGTGAGAGGCAGATGGGGCTCATTTACCTGGAAAGGTACCCCTCTAGGATAGGGAAAACTCTATTCCTAAACCTCCACTGTCTTGTGGGATATCTCTGGGAGAGGAACAGGCTAAGGAGTGAACCCTACCCAAATCTGGAGTCCATATGACATTAGGATGGTTCCTTGTGTGCCTCCTTCTGGCAACTCCTGCAGCCAAGCTGGTGCCAAGCATACTGCTCTGCTTTCCCTTGGACGACATTAGAGAGGCCAATTGTGGGGTCTTGTTGTCTGGACATCCCAGGACCTCCATACACACTGCCCAGGCTTTTGCCCCAGGGAAGTCACTAATGCAGCACAGATATCACCCCCAGAGGTGCACTCTATTGTCTCTCAAGATGACAAATGCCAACATTTAATGTAAACAAATGAGCTGCTTCTCAGCTGATCTTCATGCCCAGAGGCCAATTGTGACCCTCCTGACCTCTCTCTCTGTCCTTCCCCAGACAAAACTCCATTAGCCCTGCTCTGTTCCTTCCTGAGTGCTTTTGCCTATCTGGAATGTGTCCTTCAGCTATCTTAATGGATGGAGGGTGAAGATACGTGAGGAGTGGATTCCTTGCAGAAGCCTCAGGCTTTTGCATGGCTAGAATGTATTACAACAGTAGGCTAAGAGTCACATTTGTTGTTTCTTCCACCTTTGTCTCTAGTTTCACCCCCTTCTGGCATGTAACTCTCTCATATTGCAAACAAAGAACTGCAGCCCTTGGGCTGAGAAAGGTTCCCCTGCTCTGTTGTTGTTGTTGTTGTTGTTGTTGTTGTTGTTGTTGTTGTTGGCAGGGAAAGCTACAGGCCAGTTGTTAAAAGTAGTATTTTTCCATTTGATGAATTGCTGATCAGAAATGCATTTAAGATTTAAAAAACTGTCAGAAAAATAAGTAAAGAAAGCCACTTCACAGATATTTATTGCATCATCCTTTCATATCCACACACAGACAATATCACTTTGAATTTTCATAGCAACCCACTCACCTATCCTATAATTCACACAAACTGTATACATTTTCAGTCTCTTAGTCATCAGCTACTTTATATTTATTACATCCCTCATTGTTTCTACTCACAGAGTCTAAAACCGAACCAGGAAAGCCCCTCTATGCACTTGAGATACAGACAGCTGAGCAAGGTATATTTATATCATTGACACAATCAGAGCTTCCCTTTACATTTTATCTCCAAGGAATTCATGCAAAATTTTCTCAAGCAATTATGGAATAGAACCCCCCAAAGGATATTTCATATTTTTTGTAGTCAATTCTCTCCATGGTTTTGGATTGCAATGCTAACTTAAATTTCAATATGAAATTTCAATTTCTAATAGAGAATAATGAAAATGCTTGGAGTTAAATTAAACACCACTATGGGTATAAATAACAAAGTACACAAATTGGCTTTTCTAAAACTGTTGGTGCTGCTGCTGCTGCTGCTGCTGTGCTGTGTTGTTTTATCATTATTCGATTTATATCTCACCTGTCCTCCAAGAAGCTCAAGATTTTGTACATGCTTCTTCCCCTTCCTATTTTATCCTAATAGCAATCCAGTGACATAGGTTAGCTGGCTCAAGGTCACACTGTACCAGCCAATTGTTTGAGTGAGTAAACTGATGTGATCCTTACTGGCAGAGCCAGAGGACAGAGACCTCAAAAAAAGCTTCCAGCCTGGTGGATTAGGGATGCAGATTGCTCTGCCTCTCCTTAGTAACCATGCATGAGATTGCATAGTAAGCTTGTTTCCTCCTATTAATTAAACATAAAAATTATCTCATAAATGATAGCAAAACCTCTGTGGCAGAACAACTGAATCACTCATGCACTTATGCTATTTGCAGACACACTGGGGCTGGAAATGGTTGCCGTAATCCAACATGCCTTCCACACTTTTTATTTATCCGGCTTTTGGGAAGAACCAAGTGGAATCAAAGCTGGTGGTATTGATGGTAGAATCTGTCAATTCTGGTACCTCTCAGTTTTTCATTGGTTCCAATCTTCTCCACATTTCATCATCATTTCTGCAATTGAGAAATTTAAAGGGCAGCAAGATAAAAGTTTATATCCCATTCATGAGATATTGTGCTTTTTCTGCTCCTTGGATATCTCTTATCTACAAAAAGAGATATTGATCACCCAAGAATAATAATAATAGATAAAGCAGCAGGGACAAGCAGGTCAGTTCCTATGGATTGGTGGGCCACATCAGGACACGAGCTTTGAGTTAGTCACCCCTACCTTAAAGTGACCTCCCCCCCCAAAAAAGCTTTAAAATTATTTGCTTATCTATAATTTCTTTTTTCCTTCAGATACATCCTGAATAATGATTGACTGCAGTGATGTTCCAGATGCACACAACATAGAACCACACTTGTATAAACTGTGTTTTTGTTGTTGCTTTTAAAAGAGAGATATTGAAACAAGAGTTTTGTCATTATTTGTTAGCTGCTCAAGGAAGTTTTTCCAGTTGAAGATGCTATACATAAATTAAGTTTGTGGCTGAGTTTCCCCCTCTACCCTAGGGAGCAAAACCCATTTTCCCTGATCCAATACACCTGGCACATTAAAATAATAAATACACAGACATTACTCCTGTGACTTAATAAGAAATCAAGCAGGATGCACTGCATTTACTCAAAGTGTATGAATGTATTGACTGCAGTCAAGAAGGAATTCCCAACAAAGATGCATGGGATCAGAAACTAAAAATAAAAAAGTGTTGCAATGGATTAGGCAAGCACCTTAAATTTTCTAACGAGAATGCTTATTATTTTAATGCAAGAAAAATCACAGATAACAATAGAATTGCTTTTATTGCCAAGGAATGCAGTTAAAAAAAAAGTTTTTGTTTTTTTTAATGTGGCACAGGATCTTGAGGTCTTCATCTGCTTAATCAAAACAATAGAAAGGTAAGTTGATTGTCTTTATAATAAATCCCTTATGGCACAATCCAGCACAAATTAAGCACTTAATGGAGCTAAACTCTACTACTTCAATGACAGAAGTTTAGAGTGTTCAGAGGAAGGGAAATAAGTTGTAGTTGTAAATGTAATGGTTAATGTGTGTAGAAGTGGTGGTAATAGGGATTCCCCCAAGATTATCTTGTTTCAAATTTCTTCAAGGACTTTCCAATTAACTACTCTTGTTTCTGAAGTGTAGTGGGTGCAATAAGAATTCTAAATTGCTTCATTTCAAAAATAGTTCAAGGTTTTTACAGAGTTAGGCGCACAATATACATGCACTTTAACTGAGCTTTCAGTTCTTTCTTGTATCCCCTTCATATTATTGATGTGGATGTTCACATCTTGATGCAGACCTGTGCAGAGCATGTCTGAGGCCCGAGGTGGGAGTCTTGTTAGAATAAAAATATAAACTCAAACCCAAATGGAGTGGGTCCCTGGTCCCTCCCCCCCCAGCCAGCTTAGCTCTCCAAGAACTGGGGCAAGTGTACTTGGCTGCCACCGCCCTGTCCAGCTGAACAGGCCTGTCTTGATATGATTGTGTGTCTGATTGTCTGGGTGTTTTGTGTAGTTTTTCTGTGGCCCATTTATAGTGCCACCCAAATAAGCAAACAATGGCCATTTACCACCCTTTTCAGTGAGTGGCGGTTGTGGCCCGATGTGATGCCCCTTCCTGGATGCCCCGCTGCCCTGCACCATGTTTGGGCTTTTGTTGTACAACCCCTGGCAACCACAAAAGCTCAAGGGTTCCTGCCAAATGGGCCGATCTGCAGCGGTCCATAGCTGTCAATTTTTCCCTTTTCTTGTGAGGAATCCTATTCGGAATAAGGGAGTTTCCCTTAAGAAGGGGGGAAATTTGACAGCTATGCAGCGGTCTGGAGGGTGTGGCCTGGCAAGCGGATCTGAGGCTTGCAGGCTTCACTCAGGTCTGCCCGTCAGCTACTTATCCTGGCCGACTCTGCATGCTGAGTAACGTTTGTTACTGTACGTTGTCTGTGTGTCAATATATTTGTTTATGTGTTATTTTGCCAATATGTAGGATATCATAATTCAGCACATGGAGGGAAATATTTGCATGGACTTGCATATAATGATTCCAAACCTAGAATGTGGTAGATCCATTCAAACTGACTGGTTGTGCCATGTATCTGTCTGAAGCAAATGTAGAGCACACATACACCAAGAAAGAAAAATCCCAGCAAATTCCCCCTTAATTCAGATTTGAATATTTCAGATTTAGATTTAGAATGTTATATTTGACCAGGTTTTGTGGAGTAAGAATCACAAACATATATTGACAGATTTTACTGGCAATAGCTAGACCAAATCTTTGGCCGGTTAGCATAAAGGCTGGACAGGCAGGGAAGGAACGGAGGGTATGTGTGTCACCCAATGTTGTCTGCCTGACTCCTACACGCCAGCCGGGGAATGAAATTGATCTTGGTGCGCCCCCTATTGCCAGGTCTCCTTGTGCATTATTGCCTAGAAAGAAAATCAGACACCGAAGTACCGGGTAAGTACCCACTCAAATGTACAGGCTATGAACAATTGGGACAACTCTTAAATGTATGGAGCTGTATATACTTTTGCTATAATATGTGATCCATATTCCATGGGACCACACAAGATCACAACAGAGAGAAATCACCTCCCTCCCCCACTTTTCCACAAGACCCGGCACTGCCACCTTCCCTTTTGGGTGCATAGTGGTCTGGACTGGGGAAATAATGGCATTCTCTTGCCCCATGTTAGACAGCAAAATAACACAGGCTTAAAGCAATTTCTAAAAATCCTATTAAAGGCATCACTTTCAGCATCCTGACACCAGGAAAATCTTTATGAAAAACATTACAAAGGGACACTTTTCTAGAGCATCTCCTTTGCCTAATAGGTTTAAAGGTTGGATATAGCCCTGATGACTATAATACACCATCGTAAGAATATGCAACAAGGAAAAATCTCTGATAAATGTTATTAATCAGTTGCTGGAATAGCAAATTTCAGGGGAACTTATATTATTTTCATTAGTGTAAATCATGTTCCTGTGATAATTTATTTTTTGTGTTGTTTGGTCTTTCTAATTTATTTATTTTTGCTAATGATATTAATATGTCAAAGATTCAGAGTAAAAGAGAGTAATTTCGCAAACAGAAATCAAAGCATCCCTCTGCCCTTCTGCCAGAAGATGCAGCATGTATTCTAGACACGAGTCAGTTATAGGCTGAAGACCTGTAACAAAAGTGTATAGAAAATGTAGCTGTAAAAATGGACAGAAGAATATAAACTGATTTATGAATAGAAATCATTACAGTAAGACATATTGATATTATATGAGAAATAGTGACATTTCATTTGAGAAAGCATTTTGAACTAAAGCATTATATTATTAACATCCTCATACAATAAACTTTTGGCTTATATTTTTATTTGTTAATAGTTATTCTATGGAGAGCATTATTAATATTTCTTCAAATAAGCGAGAGTATAAGAGCCGCAATTTCCAATCACTAAGTTTTCATGAATGTTGTTTTGGCAGGAAAAAAACCCCACCTGATTCTGATGAGAGAAGGAAATGACTCCACTGTGAAGGAATTCATCCTTCTGGGTTTCTCTGGATCTCATGAACTGCGAATCTTCCTTTTCATCCTCTTTTTCTTTATGTACATCCTGACAATCACTGGAAATGTGGCCATCATAGCTTTAGTGCGAGCCAGACGCCAACTCCATACGCCCATGTACTTCTTCCTCTGCAATCTTTCCTTCCTGGAGATATGGTACACATCAGCCTGTATTCCCAAGACTTTAGCAATTCTTGTGTCCAAGAGCCACCAAAACATCACCTTCACAGGGTGCATCACACAGATGTACATTGTTTTCTCCTTGGGATGTACAGAATACTTCCTGCTTGCTGTCATGGCTTATGACCGCTATTTAGCCATATGCCACCCATTGCACTACCACACCATCATGTCCAAAATGTTGTCTGTCCAAATGGCATTGGGTTCTTGGATGTGTGGCTTTGCGGCGATTTCGGTACCAGCCTTCCTTATTACCCAGTTGTCTTTCTGTGGCTCCAATGTTATCAACCACTTCTTTTGTGACATTGTGCCTTGGATAGTCCTTTCCTGTACTGACACGTACACATTAGAAATGGCATGGTTCATACTTGCCGGTATTGTCATCATGGGCTCATGCGTGATAACTTTAATATCTTATGTCTATATCATTACCACAATATTAAAGATTGCATCTGCTGAAGGCCGTCAACGAGCCTTTTCCACTTGTTCCTCCCATCTCACTGTGGTGATAATATGGTATGGTTCCACCATTTTCCTACATATCACACCTGCCAAGCATCAGTCACTGGAATTGACCAAAACGGTCACTCTCCTGAATACTATTGTAACCCCTTTGCTAAATCCTTTCATTTACACACTCAGAAATACTGAGGTGCAAGAAGCTTTCAGGGCCACATTCAGATTCACAACTATGTTACAAATTAGCAGAAGAGACAGAGGCTGATGTTCTGTATATGTGTCATTTTCATGGTGCATGTGATATTTCCTGGCAGTGCATAGAATCATCTGTGCATTTGATGTAGGTAGGGCTTATGAATTGCTACGGTGTCCTTCTCTATTCTCACTGCTCTCTGTCACCACCATTCTTTATCATCCTCATCCATTTACTAAAGATGGAAGTGTTAAACAGAAGCTTAAATCTCTCAAATTCACATCATTGAGTGAATTTAATTTCAAAGGGACTAAAGCATCACTTTGACCCAATTACAAATATCCGAGGAAAATAATTTTATATCTAACATAGTCTCATAGTTTTAGAAATTGTTCTCAATACAGGGTTGTTCTTTCCCCCTAAATAATGCTACATTCTCTGATTTCAACAGGTGTAGGAGAGCCTGAAGAATGTGCATTATGGCCCCAGGTGCAATGAGCCCAAGATTGTTGGGACCGGGGCATAGGAAGAAGTAATAAAGCCTACCACACTTCTGAGTACAAGCACACTTGGTTCAAATAAAATGGAGGCTGATCTAAGGCAGGGTCAGATTTCACCCAGGTCCACCTCAAAAGTCCAGCCCCTTAGCTCACCCATGATTGGTCAATTCATGGGCAAGTCTTGACAACCCCTGCAAATGATGGATGAGATTACATTGCCCATTGGTCGTGTGGGAACAGGAAGTTTCCCTCCTGACTCCCCCATGGTTGCACCAGTCCACAACTGTCATTGCCACTGGAATGGTAAATTGGATTTTCAGAAGAAGGCAAACATCTCAAACTCATACCATGTCCCTCTGTGGATCAATGAAGAGAAAATGAAAGAAACTAAAACAAAGCAGCAAACTTATCATTGCTTCCCTTTAATTGTGTTTAACATGAAGGTCAGCAGAGTATGAATAAACATTTGAATGAATTAATATGCATTATTTATGATTTTTACTGAACTACTGTTACTGCTACTATTTCCTTATCTCTCCATTGGTTATTTTTACCACTAATAGCACATACCCTCCAAAATTGCTGGGACCGCCACAGAAACAATTAAGCTATCACTGCCACAAGAAGTCCTAATTTAAGATGCTCTTAAAGGGGCTTGCAGTTTTAGTGTAGCTGCAATTTTGTCCATGGCCCCTTTAAGAGTAGCTTGGCTCTTCATCTTCTGCCCTATCTATAAATGTGTTATGCAGAGCAGAAGACAAGGGGAGTGAAACAAACATTGATGGTGAAGGGCATTTTTGAGTACAGTGGTACCTCGGGTTACGAATGCTTCAGGTTACGTTTTTTCGGGTTACGAACGATTTTAATCCGGAAGTGATTTTTCCGAGCTCTTGGAGGGCCTCACCGCTGCCCAGAGCCAAGCCCTGACATTTGCAGGGTGTACGGAGGTTCGGCGACTGGGCTCCAGCAGCGGGAGCTCTCTGAGGCCTCCGCAAATGCCAGAAGCCAAGCCTCGACATCCGCGGGGCCTGCAGAGGAATGACAGGAGAGAAGTCACCGATTGTGATTGTGGAAGAGGACCCTGAGCCCCCATCCAAACAATGACTATCATCAGTGCAGGTAAGGGGGGGGGAACCATTTTCATTTTGTACTGTTTTATTGATTTCGTTTTATGGATCAATGCCATTGTTAGATAGTAAAATTCATGTAAATTTGCTGTTTTAGGGGTCGCTTTTCAGTGTTTGGTTCCTGTTGAATGTGTTTTGTTTGTGAATTGAGTCCCTCGCTGCTAATCAGAAGCTTCCTGTTGAGTCTGCCAGCTGTTAAGTCCCAAGCACCCACGCAACACAGAATTTATATTTGGAGGTTTTGTTTTTGCTATTTTTGGCTTTTTTTGGTTTTTTGACTGTGACTTGTTCTTCATTTTATGGGACTGACTTGTGACTTCATTTTTGTGACTTGTTTTTGTGACACTGTGGAACCTAGTTCAGCTACTGGTTGATTGTGTGACTGCAGAAATGGATAAAAGCCCCCCATCCAAACTGACTGTCATCAGTGCACATAAGAAAAAAAAAGTTAGTTTTTTTTCTCATCTAAAATACTGTCTTATTTATTTTATAGTACAGTACATTGATTATTGCCTTCATTTTATGGATCAGTGGTCTCGTGAGACAGTAAAATTTGTGTTAAATTGCTGTTTTAGGGGGTGTTTTTCATTGTCTGGAATGGATCAATCCACTTTCCATTACTTTCAATGGGAAAGTTCGCTTCAGGTTAAGAACGCTTCAGGTTAAGAATGGACTTCCGGAACCAATTAAGTACTTAACCTGAGGTACCACTGTAATGGTGTTTTCAGAGCCTGCAGCACCCAGCAGGAGAGGGGAGGGGAGGGGAGAGAGCACTTTCAAAATGTGAGTCTACCCTACTAGGAGGCTGGGAGTATCTTGGCTCTATCCCCTTCCCTCTTGTACCTTCAGACAAGGAGTTGCCAACTTTTTTGAGCCAGTGGGCACACTGGAATTTTGAGGAGGTGCTATGGGAACTAGTCACAAAAGGACTATTGTGTGGTCATGGCACAACACAAAATGGCTGCCATGATTTCATGGCATAACATGAAACTGATGCCACAATTAAAAGAGCAGAAAAAGAGACAGGTATAGGCATGTATCCATCACCTTCCTCTGTCAATTGTGGGGGAGGGGGGGCATCTATATAAGTCACCACTGCAGTCGTTCATGCAGAATTTTTTTTTTTTTGCAGCTTCCCTTTCTTCAGAATGGGATGGAGGGTGCATATCCATTCCTCATATCAAATGAAGTATGGGACTGCCTGAGAGGGTATGTTTAATAAAGGAGAAGTTGAACCAGTGCCAACAGGATCTGAACAGGAAGAACTAATAGTCTCTGATACACTGTGGGTTTTTGAAAAGATATATATTTAGACCACTTTCAGGTGCCATACTGGGGGGGGCACCCTGGTGTCTGTGGGTGCCATGATGTTGATGCATTCTTCAGAACATACCTTCATACTGCTGTGGTGATTCTACAATGGTGGCTTAGTTGATAAACACCTCGCTACAAACTGAAATATACTACATTGGGAACAGAACCCAGTGGGGAGACCTAGATTCAAGCCATCACTCAGCCAGGCACTGGGTGTCTTTGAACCAGTTACCAAATGTGGTTCTTTAGTGCACATTTCTCCTTATATTAACCATTGTGCAAGCAATTTCCAATAACAGAATGCATTTTTGCATGTTGTCTCAACTAATCTATGCATTTTTATGCACATTTCTCCCTTTTATATGCTTTTTGAGAATTTTGTTGTTGTTGGAGACCTAGGGTACTGTACCCAAGCCAAGGTCACTTGGCAAATGAAGCAAGGAAAGCTAAATCCCACTGATTTCAATAAAGTGCTGCCTTTCAAAATATTGTTAAATGTGTTTTATGAGTTCAGTAGAGAAGCAAAGGTAGCTGGAAGAGAACAAAGAGAGGAGGGGGAAGGTGAAGGAGAGCGAAAGACATCTTATTGCTATCATTAGCCACATTCTATGTGGATCTCCCAAGCATTCCATAAACTTATTAACATAATAGGACAGAGGTGGGATTTGTGACTAAGCAAAGCCATAAGAAGGAAATCTCTTAGGCTATGAGAAGTTAAAGCTCCAGGGTTCTACTCATTTAGGATTTCTTGTTTGACTCCTTTGAAAAATTACAACACTCACATCTGAGCTTCTTATCATCTTGAAAGAGGACAGATGCAGAAGTGCTTCAATAAGAACTTTAGAACCATCCAAGGATGGATTTTTTTTCTTTTTTTACTGTTGCCTTTAGAAAGCATGGAGAATTGGCCATTGAAAGGTTTACCTTCTCCAGAACTATTGCAATCTGATAAATAGTTAAAAAGATGTGCAATGTAATCCTGTCTGTTCAAAAGTAGGCATTGCTGAATCCAATGGGTCTTACTCTCAGGTAAGTGTGTAGAAGATTTAAGTCTCAGTGTTCTAGATACATTGAAGCAGGACATGCTCCAGCCAAATTTAGTAAGGGGCTCTAACTCAATTTGAAGGCAGTTCACATTCACACTTTACATTTAAAAGCACTCTCCTGCCACTTTTACAGTGATGGCTTCCCCTAAAGAATCATTGGAGATGTAGTTTTTTAAAGGTGCTGAGAGTTGCTGTGGGACCCCTCACAGAGCTACAGTTCCCAGCACCCTTAACAAATTACAATTCCCAAGATATTCTAGGAGAAGTCATACCTGGCAATGGTTTGCAACTGCTATAAATGTATTGTGTGGATGTGACCATAAATTTGGCTGAAACAGACCAATGATGTGACCATAAATTTGGCTGAAACAGACCAATGATTTTTCAAATATATATATATATATTCAATGTTGTGTTATAAGGAGATATTACAGAAACTGACAACCTGATCATGTCTGTTATTGTTTCCAAATCCAGTTTCATTAGAACTTGATAGCTTCAGCTTCTTTTTCTTCCTCCTCCACTAGCTGTCTGCATTTGAATAGGTCAGTGACAGCAGTGAGGTCATCATTTTTTAGTTCATGTAAGTATCACATACTTTTAAGTGCAACCCTATATCACATAGAGGTCAATTGGGAAATTCCTATTTGTCATGGTATTTGACTGTATTCCAAATTAGCAATGAAGTATTTTGGTAACATTCATTACCTTTTTGGAGGATTATGCTTTAGCTCTCAATCTTGAAAACCATAAAGAATAGCTTAAATTGTTATTATTTATTAATTGAAGATATATAAATTGAAACTCAGATATCACTCTACGGATGCTAGACCCACAATCACATTTCAACTAGAATAAAACCCAAAGTGTATTTTGACAGCCCTGTACTATGTATGGCATCCAATGCTGTCTTTCCAGCTCCACAACAGAAATTAGTGTTTGCAATGCGAGTTCAGGTTTCTCTTCTCCCTCCTCCAGCTTCTCCTGCATATTACAAAATCTGGTCCTGAAGGTCCCCCAACCTTCCAGAGCAGATTTTTGGCTGTATGGGGGCTGCAGTGGGGAGGAAAGAAATTTTAATGTCAGACCAGGAAAGTGACCTTCAGCACACAATCAAAATTACAAGCCACTAGAAAATGCAAGTAAGATGTTCAAAATGAGCAACAGGTGCTCTCATGAATTAAAGAATAATAGCAAAGGCTGAATAAATCTCTGCACACATTTTAAAAGGCCATTGAAATTGTTAATAATCACATGAGTAAGAATCTTGTGACTATTTTATTAGCTGCTGATCTACTTCTCATCTGATTTGCCCGTTACTGATTTCAGAATTTCCAGATTGTTTTTTTTCAGACTATGCCATAATTACTAGTATAAGTGGATTTATTGATATGACTGATGTCACTTTGCATGAATCAATTTCATTGACTGTTCCCCCACCCAAGAATTATGCTTAGCATGCTCTGTTTTTATTAACAGTGAAAGCAGCAACTAACTTACAGAAGAATGTGGAACCAAACCTCACATGTAGAATTCATAATTATGGGTTTTCCTGAATTTCCACAGCACCAGTTATATTTATTTGCATTTTTCAGCACCATCTACCTTCTAACTCTTCTGGAAAATGTCCTCCTCATTGTGACTATTTCATTGAACAACCACCTTCATACTCCCATGTACTTCTTCCTAGGAAATCTCTCTCTTTTAGAAATATTCTATGTCACAGTAACAATGCCCAAATTGTTATCAAATCTGTTGTCAGGTGAGAAGACAATCACTTTGGAGGGCTGCATCACTCAGTTGTATTTTTTCTTATCTTTGGCTTCTTCTGAATGCTTTCTCTTGGCTACTATGGCCTATGACAGGTATTTGGCCATTTGCTACCCATTACATTATGCAACACTCATGAATCACAGAGCATCCACTGTCTTGAGTCTGGTTTCCTGGCTAGGCGGCTTCCTGGCTTCTTTTCCATCAGTGTTGATGATCTCCAACTTGCAGTTTTGCAGGAAAAATGCAATCAGACACTTTTTCTGTGACCTCTCACCTTTGTTGAGGTTGTCATGCACCGACACTTCATCCATTGAGATGGTGGATTTTGTGGCAGCTTTAGCAGTCCTCCTGACTTCACTGGCAGTCACTGGAACATCTTACATATGCATCTTTTGCACAGTTGCAAAAATCCCCTCTGTCAAAGGGAAGCGGAAAGCTTTTTCCACCTGTGTCTCACACCTGGCAGTTGTTTCTATGTTCTATGCCACCACCATATTCATGTATGCACGACCCAAGGCCATTGGAACCTTTGACCTCAACAAGCTGGTGTCCATCCTCTACACAGTGGTGGCTCCATTTCTCAATCCAATCATCTACAGCCTTAGAAACAGGGAGGTTAGGAAGACTTTAAGGAGAGCTTTACACAACTCAACAACGTTATCAAAATGTTTTCAAAAAGAGAAGCTAAAGCTATCACAAAACTGAAAATTACCAAATTCAGATACCTTCTCAATTCACCACCAAGCATCACGTGCAATAATAATATACATTGAAAACTACCAAAACATTAAGAGGTTCTGATAAGTGGCCTCTATAATTTCAGGGTGGGTTTCAGAAAGTTACATTTCATCAGGTTTTCCATCATACGCTAAATCAGTTTATACAATCCGATTTTGCAGATACGTCTTCCCATTTGTTGATTCCAAAATAAAGACATACCAAATTGTCTAAAAGTTTCTGATTGTCAGGTGTGTTTTTTCTAAATAAAATGTAGAACTATACAGCAAGATGTGATCTGAATTCACATGGATAATGTACAGTGTTGCAACCCTCCTGAAAAATCACATGTTTGCTGGTGTGGATAAGTGTTCCCACGTCACATCTTGGAAAGGCAAGAACAGTCATTTATCTAACAGGAGATTTTGGATATACTGATAAAATATAGACCAGAACTATGTCAGACATGGAATGGATCCTTGAGGATCTCATGAAAGAAGTCCGTGAATCCATGCTGTCGCAAACTGTATGTAAATAAATTGCTTCCAGGAACCTAGGCTGCAACCTAGGTCAACTCTTCTAACTTGAAATCTGTCCATGTGAAAGCACTTTTACACCTTGATTCTAAACACAATACTTTGAAGCATGTCTCACATTTCTTTGTGATATGCTGACAGATTCTGGTGCTAGTTTTCAGCTGTACAGCCCAATAGGTAGAGATAGCAGAAAATTTATACGCTATGCCACAGATTACTGTTTCACAAGTTTGAGAATATCTTTGAGAATTCCTGGAGAACAGGCGAAGTCCCAGCAGACTGGAGGAGGGCAAATGTTGTCCCTATTTTCAAAAAGGGGGAAAGAGAAGACCCAAACAATTACCGCCCAGTCAGCCTGACATCAATACCAGGAAAGATTCTAGAGCAGATCATTAAGCAAACGGTCTGTGAGCACCTAGAAAGGAACGCTGTGATCACTAAAAGTCAGCATGGGTTTCTGAAAAATAAGTCATGTCAGACCAATCTGATCTCATTTTTTGACAGAATTACAAGCCTGGTAGATGAAGGGAACGCTGTGGATGTAGCCTATCTTGATTTCAGCAAGGCCTTTGACAAGGTGCCCCATGATATTCTTGTAAAGAAGCTGGTAAAATGCGGCTAGACAATGCTACCATTCAGTGGATTTGTAACTGGCTGACTGACCGAACCCAAAGGGTACTCATTAATGGCTCCTCTTCATCCTGGAGAGAAGTGACTAGTGGGGTGCCACAGGGTTCTGTCTTGGGCCCAGTCTTATTCAACATCTTTATCAATGACTTGGATGATGGGCTTGAGGGCATCCTGATCAAGTTTGCAGATGACACCAAATTGGGAGGGGTGGCTAATACCCCAGAGGACAGGATCACACTTCAAAATGACCTTAACAGATTAGAGAACTGGGCCAAAGCAAACAAGATGAATTTTAACAGGGAGAAATGTAAAGTACTACACTTGGGCAAAAAAAATGAAAGGCACAAATACAGGATGGGTGACACCTGGCTTGAGAGCAGTACATGTGAAAAGGATCTAGGAGTCTTGGTAGACCATAAACTTGACATGAGTCAACAGTGTGATGCAGCAGCTAAAAAAGCCAATGCAATTCTGGGCTGCATCAATAGGAGTATAGCATCTAGATCAAGGGAAGTAATAGTACCACTGTATTCCGCTCTGGTCAGACCTCACCTGGAATACTGTGTCCAGTTCTGGGCACCACAGTTCAAGAAGGATACTGACAAGCTGGAACGTGTCCAGAGGAGGGCAACCAAAATGGTCAAAGGCCTGGAAACGATGCCTTATGAGGAACGGCTTAGGGAGCTGGGTATGTTTAGCCTGGAGAAGAGAAGGTTAAGGGGTGATATGATAGCCATGTTCAAATATATAAAAGGATGTCATATAGAGGAGGGAGAAAGGTTGTTTTCTGCTGCTCCAGAGAAGCGGACACGGGGCAATGGATTCAAACTACAAGAAAGAAGATTCCACCTAAACATTAGGAAGAACTTCCTGACAGTAAGAGCTGTTCGACAGTGGAATTTGCTGCCAAGGAGTGTGGTGGAGTCTCCTTCTTTGGAGGTCTTTAAGCGGAGGCTTGACAGCCATCTGTCAGGAATGCTTTGATGGTGTTTCCTGCTTGGCAGGGGGTTGGACTGGATGGCCCTTATGGTCTTTTCAAACTCTATGATTCTATGATTCTAAGTTCTTTCATGGAAAAAGACATCAGCACTGGCATGCTAAAAAGCCATATTCAAGCATTACAAAAGCCTAACCACAACAGTCCCACTCCATTCATCCTGATCTTGCCACATTTAGTGGTGAGGTCTCAAGTGAACTTATAAATATGCTCATCTGAATATGTGTATAACCCAGCCTTTAATCAGTGGTCCAAGCACATGCAAAATCCCAAAACTGTGCAGCGCTTCAGCTTGCCTTTAAAAATGACAATACAGTCGTACCTCGGGTTACGTACTTAATTGGTTCCAGGTTGCTGTACGTAACCCGAAATGTATGTAACCTGAAAAATGTGCTTTGCGCATGCGTGAAGCATGCAGAATGCTCCTGCGCATGTGCACACCGCACAGAACGCTTCTGCGCATGCGTGGATCGCGCGCGGTGGGTTACACTTCTGGGTTACGGGAGTTCGTAACCCGAAAAGTACGCAACCCAAAGCATACGTAACCCGAGGTAGAACTGTATCAGGGATGGAGGGGTTGGGCCTGTCAGACATAGCTCCAGATCTCCTGCACACATTGAATTTTGTAATGCCTTAAGAGTGATCAAAACTGGGAAGTCTGAGGTTCAAATCATCATTATGTCATGAAGCTCTTGAGGAGGACTTGGACCATTCACTATCTTTCAACTCAGCCTACCTCACAACTAGATACCTTCCAGATGGTGTTGAATTGTAACTCCCAACAGACCCTGCTAGCATGGACAATGCTTCAGGGACAATGGGAATAGTAGCCCAGTGACATTTAATAAAGCATCATAGTAAAAGACAGGATGCCATACACTGGCCAAAATAGCCTTGTGTGCCAAATGGGGAGGCCTCATGGGCCTAATTAAACCAACGGGTTGTAGGTTCCATACTACTGGTGTACAGGATTGCATTGAAGAGAATTAAAATGAAGATGGGCTGTGACTGTTCACATGGCCTGGTGGTGCACCTATCAGAAAAATGGCAGAAAAAAAGAATGGATTGAAAGGATCAGCAACACCAGGAGATAGAAGAGGCTCTAAACAAGAAGATTCTAAGGAAATAATAAAGATGTTAGTGGAATTTAAAAAGGACATTAAAGATACAAAACAAAGTGTGGAAGACAAATTAGAAAAAATGGAACAGAAGTGGGATATGACAGTTAAAGAATTGAAATTGCAGGTTCAAGAGGTAGAAAAGAAAACACAAAAAGAAGAAGGAGTTAAACATACGCAAAAAGATATAAAGGAACTGAGAAAAGAAGATGATAAACTAAGTAATGCAATATTGGAAGTGAATAGAACAGAAGAAGATATGCTGGACATGATTGCGATGCAAGACATGAGGCAAAGAGAAAAAAAAATGAGATTGAGATCAATTCCAGAAACAGCAGGAGAGAATATTGCTGAAAAAAATTATCACTGAATTAGCGGCATGGTTGGAGATGGAAAAAGAAGAGCTAGCAGAAAATGTCGTGAATGTCTTTAGAATAAGAACAAAAAGCAGAAAAGGGAAAAGATTCCCGGGTGATTGTCTAATTATATTCAAAGATAGAGGAATGAGAGACTTGATATTAATGAAGAATAGAGAAAAGAAATTATATATGGACAATACAATGACAACTGTGTTCAAAGACATTCCTATGCACTTACTGAAAAAAGAGAGAAATGTAAACAACTAATGCAGATATTGAAAAGGAACCAGATTAATTTCAAATGGGAATTCCCGGAAGGGATCTCATTTTATTATAAAGATAAAAAACATAAATTGAAGGGACTACCGGAGGTGACTAAATTTCTAAGGAGGTACAAGGAACTAGAGAAAAAGGAAGAAACACTAGAAGGAGCAACTGCAGCACCGCTAAGGAGGAAGAAGGGGAAGAGGAAAACAGCAACAGAGAGGAAGAGGAAGAAGAGGAAGAAGAAAAAGAAGAACAGGAAGAACAGTAAAAACAAAGACAAAAGACTAGTACACTAAAAAAAACAGGATGGCTTTACGGATATGGACTTGGAATGTAAACGGAATAAACCAGAAATCGAAACGTGATAAGATTGAACATGTACTACAGAAATTTTTTTGGGGACATTATCTGTCAGCAAGAAACGCATATTGCAAAAAAAAAAAAAAAACATAGAAAGATCTTGATTAAAAAGAAACTAGGCAATGAATTTATATCATCGGACAAAACAAAGAAAAGAGGAGTAGTCTTATATATTAAACAACATCTAGAGGCCAAACAATTATTTAAAGACGAAGAAGGTAGAATGATAGCAGTACAGGTCAAGACGCAAGGGGGGGGGGAAATGATTTTGGTAGGAATTTATGCACCCAATGAAAACAAATCAAAATTTTATGAAGGATTGGAAGAAAAACTTTTAGAGTATATGGATCAAAAAATAATAATATTAGGAGACATGAATGGAGTAATTTCATTAGAAATGGACAGAAGCAGAAAGAGAATGGAAGCAAAAGATGGAAAATTACCCAATACATTTTTCTCGATGATGAAAAATTGCAATTTGCTAGATATTTGGAGACTAAGACACCCACTAGAAAAAGAATTCACACATTTTTCGGAATCAAAACAATCAAATGCAAGGATTGACTATGTAATAATGTCAAACGATATAACTCAAAGAATTAAAAAAAATTGAAATATTACCAAGGACTTTATCTGACCACAACCCAATATATTGTGAAATAAAGGGAATAGAAGAAAGAACATTCAGATAGAGACTTAATGAAAACTTGCTGGATGATCAAAGAATAGAAGAAGAAGCAAAGGAAAAGCTGAAAGAATTTATTGAAATAAATAGAAACAAGGGAACAAAAGAACATATTGTTTGGGACGCCAGCAAGGTGGTAATGAGGGGATTTTTCATACAGAAAAACAACATAAAGAGAAAAATTAAAGAAAAGAAAAAAGAAGAAATCCTGAAGCAAATTATGGAAAATGAGAAAAAGCTGGCATCCAAACCAAATGATGTGAAAGCAAGTCAAAATATTAAAATATTACAAAGTCAATTCGCATTAATCATAAATCAAGAGGTAGAGTGGAAAATAAAATGGATGAAGCAGAAGAATTTTGTGTACGCAAATAAACCGGGAAAATTGTTATCTTGGCAGATTAAGAAAAGGAAAGAACAAAGCGTTATAAATAAGATCAGAATTGAAGAAAAAGAGATTGAAAACCCATCAGAAATAAGAAAGGGATTTGAAAAATTTTATAGACAATTATACAAAAAGAAGGAGAAACAAAAAATAGATAAAATTGAAGAATATATAAATAGGAAAGGAGTGCAGAAAATTCCAACAGAAATGAAAATCCAATTAAATGAGAAGATAGATAAAGAAGAGATCCTAAACGCAATAAAGAATTTAAAAAGCGGAAAATCACCAGGAGTGGATGGGTTTACGGCGAAATATTATAAAAAAGCAAGTAGCATCCTATTAGAACCATTTAAAGAAGTTTTAAACAATATATGGGAAAAGGCAGAAATACCACAAACTTGGAAAGACGCTTACATTTCCTTAATTCCTAAACCAGATTCGGACTTATTACAGAATAAAAATTATAGACCAATTTCATTATTAAACACAGACTATAAAATTTTTACAAGCATAATAGCAAACCGTATGAAGAAAGTATTGAAGAAGATCATCAATGAGGACCAAGCAGGTTTCTTACCTGGCAGACAGTTAAAGGACAACGTAAGGAACATAGTAAATATAATAGAATATCTATCTGTCAGGAACGAGAAGAAGGCGGCGATGATCTTCATTGATGCAGAAAAAGCGTTTGATAATGTGGATTGGGACTTTATGTTAAAGAATTTGGAAATAATGCATATTGGAGAGAAAATATTAAGAAGTATCAAAGCAATCTATACGGAACAAAAAGCAAAATTAATTGTAAATAATATAGTATCTGAAAATATAGAAATATCTAAAGGGACAAGACAAGGATGCCCACTATCGCCACTGCTATTTATATCAGTCCTGGAAATTTTATTAAGAAGAATAAGAGAATCAGAAAAAAATAGGGGAATAACAATTGGGAAAAAACAACACAAAGTAAAAGCATTTGCGGATGACCTAGTACTAACAGTAGAAGAACCAGAAGAAAGTACAAAAGCAGCACTAGAAGAAATTGAAGAATTTGGGCAACTCGCAGGATTCAAATTGAACAAGAAAAAGACAAACGTATTAGTTAAAAATATGGACAATGATAAAGTAAAAAAAATAATAGAAGAATTAACAGAAATTGAGGTAGCCAAAAAAGTCAAATATTTAGGAATTTGATTGACAAATAAGAATATTTATCTATTTCAGAATAATTATGATTTGGTCTGGAATAAAATAAAGAGAGATTTGGAAATGTGGGAAAGGCTAAAATTATCACTATTAGGAAGAATTGCGGCAATTAAAATGAATGTGCTACCGAGAATGTTGTTTTTGTTCCAGACAATACCCATACTCAAAGGAACAGCAATATTCAAAGATTGGCAAAGGAAAATTTCAAGATTCATTTGGCAAGGAAAAAAAGCCCAGAATTCGATTTAAATTATTAACGGACACTAAGGACAGAGGGGGGTTTGCACTGCCGTATCTGAAATTGTATTATGAGGCGGCATGCCTCTGTTGGATAAAAGAATGGATGATACTAAAAAATACAAATTTATTGGATTTAGAGGGACACGACAACAGATTCGGCTGGCATGCTTACCTATGTCAAAGTAAAATCAAAGTGCATAAAGGATTTGGAAATCACATTTTCAGGAAATCCCTTTATGAAGTATGGGAAAGGTATAGAAGTCTATTAGAAAGGAAAACTCCGTGGTGGCTCTCACCATTGGAGATCATGTCTTTAAAAAAAAATATGAGGGAGAATTGGCCAACGTATGAAGTGTTACTTAAAAAAAGATGGAGCAAATTGGAAACTTAGACCATATGAAGAAGTTAAAGAGTACGTAAATGATTGGCTACATTATCATCAAATAAATGATTTGTTTAGAAATGATTTAAAGAAAAATGGCTTTTATGATGCTAAATCAAAATTTGAAATTGAAATATTGAATAATAATTATAAAACATTGTCCAAAATGTATAAAATTTTGTTGGAGTGGGAGTTAAAGGATGAGGAGGTAAAGTCGGCCATGGTAAATTGGGCAAGGGATTTTGGCTATAATATTATGATGACAGATTGGGAAAGACTGTGGAGAGAAGGGATGAAATTCACCGCATGTAATGCGTTAAAAGAAAATATTTTCAAAATGATATATAGGTGGTATATAACTCCAGCAAAATTGGCAAAAATGCATAAAGGTGACAACAAATGCTGGAAATGTAAAGAAAATGTTGGAACTTTCTACCACATGTGGTGGGAATGTAAAAAAGTTAAAAATTATTGGAATGAAATATATAATGCAATGAAAAAGATATTAGGATATAACTTTGTCAAAAAAACAGAATTCTTATTATTAGGTATTACAGGTACAGGAATTAAAAAAGATGATATAAAACTTTCTCAATACATGGTGACAGCAGCCAGAATACTAATGGCACAAAAATGGAAACAGGAAATACTGCCGACGAAAGAAGAATGGATTCTGAAAATGTTGGAATATGCGGAGTTAGATAAAATGACTGGGAGAGTTAGAGAACAGCGAGATCAGAAATTTATTGAGGATTGGGAAAAATTTGCAAATTATTTGAAGAAATATATACAATTGAATACGTTAGTAGGATTACAGGAAGCTTTGTAGTAAAAAATAAATATTATTGTATGATGAAATAAGCAATGATTATGTTAGTTATGAATATCAAAAGCAATAATATATGGAATAAATATAAAAACAAAGAAAGAATATTGTGAAAACCATATGGAAGGCTTGAGGGAAGTCCGGCTCAGAGAAGCCAAAATACAGAATGATCAACATGTAATGAATTGTAAATATATTGTATGTTTGTAAAACTGAATAAAAAAGATTATGAAGAGGAAAAAAAAAGATTTTCGGTAGGCCAAGTCATTTCCCCAAGCTGTATGATCAACGCATTGGGGGAACCCACTGAGGCCAGCTGGGGGAAGTGGGATGAAGAGGACGAGCTTCCCACCTGTCACTAGTTTAAAGGGACTAAGACACAGCCCCCCAGGCCGACCAGATTGGTTGGCCTGCGGGAGGCACGGGAGTAATCTACCAATTGCACTGGGGCTGGGCTCTGCCAATACGCGCGTGATCGGGTCGTGACGCCCGCAAATCCACCTCCTGCTGATGCAGAAGTGGCCTTTCATAAGATACTGACCAGGAAATACCAGTAAAACATCTATTGAAGACACAACCAAAGTTTTGTGGACTTTGAGGAGATTCAGCAGCTACAGGACTGCTTCCTAGTGATTCCTAAACCAACAGTGAATAAATGGAACTAATATGCTGCATTCTGCTTCAAAGAGCAGAAACTAAACCAGCCTGTTTGACCATAAATACAAAAACTAGACCAGTAGTTATGTGGGCTTTTGCCTGCTGAAGGAAGTACATTGACAGGATGACTGCCAAATGAGGTGACAAATGGAGATACATAGAATCATAGAATCATAGAATCATAGAGTTGGAAGAGACCACAAGGGCCATCCAGTCCAACCCCCTGCCAAGCAGGAAACACCATCAAAGCATGCCTGACAGATGGCTG
Organism: Lacerta viridis; assembly: GCA_900245905.1. Classification (NCBI taxonomy): domain Eukaryota; kingdom Metazoa; phylum Chordata; class Lepidosauria; order Squamata; family Lacertidae; genus Lacerta; species Lacerta viridis. Next base: position 262,211 of record OFHU01003616.1, on the reverse strand, counting down.
TCAAGCCTCTGCTTAAAGACCTCCAAAGAAGGAGACTCCACCACACTCCTTGGCAGCAAATTCCACTGTCGAACAGCTCTTACTGTCAGGAAGTTCTTCCTAATGTTTAGGTGGAATCTTCTTTCTTGTAGTTTGAATCCATTGCCCCGTGTCCGCTTCTCTGGAGCAGCAGAAAACAACCTTTCTCCCTCCTCTATATGACATCCTTTTATATATTTGAACATGGCTATCATATCACCCCTTAACCTTCTCTTCTCCAGGCTAAACATACCCAGCTCCCTAAGCCGTTCCTCATAAGGCATCGTTTCCAGGCCTTTGACCATTTTGGTTGCCCTCCTCTGGACACGTTCCAGCTTGTCAGTATCCTTCTTGAACTGTGGTGCCCAGAACTGGACACAGTATTCCAGGTGAGGTCTGACCAGAGCAGAATATAGTGGTACTATTACTTCCCTTGATCTAGATGCTATACTCCTATTGATGCAGCCCAGAATTGCATTGGCTTTTTTAGCTGCTGGGAAAAATACGTTTAATGCATTTAACAATAGAATAAAATGGGGATCTGTCAATCCCTTCCCATATCCTGCTTCAGGGAGCTTTGTTTTGATAAGCATGGAGACATTTTTATTCTGAAACCAACTTTTTTCCTTATTAAAAAAGGCCATTTTTATTCCTGTACTGCTATTGATCCAATGTTGCTATATAGAATTTTAATGGTAGTGTTTTGTGTTTTTCTTAATTGTCAATTATTTTAAGGACTGTTATTCTTATGTTGCACAAGCTGTTGAGTCTAATGTATTACTTAACAATATCTAATTAATAATGACTAATGTTTTTCTTTCTTTCTTTCTTTCTTTCTTAACAAAGAAAAAAGAAAAACCTTTTCCATTTACTGTCCTCATATTTATCTTGCGATCTGTGAAGAAAAAACCTGCAACAGTTCCTCTCCCACCTTTCCTCCATCTGGTTATAGCACTCTCACATAGCAGCCTCAGAATTTCTAAGCTTACATCTTGCTAAGTGTGTCTGAACAGATTTATGTTCGCTGTTTGCATGTTCATATACTGTACACATTTTGCATTAAAAATTAGACATCAGTTTTGCAAGATTCAGCTCTGGCCAAAAATCTCTGTGTCTACATTACGAAAATAATAATAATAATAATCTGCATCAAAAATGTATACCATACTCCTAGGATATAGGAGGAACTTTGCCCTGACTTTCACATCAATGAGCAGTTCAGTTAGAGGCAAGTCACATTGACTGGATGTTTTACTGTGAGTGCTAGCACAGTCTTATGTGCGTTTACTGAGAAGTAAGTTTGTGTGTGTTTAGTGGAGCCTACACTCCAGTGAGTTTGTTTAGGGTTGCAGCCTTTGGCTATGCTTTTGCTCTGGCTATATTATTGTTTTCAATGCTGAATATACTTTTGTTCTTGAGAAGTGCATTGGGTGTGGGTATGTGCAAAAGGTGAGACAAAAATAAATGCATACATAGATGCAATGTACCAAGACATTCTTCTGATGTCTGGCTAACTTAAGTGCCATCACTTCAAAACACTTATCTGGATTTTCAAACTGAGATGAACTGCGAAAAAAACAATCTCTAGACTGAAAGAGCACCTCAGTCTAGCCATATTTCCTACAAATAAAAACTGTAAACAGTGTCAACCTATGAAATCATTACACTTTGTTTCATTATGCAGCGTCCCTTTAATTGCAACTTCTTTCTAAAAATGAACCTTGTGCAATTAATCACCCAAGGGCAGCTACCTAGAAGTTAATGAGATGTGTCTGCCCAGATGATTTTTTTCTTGTAAATTCCTTGCTTCCTAATAATACTTCTGAGAATTTTGACTCTGGGCAGCAATGATTGGGTCCACAGTGACTAATTCAGCTTCAAGCCCTGTGGACCAGAAACTCTGACATTTTGATTAATCTCCTGAGATACTAAAGCAACATACAATGTGACATTTCTGTAACTATAATGGGACCCACAGGGAGCTGTTAGCAAAGAAACTTTTTTTTCCCCTAAGGCAAAATGCAGCTCTAAGCAGGGATCTCACTTCATGCTGCTTGAAAAAAATTCCTAGCAAGATTAGACAAAAAAGGATATAGGTTTTGTGTGAAATATGCTTCTCTCTGTGTCTGGCGGTGGACATACACATGCGGTGAATTTCTGCTTTTATACAAGGACACTATGTCACCATTTAAAATGTAATCAGGCGTCTCGGCACTCAAAGGAATGACACTCTGGGTCATAGTGATTACATTCCCTGCTTCCTGTCTCATGACCAAAATAAACCTCTTCTGCATGGCTGAAATTAACACAAATTAACACACTATGCCAGTGCTGCTGTGCACATTTCAGTGGTAAAATAAATGATAGTTTATGTTCTGCTTCCACACCTCCACCCCCAACCCAGAGCAGCCAGCAATATTTGACCATAAGGTTATTTTTAAATTAAATTTATATACCCCTACTTTGCATGGTGGTTCACAGTATAACAACACAAAATTAACAACAACCCCCTGACACACACAGTCATATTTTAAAGGCCATAGATGGTTTAATCAGTCAAAGGCCTGGGAAAAGAGGGAGGGTTTTGACTGGCACCCAAAGATATGTAATGAAGGTGTCAGATGAGCCTCCCTTTGGGAGAGCATTCCACAAACAAGGAGCCACCACAGAAAAGGCCCAAACTTGTGCTGCTACCCTCTGGACCTCGTGGAGGGGACACAGGAAGAAGGGCCTCAGATTATTATTGCAGGATCTGGGTGAGTTCATATGGGGAGAGGCAGTCCTTCAGGTACTGTGGTCCTGAGAGATTGAAGGCTTTATAGGTCAAAAGCGGCAATTTAATTTGGACCCATAAACTAATTGGCAGCCAGTGCAGTCAGGCCGTGATTGATGTAATATGTTCAAAATGTTGTGCCCCAGTAAGCAACCTGGCAGCTTAATTCTGCACCAGCTGACGTTTCTTAACAGTCTTCAGAAGCAGCTCCACATATAATGAATTGCAGTAATCTAACCTAGAGGTTACCAGAGCATAGACAACAGAAGTTAGGCTTTCCCTGTCCAGATAGGGGTGCTGAAGCTGATGGAAGGCATTCTGTGCCACTGAGACCACCTGACCTTCAAATGACATTCAATGGATCCAGAAGTACCTCCAAGCTGTGTACCCTGTCCCTCAGAGGGAGTGTAACCCCACCAAAAGTAGGCAACATCCCATCAATCCTGCTGAGGGAACCTCGCACTAAGCTACTGCTGTATTCAGAGGAGCAGTGGGAAGTAAATCCGAAAGGGAAGAAAGCGTAGAGCCAGGGGATTGGTGGTGAGATGACAATGAGTGGTCATAGGGACAAGAGAACTGTAGGAAGGCAGGGACTTTTGCTCCTGGCAACTGCCTCATTGGGGTAGTATCTACTGAGAACAATTGCTGTGCTCCATAGGCCTGAGCTGTTTTGTTTCTTTGAATAAATAGTTAACTTCACTGACACCTTGTGAGTTATTGCTGACCTGTTCCTGACATATGCCCTGATATGACAGGCTTTCTGTGTTCCTATGTGTTCATCTATATGGGAAAACAAACACATCTAGCAGTCCTGCTTCATAGTCTTGATGTTAAGTGTGTAACAATTTACAGTGGTACCTCTGGTTACGAACAGAAACTGTTCCAGAGGTCCGTTTGTAACCGGAAACCACTCATAACATGAGGCGCCATTAGTGAAAGTGCACCTCCAACACGAGATTTCCACTCACATCCCAGGGCAAAGTTCACAACCGAAAGCGACTATTTCCGGGTTACTGGAGCTCGTAACCTGCAGCGTGCGCAACCAGAGGCGTTTGCAACCAGAGGTACCACTGTATGGCTATGCCTTCTTATGTACAGCTGTGCACTCAATGTCTCCATTGTTATTGATAATCACATTCTTTCCATGAAGATGGGAAAGAGGGGGACTACTTAGGACATCACTGTCCCTGAGTTAATGAACATGGGGACAGTAACACCCCAAACAGGATTCGAAAGTTAGCATCAAATGTGGGAATTCTTCCTGCAGCCTTCCCCATTGCTTCATGTAAACATCTCTGCCTGCTCTATCTTCCTGCCTGTGAAACTGTGTGTTAGATTTTCTTTTTCATGTGATAAAGCTTTTCAGGTAATATACTTGAGTGAGAAGCTGCAGCTAGCAGAGGAGTTTCTTAAATGATAATTAAGTAGCAACTAGTTAATAAGACTTGATTAAAAAATAATGATGATTTTGGCCTAGTGGAGCCAGAGGCTAGGCAAATGTACACATTATTGGTTGTTTAAAAAAAAAATACTTCCCTGCTTCAACAAGTAGCTGATGAATTCGATTTTACAGTCACACTGTGTTAATTAATTGAAAGCTATGTGTAAATTCCCTTCTGAGGACTGTAAACTGGCTGGAAGCCTAGAATATTCCCATTCCACTCATGAAATAGAAGGTAAGTTTAGAAACAAAGTTATGTGCAATGGTAATAGGACCTACTGGGAGTTATTAGTGGAAACAATGTTGGGGAAAACTTAGCTCCAAGTCGGGATCCCATTGAGGGTGATTAAAAAGGAAAAGCAGCTTGATAAAATTAACTTGAATGAGCAAGACCAGATAGGAAAAGGAAAATAGTTACCACCAAAGCGTATTTAGGAGGCAGAGCTGGGCAGGCTAGATGTCAGGTCACTTAATTGTCTCTCCTGAGGACAGCATAGCAACTGTTGCTAAATTCCTTTAGACTTCTAGAGAGTGAAGGAATGTTTGCATTAACATTGCATTGAAAATGGGGCTTGAGCAAAGATGGGAGCATCTCCCCAGCAGGAAAGGTCTTTGTGCTTTTAGCATGATTCATTTCTGTCTAGGCTGCTGCAGAAGTGTCAATATTATACAAAGTCACTGTGGATTCTGTAATGTTCTCCTGTATTCAAGCTAATTTGGTGGAAAGCACTAAGCACAAAGCAAGCAAGTAAGCAGCATTTCAAACAAGTAGTCTCTTGATCCCAGAAGGATGCTGAAAAACACAATTTTATGTAGGTACCTAGTTTAAATACATATTCTACCCTTCATCCTAAGGCAGGGGTAGCCAGCCAGGTGCCTACAGGTACCTACAGGTACTTACGTTCCTACAGTTGACTCCTTCATAGACCTCAATATCCCCACTTCCATTTCCCCACTGAAATTAGGTTTGTAGTCAATAAACTAGATTGTGGGGGAAGGGTGCCTGGTTGGCAGGGCTAGAGGAGTTGTTCCATCTTGCAAATGTTCCCATTGGCCCCAAAAAGGTTGGTGGGTTACAGCATTAGGCATTATATACAGTAGGTAGCTGCCAAAACAAATAATTTAAATAAAAATAAAACCTTAAAACTAATAAGTCCGACAATCACAATGTTTGCCATATCTGAAGATACAAAAACTGTCACAGCAGAAATGGACAAAATGTTTCAGCTTCTGCCTTCTTCAACAGCACAGCTGGGGTCCAGACCTACACTGTTCAATAAGGAGGGAGATACAAATCAGGAGGGAATTCCAAATCATTGGGCCCACAATACTAAATGAATTATTCCTGGTAGATATGAGCCATGGGCCATGGGGGACAACTAACAGCGACTCTTTCCAAGGCCTTGTATTGAGAGTGAGCAATCCCACATTCCAATTTCCAGGCCTCAACAACAAGGATAATACACCAAGTTTCAAAGCTAATAAATTGATAAACTAATTGTACCACTAGGTGTGTATGGTCTGGCGACACCATAGAAATACTAACTTTCTCCAAAGAATCCTGGAAACTGTAGTTCCCACCTCACAGTGCTATAATTCTCAGCATATTGAGCAAACTACAATTTCTTGGAGTTTTTGGTGGAAGTTTGTCTTTCCATGGGTGGGTGTAGCAGTTTTATCTGGTATCAAGAACACAGAGCATTTGGCTTAAAAACTGAAAGGAGAGGTTAAGGTAACTAAACTATCTCTTGTGTCATGCAGTATAAGCAGGGGTGGAAATTAAGATAGGCATTGGTCAACCCTTGCCAGGATTGTGAAGCTGTGCCCCTCCAGGTGTTGTTGGACTATCAATCAATTTATTTATTGCATTAGCCCTATGGCCATAGCACATAGTAAAAGACCAGGCAGTAGCCTGACACGATTATGCAGAGAATAATCTACAACCCCCATCACTCCTGACTTTTGGTCATGCTGACTGAGGCTGATGGGAGTTTCAGTCCAGCAATGGAGGCATCTTCAGTGTTAAGTAATAGCTTCCCAATCTACCCGACTACCAGCTGACTTGAGGGGACTGAAGGGAACATCCCTTTGGCCGTGGGTGCTCTCCCCCTCTTTTATAATACCAAAGCTGACCCCACACACAAACAAACCTCTTTCAAATCAAGATCAGAGACAGGCAGGCTGGAAATATGTATGTTTTTATTTCATGTGTCAGACTGCGATTTTCAGACAGTTTTAAAGCACTGGCAAATTTAGGAATGAAACTCTGAGGATGTGTCCTCATGCAGTTTTTGATTACTGCTGATTCTGGGTGCTGCTGCTCCACAATGACTGGATGGTATCTTCAAATACTGACAAGATTTTAAAACCAGGACACTTGGTGGCAGCATAGAATAAGAAAAGCACCCAGCTGACATACCTAGCAGCTGAATTACAATATTGTGATGTTATTAAGGCATACTTGGATTATAACAGCATTTTTGTTGGGGGTGAATAGTTTTATTTATCTTTCTCCAAAACTAAGCCCATTCCAACACAGAACTGGCTTCAGGAAATCTTATTAGGCTAGCTCCAGGAAAGGTTTTGTGACTAACACTGAAATCCTGTTCATGTTAATTCAGAGCTCTATTCCACTGTTTTCAATAGAGCTTAAGTATGTTCAGAATTGCAAGCTAAGGCCAATTACTGTGCACACCTTCTTGAGAGTAAACCCCATTGAATGCAGTAAATAATAGTATTGTGCTTGCCAATCCCCTCATTTTCCTTTTCTTCCCCCTCCTCTTTTTACAATCCCTGGGTCTTCAATGACAGCTTGCTCTGTAGGAGTGATGCTTGCCTCTTTAATGTGAAAAGATTCACCTGTTACTTCTATAGATCAATTTACTGTTAAAGGCACAAGAGCAGGCCCAGTTATTTTCCTTGTTGTCAATCCTAATTTTGCTGTGACATATTGTATGCTGCTATACACAGTAATAATAATAATAATAATAATAATAATAATAATAATAATAATAATAATATTATTTGTACCCTGCCCATCTGGCTGGGTCTCCCCGGCCACTCTGGGCAGCTTCCAACAAATATTAAAATACAATACAAAGTCACAGTGACTGGGTTGTCTGAAACCAATGGGACGATGAAGCAGCAAAGCATGTAGTATTTGGGAAATACTAAATCAGACCAAAGGCCCATATAGTCCAGCATCCAGTTCTTACAGTGGTCAACCAGCTGTTAACTGAAAGCTTGCAAGCAGGACCGGAGTGCAATAGTGCTTTCCTGACCAGTGATTTCCAGCAGCTGTATTCAGAGACAGGGGCATAGCAAGGGGGGCGAGGGGTGGGCCACCCCGGTTTCCATAATGGAGGGGGTGACAAATTATCAAGGAACAATTTTTTTGGGGGGGGATTGATTTTTTTTTGAATTTTTTTTTGAAAATGCCTGCTCCGAAGGTCTTATCTTACTATACTAGGGATTATATAGCTATATATGAAATTTCATGCATATCGGTTAATATCTTGACCCTCCTCCACCAAAATAGCTGTTCACTTGGCTGTTTTCCTATGTCGTGAAGGCTGAAATTTCAGTTCAGTGGAGCACTTACTGTTCCCAACCCTAACCCTGTGGAAAGCCATCTAATTAGACTTTAATTTGATTTTGAGATGTTTTTAGGAGGTAATTTAATTATTGTTTGATTTTATACCAATGTTATGTATCTGATGTTAGCCACCCTGAGCCCGACTTTGGCCGGGGAGGGTGGGATATAAATAAAAGTTTTTTTAATTATTACTTGAAAATATGAAATAACGTAAAACCATTTTTGGGGGGGGAATCAATGGGGGGGTTGACAAGAAATTTTCTGCACTAGGTACCACCTGACCTTCCCATGCCTCTGGGGGGCGTGACAATTTTTTTTTGCCTCCGGGTACCAATTTACCTTGCTACACCCCTGTTCAGAGACATACTGCATATGACATTAGTACGTAGCTATCATGTCTAGTAATCATTGATAGCTTTATCCTCCATGAATTTGTCTTTTAAAGCTATCCAAGCAACTATGATAGTTTTTGTTTTTACACATCTCCTGCCTCCCAAACTTTTCTTTCACCTATACATTTTTAAAGCAGACTGATTTGATATAAACTTTATTTTATAAAATATCCCAAACACAGAACAGAATCTATGTCAAGGACCTGGTTGGTTTTGGGGGTCGGTGGGCATGGCAGGAAGAGAGAGAAAATGAAATGTGTTCAGGGAGCAAGCTGGTTGTCAAATGTTTTCTATTGTCAACTGTAAAAGCAGGGAGGGAGCAAAGGTGTGACCCCCCCCCCAAAAAAAGTATTTGAAAGCTTTTCCAACAACAAATAAATAAACAAGAAAGAAAGAAAGAGAGCACATATCAATCTATCAAGCACGAAGTAAGTGTAATAAAATTTCCATTTAGAATTGAATCATCTATCATTCATCATGTGACTCTTTATTATTTTATTAGACAATTGAATCAATCTAAATTCATATGCATAAGATAAAAATAGTTACAAAGGAGGAAAAGTGTAATATCATCCAGAGTTTGGTTTCGTGGATAAAGCAATGCATGTTCATCTATCTACCCACCAATTTGCCATCCAAAGTGATTCAGTGCATGAGAATATATTCACAGCTGCACTTCATTCAAAATACTAATATTACTACTACTACTACGACTACTACTACTACTACTACTACTAATTGTAAAGCTCCATAGCCAGTAATTCCTCCATCATTTATTTATTTATTTATTTAGGTATTTATATGCTGCTTTTCAAGCCAAAAAACTTTTCACTAAGTACCATATAATATATCTAGCACGGTAGGTAAATACAAATTTTGAAACAAATCATGTTGGTAGTTGCCTGAAGTAGCGTTTCATTTTTGTTTGTTATTATGGTGTGTGTGTTTGTGTGTGTGCTTTTTAATATTGTAAACAATCCTGCAATCTTTGGCTGAAGGGTGATATAGAAATGTAATAAATGATAGATAGATAGATGATAAATAAATAGATAGATGATAGATGATAGATAGATAGATAGATAGATAGATAGATAGATAGACTGTATGATCTAGCTCACTCCTCTTTTTCTCCCCTTACTTGGCTCAGTCTGATGCTATTATTCTAGGCCTTTTGGCCTTTTGCCAGATCTTAGGACTCCATGTTGGTAATGCCACCATGCTCATTTGGACACCTGTGTAACTATTTCACTGATGCACCGTATTGTAGCTTTTGTTGTCTTCAGGCAAAAAGGCTAAGACTGGATACAGATAATAAACCAACCTTGTTGCAGCAAAACAGGCCTGTGTTTGGCCAATGTTTGCTTGCACAATTCTGTGTAGGCTGCCTACATAGGATTAAAATGCCTCTCCACTTTCCCATCTCTTATTTGATTTCACAATTCATACATTACAATAAAGCCAAAGGTTGACACACAGTGCATATTTTAATGGTATCTAGTTTTTAATAAGATTCTATTCTCTCTTCAGCTCTACATTTATTTATTTATTTAGTATTTGTTGTCTTCCCTAAAAACAAATAACCCTTCAAATAATCAACTGGGTCAAATAAATCATCAAAGCTCATGTACGAAATGACTGCAAAAGTTTGACAAATTGTATTTCTATCATTCAGTTCTAACAGGCAGTTTACATATTCTCAACTCATTTTATTTCGGCTTTAAGCCCATATACATAACAACCAAAAACAGAAACAGAACAGCACAGTCTGGTTTACAATTACTAACAATAAATTAGATTTTAAAAAGTGCTCAGCTGAATAGAATATGATAAAAGTTAAATTAAAATTTCAAACTGTATATAACAATCCATTGCGTTTCTTAAGTGTCAGGACTGAGGTCAGAAATTTTGCCATATGTAGGGTTACAATCGAGTCTGTATCTTGCAACAGAAGAGCAAGGTAAGTCTCTTCCAAATACCCCGGTAATTTTTGAATTAATGGGAGTAATAAAGTCTTTCGGGCATCAGAATACAAGGGGCAGACAAACACTATGTGATGCAAGGATTCAATCGAACGGTTATCACAGGCACATAAGACTGAAACTTGGCCCCTAGAAAATCTGTGGAAAAGAACATTGAGGGGAAGACATTAAACCATGCTTTAATAAAATCGAAACGATGACTAGCAATAGAAAGAGTTGATAGATAGGCTGGTACTTGAAGTGGGGGTACAATGTCCAGAGATGCAATTTACATATTGTGTGCCTCCTCCATGAGATGATCAAAGGGTGGCAACATGAGAACGAGCATTTTCTGTGGTGGATCCCTGCTTTCTTTCCTCTTCTCTCAGGCCTTTGGCTAATTAAACAATCAATGGCCTTTAAAGCTGGGCCATGGGTATTGTTTTTCTTTGTTTGGTATGCATTTTTGCATTTTTATACAAAATTACTGCCCCACGATCCTCAGATGAAGGACAGTATAATAAACAACTCATACCAGTTAATAAACTCATACCAGTAGTATAATAAGATACTGGTATGAGTTTGGCCAAACTGCGGGAGGCAGTGAAGGATAGGCGTGCCTGGCGTGCTCTGGTCCATGGGGTCACGAAGAGTCGGACACGACTGAACGACTGAACAACAACAACAACAAATAATAATAATAACAAACAAACAAACAAACATGATGCTAAGCTATGGTTATTATTAAGCAAGGTTTATAAACCAACATCAGGCTTCAGAGCGTGGTTTCTTCATGCTTAATCAATGATGCTTAAGCCACCAGGCCAGGTTGAAGCCATGGCTTAGCATTAAGTGTGAACCAGGGCTATGTTTTGAGATTTATCTTGTTAATAGGAAGGTAATGTTAATCTATGCAATGATTCGGTCACATCATACATTGTGCAATCACTTGAACCACCAAGACATTTATTAGAAGAAAACTACTCTCTCTGGAAGAGCCTTCTGCCTGCTAGCTTTGCAAGAGCTTCTTTAACATCAGTGTTTCTCAAAGAGTATATGAGTGGGTTGAGGACTGGAGTTACTACTGAGTAAAGGACAGCAATAACCTTGTCTTCTTCTAAGGAGTAGGCTGAGGCAGGCCGAAGGAAAGTGTAGATAATTGTGGAATAGTAAATGCTTACAACTAAGAGATGGGAAGAACATGTAGAGAAGGCTTTCTTCTTCCCTTCTGTTGAGCGGATTTTGACTATGGTTCTTAGGATAAATCCATACGATGTTAATGTTAAGGCACAACTACCTATTGCAATTAGCACAGAAGCTGCAAAAACCATCATTTCATTCAGACTTGTGTCTGAGCAAGAGATCTTGAACATAGGTGGTAGCTCACAGAAGAAATGGTTGATGATGTTGGAGTTACAGAAGGAAAGCTGTGCTACTAGTCCTGTGTGTACTGCAGAATTTACCAAGCCTATTAGCCACAGTCCAGCCATTGCCCCAATGCAAAACTCAGTCCTCATGATGATTGAGTACTGGAAAGGATGGCAGATAGCAGCATAGCGGTCAAAAGCCATAAATGCAAGGAGCAGGAGCTCAGTCCCTAGAGCCAAGGTGAAGAGAAAGACCTGTGCAATGCAACCGGGAAGTGCAATTGTCTTTCTTGGTGCAAAAATAGTTTGTAGCATTTTGGGAACTGTAACAGAAATAGAACACACATTTATTATAGACAAATTGATGAGAAGAAAATACATTGGTGTGTGGAGTTTGTTATACGTGCAGATGGAAATGATGATGAGGATATTGCCTACCAATGCTGCTGTATAGATGAAGGTGAATGCCCAAAATATAAATATCTGATGTTCAGGGGAGCTGGAAAGACCCTCCAGGATGAACTCTGTAATGGTAGAACGGTTCTTCATTTCCAACTCTGTGACTCTGCGGACCTAGGCAAATAAATCATTCTATGTAGAGACCATACCAGTTGATAGGAGAGATCCCTCATTCAGAAAAGAAAACTTTCCACATGTTGGATTTATTAATAATAGCATATGAGAAAATTATGGTTGGTATTTAACTAAGGGGCAATAAAAAAGTAACAAGCTACTTGCTAAGTTTTAAAATAACGTTAGGCTGCAAATACTGTTCACAGGTAAGATGTCTACACAGTGGAACTGTGTATGCACATCTGCTCAGAAACAAACCCACTAAATTCAATAGGACTTGAGTTGAGTGTGTACAAGAGTACAGTTTTACTATATGCAGAATTGTATATTTAAATCGGGATCTGAAGAGCAACTGAAGCTCACACAAGACAACTTAAATAGGCCCAGTGTCATTTGCATCTCTCTCTCTCTCTTTTAACCTTTAAACAGCTGGTCCTAATGTGAATTCTGGCTACATGTGAGCAGTTATTTTAGATATGTTGTTGTGAATAAAAAAATAAATTGCAACTAGGATTTGGAAGAAATTCAATTCAGTTCATATTTAAAGGCGAGCCTATCTAATTTGCACTTCCTGAAACAACAAACCGAAACACAGCCATTCTTCAAAATGCACACTTTCCAGATCCTGCAGTGAAATTCTGCATCCAAGTGATGTGTACAAAAATCCATACATTGGGATATAGTGTACATACAAATGCATATATTTGTGAAAATACAAAAAAAAATCCCTACTTGAAGGCAAATTGTTTACAAAATACATATATTAGGGAAATTGTATAGAATAATGTATATTTTGAGAAATTATCACATACATGATAAATTTTCATTAGGAGTTATTTTGCTGTTTTAAGCAAACTTGTAGAAATGTGGAGAACTGAACTTAAGACTAGAGAGATGAGAAACTGCAACTGACAGATGCCCCCATCCTTAGTTACAACTTGCCCTTTTCTGGTCTAATTTTTTTGTTAATGATTACATAGCCTGTTTTGCCAACAAACCCAAGAAGACTCGAGATAAGAAAGATGGGCAACACATTATATATATTACCTTTTAACTATAGAATTTTCTATCAGAATAATTCAACCAAATTAACCAAAACCTATCTAAAACAAAACAAACCCACACCTCAATTCCAGTTTCTTCTGAAGATATGTTTCACAGTCTTCTCCTGTAATCATCAGTGTTCATGTTCACTATAGTTGCTGGCTGGAAAGATTTATTAATATCCTTTGATGCTCATCTGACAAAAGCAGACCCATGTATAATTGGGCTCCACATACTTCCTTAAATAGGGTGTGGATGCCATTGGGAAAAACATAAGACATTTGAGATTCATGAGAACCATAACTACAGCTGTGTCCCTATCTGGACAGGGATAGCCTAACCCTATCTATGCTCTTGTAACCTCTAGGTTAGGAACTCTGAAGATGGTTCACAAACTTCAGCTGGTACAAAATTGGGTGGCCAGGTTGGTCACGAGGGTAAGACAGTTTGAGTATATTACACCAATCCTGACCTGACTGCACTGGCTGCCAATTAGTTTGCAGGCCCAATTCAAAGTGCTGGTTTTGACCTACATAGCCATAAACAGACCAGGACAGCAATACCTCAAGGACCACCTCTCCTGATATGAACCAACCTGGACCCTGCAATCATCATCTGAGGCCGTCCTTCATGTGTGTGTGTGTGTGTGTGTGTGTGTGTATGTCCCATGAAAGGTCAAGAGGGTGGAAAGATGAAAATGGGTCTTTTCTTCTGTGGCTCTTACCCTGTAGAATTCTCTCCCCACACCTTCATTATACATCTTTAGGAAACAGGTGAAAATGTTCCTCTTCAACCAAGTGTCTGGATGATCAACATTCTATGTCCTTTAAATATATTTGTGGGAAAGTGGGTTATTATTTTGTTCTTGTTTTTATTCTATATCTTTGGGCTGTGAACCATCCTGATATCTCAGATGAAGAGCAGTATACAAAAGAAAGAAAGAGAAAGAAAGAAAGAAGACAGAAGCTGTGTAAATTTCTTGTGTCTTAAAAGAAAGAATAGCATTACACCATAGCCATAGGGAGGTGTTTCGTTCAAATGTAAGAGCTACATATTGAGAAAACACAGCAGATATGAGTGCACTAAATGTTGTTTTTTTAGTAATTTGGTTAAAAAGGGAAATTACTTCAGGTAAAATAAAAATAATTCCCTGATTGCCTAGATCCAGGTTTTGGGAAGTACTCAGTAGGAGAGCCACAACAAAGATTTAAAATCACAAAATATGTTGCAAAGTAAAATGTGGAAATATATGCTGCTATATTTCCACATTTTACTTTGAAACATCCCCTTCTAAGTTGATTCAAAAGTTCCCTACTTCTGTTAGCGCAGAAAGAAACCACATGTTTGGTAAATTAAAAATAGTTTACTTACAAACTCTTCAAAGGTCAGATTCATGTGTTTTTCCATACAGCAGCAAGACAGGCAGTATAACAGAGGCCCTAAAATGGGCAATGTTTCTAAACTACAGTGGTGCCTTGGTTTAAGAACAGCTTAGTTTATGAACAACTTGGATTAAGGACACTGCAAACCTGGAAGTAGGTGTTTTGGTTTCTGAACTTTTTCTTGGAAGCAGAGCATGTTCCACTTCCTGTTGAGTGTATTTCATTTGTAAACTGAGTCCCCCCCCACTGCTATGGGAAAGCACGCCTTGGTTTAAGAACACTTTGGTTTAAGAACAGACTTCTGGAATGAATTAAGTTCGTAAACCAAGGTACCACTGTAGTTGTATAGGAACACAAAGGTGCCTTGCTTTGGCCACAGGGTTTAAGCTTGCAGCACTCAGTTTAGATCTCCTCACTGCTAGGGTTCACATGGTAGAAGAGAGAGAACAAAGAGTTTAGTGACACTTCCTCCCAAGGTGAGGGTGTGTGACCTAGCTAAGCCTGGCCAGACAGCTTACTTTAAGGTCTTAACCCCTATCATGCATTAATTGGAGTTGATCATATAACCCACACCACTCTCCTTCTTCTTAGCCCTCCATCTCATTGATCATAAATGTCTGAAGAGGGCTCCTGAATCTATGGAGGTTCATTGTGAAATTTTGAACCCTGTATAATCAGGTCTTCAAATCATGTAGAAAGCTTACACATGTACAGGAGACTCCCTACTTCACACCTTCATCATCCAAAAGTTGGAGCCAATAGAGAGCCAGTTTGGTGTAGTGGTTAAGAGCGGCAGACTCGTAATCTGGGGAACCGGGTTCGTGTCTGCACTCCTCCACATGCAGCTGCTGGGTGACCTTGGGCTAGTCACACTTCTCTGAAGTCTCTCAGCCCCACTCACCTCACAGAGTGTTTGTTGTGGGGGAGGAAGGGAAAGGAGAATGTTAGCCGCTTTGAGACTCCTTCGGGTAGTGATAAAGCGGGATATCAAATCCAAACTCTTCTTCTTATTGTTAAATTCAATTGCTAATAGATGGAAGACAGATTAATCAGTAAATTAGAAAACAGCTTTTATAGACATAGCCATAATTAAATAATTTAAACCTGCATTACCAAGAACTTGAAATATCTGTTAGGAGGTATATGTCAGAATCCACATGCTTGTCCAGCAAACATGTGGCCTCATATACACTGTCTTCCAGTGATCACAGGGAAGGTTTTAAACATCACTTGCACAGAACGATAAGCTGTGCTGTAAGCATACAAAATTAGAGAAGTCTGAGTTTTATGTTCCACAATTGATTCCTAACCATAAGAAGTGTTCTTTAGTGCACATTAACAAATCCAGCAGTTTACTGCTGTCAAATATGTTTTAACTATTATTTGCGTGCCCAGGAAGGAGACCACCAGAAGGAATAATGACTTGTGACAACGTGTTATGAAATTAAAAATTGGCCACAACTTTATTAAACCTTTCAGATGTAGGAAGACCTTGGCTTAGGCATTGGGAATATCCCTCCCAGCCCCCAAACCAGGGGAACTGGGGCTCCTCAGGGTGAATGGGATATGGGAGGGTGGACAGCAAGACACTTGTGTATGCTGGAAGCCCACCCCATATCCCCACAATGCAGGGGAGAAAACAAAATCGAAACTTCTTTCCAGTAGCACCTTAGAGACCAACTGGAGTTTGTTCCTGGTATGAGCTTTCGTGTGCATGCACACTTCTTCAGATACACTGAAACAGAAGTCACCAGATCCTTAAATATAGTGAGGGAGTGGGGAGGGGTATTGCTCAGAAGGGTGGTGGGAATGGGTGATCAGCTGATAGGGTGGAAAACCTGTTGACGACTCTTAACGGCTGTAATTAGTCTTGCAGGGAAAGGCAAGGGGTGAGATGGCTAAAGATAGCTTTGTTATGTATAATGAGATAAGAATCCAATGTCTTTGTTCAGACCAGGTTTCTCCGTGGTTTTAAGTTTGGTGATTAGTTGTAATTCAGCCACTTCTCTTTCCAGTCTATTTCTGAAATTTCTTTGTATTAAGACAGCTACTTTGAGATCTTTTATAGAATGTCCTGGGAGATTGAAGTGTTCTCCTACTGGTTTCTCTGTCTTGTGATTCTCTTTCTCAAGCTCTGGGAGGAAGACCCTACATCGCCTACAGACAGCCACCCAATCTCAAACAGCTCCTCACCCACAATAATACTACAACAGGACTCAACATGGACACTGGTACCAGAGCCTGCAATAAACCCAGATGCCAACTTTGCTGCCACATAAACCCGGACAACACCATTACTGGTCCCAACAACATCAAACATACCATCTCAGGACTATTTAATTGCTCATCTTCCAACATTGTGTATGCAATCAAATGCCAACAGTGCCCTTCAGCTCTCTATATTGGACAAACAGGCCAAACCCTACGCCAAAGGATAAATGGACATAAATCTGATATCAGGAATCACAAGACAGAGAAACCAGTAGGAGAACACTTCAATCTCCCAGGACATTCTATAAAAGATCTCAAAGTAGCTGTCTTAATACAAAGGAATTTCAGAAATAGACTGGAAAGAGAAGTGGCTGAATTGCAACTAATCACCAAACTTAAAACCATGGAGAAACCTGGTCTGAACAAAGACATTGGATTCTTATCTCATTATACATAACAAAGCTATCTTTAGCCATCTCACCACTTGCCTTTCCCTGCAAGACTAATTACAGCCGTTAAGAGTCGTCAACAGGTTTTCCACCTATCAGCTGATCACCCATTCCCACCACCCTTCTGAGCAATACCCCTCCCCACTCCCTCACTATATTTAAGGATCTGGTGACTTCTGTTTCAGTGTATCTGAAGAAGTGTGCATGCACACGAAAGCTCATACCAAGAACAAACTCAGTTGGTCTCTAAGGTGCTACTGGAAAGGAATTTTCGATTTTGTTTTTTGTTTTGTTTTATGTTTTGACTATGGCAGACCAACACGGCTACCCACCTGTAAATGCAGGGGAGTTCACTGACAACCTTTTAGCGTATGGCCAGTGACTCCCATTTTACAAACCCCTTTAAGAGGGGACCCTGGAATTGCCGCCGTGGGGAGGGGGGGTGAGTCACCACTACACACACACACACACACACACAAACACACCATATAGGGAAAATAGACTAAAGGATTCCGCCCAAGGCCTAAAACCGCCAAAGTTGTGACAAATAGCTGCAGGGAAGGCAAAACCTGCCAATGCAGGGAAATTCCTTCCTGGCTCTTCAACAGCAACCATCCAAAGACCGTAGCAGTGCCCACTGGACAGGAAGGAAAATGGTTAACCTGCAAACAAGCATTAGACAAAGGGAGGGTTGGGTGGGTGAAGCTCCGGAGCCAACTGCATGTTTGCTGCCAGCTCCACCTCCTATTTAAGCAACTGGCCCCACCACCCTGAATGGCTGATTGGGTAACTGATTATTGATTTAATATGCAGTAAACCGCTTTGAGATTTTTTTTTAAAGAATATAAAGCAGTATGGTGTGTGTATGTGTATTTCTGCACCACCTTTACTTGCAATAAACTCAAGTTATGATGTTGCACTGGTGCTTGCCTGCACTGAACTACATCAGCAAACACTCAAATAGGCAACTAGCAAAGCTTGTACTACAAAGAGAGGGAAGGAGGGTGCTGAAAGAAGAGGGGGCATTTTGGGGAGGAAACTGATCAAATAGCTTGGCTTCCATCCTCTCCTGATTGGGCAATCCACCAGGTGCCACCTCCTGCCTGGCCTGTTGCTGCGCCCCACCCCATCATGGTAAATATAGCTATAACATTTAGGAAAAACCAATTCCTACAATAATATCATTGCCTGTTAAAGCACTTATGGAGGACTCCTCTATCTATGAAATCACATCGTTTCCTCTTCAAAAACCATTCTAGTGGTGAAAAGGATGATTTTAGTGTTAACTTTTATGCATTTTAAATGAAATCTATTATCTGTTAGAGAGAGAATCATGAAAGCCTGAATCATAAGTTCCGCAATCGAGTCCTGAAGAACTGGAGCATATTTGATTGCTCATGAAGTACCGTAATCCAACAGTTTCCAGTTTTCCAGTAATAAATGTATGTAGATCAATCAACCTTGAGGAATTTGAAGCAGCCTTCCTCTTGAAGTAATTGTCTTGAAAGCATCTTTGAAATCTTTGTTTCTCAGTGAATATACAACTGGATTAACAATTGGGGTTATCACTGTACAAATTTGTCTCGGTCTAGAGAGTAGTCAGAGGTGGGCCTGATATATGTGTAGATGACTGAGGAGAAGTAAAAACTGACTACAATGAGATGTGAGGAGCATGTAGAAAAAGCCTTTTTCTTCCCTTCAGTGGAACGAATTCTGAGGATACTTCTCACGATAAATGAGTATGATGCTAGGGTCAACCCACAGCTACAAATCCCAAAAATCACATCTGCCGCAACAGCCATCGTCTCATTCAGACTAGTGTCAGAGCAGGAGAGCTTTAAAAGTGGAGGGACATCGCAGAAGAAATGGTTGATGATGTTAGAGCTGCAAAAGGAGAGCTTCAGCATGAGTCCAGCGTGAACAGCAGAGTTGACCATTCCAGCAACCCACACTCCACTTGCTATTCCAACACATACTTCCTTCCTCATAATGACTGTGTACTGCAGAGGATGGCAGATAGCAGCATAGCGGTCAAAAGCCATGAATGACAGAAGGAAAAGCTCTGTACCCAAAGCCCATATGAATAGATACACCTGTGTGATGCAACCATAAAAGGAGATGCTATTCGCACGGGTCCAAAGAGTCTGAAGCAATTTAGGAATTGTAACAGAGATGGAAAACACATTCACTAAGGACAGGTTAACAAGCAGGAAATACATGGGAGAGTGGAGTTTTCGGCAAGAGCATATGGTAAAGATTAGGAGGAAATTACTGCCTAAAGCAATAGCATAAATGAATGTGAATAACCCAAAGAGAAAAGTCTGGAGTTCTGGGGAGCTGATTAGACCAAGCAGTATAAATTCCATAGTAACCGACTGGTTCTTCATTTCAATAACCGTGGCACTGGTGTCCTAAACAGATAAATTATATTAAGTAGAATTAATGATCCAAATTTATACATACACCATTCTTCTTTCCTCTTTTTGTGCCAAAAGGAGAAAATTGGCCCTTATTTGACTTCACTAGTCATTTTTAAGATGGTGGGAAGCCAGTCTGACATCACAGAAAATGTGGACTCTGAAGTTATCACTTGCACTATACTCAGAAAATAGTCTCATTGACACTGAACATTACAAAAGCAATAATTCCCACGGCATCTCCCCCCCAAAAAAGACAAAAGAGGGCTACTGCTTAGGAAAGATGCAGGAATTTTAAAAAAGAACACTGCTAGCAATTATCTCTGACATTTGTATTACCTGGTGAGGATAAGAACCACCAAGTAAATGACACAATGCTTACCCTCGTTTACATCAGTTTTTGTTTACTGTCAAAATTTGTTCAGACATGCTGATTATTCCCTCCTATTTCAAAAGGTCTCTGTGGCCATTTTGTTCATACTTAAGTTGGTTAATTAACAATACCTGAGTGGAAATGTATTGCTGCAATGCTGCAGGATTTGTACAGGTAGATGTATCAGTCCACTCAGAGGGGCATAGTCAGGTGGAGGATCCTGTGATTGCAGATACAGATGTAAAGTCTGACAAGGGCTAATTCATCATGCACAATTGCTTGTGCCCATCAGCTCTGTAGGGAGCAAGACCCAATGAACATAGTGAGGCTTTCATCCAAGAAAACTTGCATCGGATTGTGCTGTTTACGGTGATATATTGGATCTTTGTTCATAAAGGATATGCTCATTTCTCCATTATATCTGGTTAAACCAGTTTTGTGAGGTGTTTTTTTTTTTATAAAAAATATATTAAAAATGAAGTTTTACTAGTGAAATAAATAACAACACAAAAATACATTCAATAAGAGACATTAAAGTATCAAACAATAATCAAACACAAATCATCAAATTTAAATGACTTTTTGATTATTTGTGTTTGATTATTGTTTGATATTTTATTCCTTATTGACAAAAAAATCATGTATTTATTATTCTTCATCATTTAATTCGAATTGATATAATCCAATTGTGGTTTAATTAAATCCAATTGTACAACTAACACCTCATTTCTATCATTCAAATATTAACTTTTATGATTTTTTTCTTGTTGAACTTGCCCTGCTATTCCAATCATTTGGGGGGGGGCATATTCATTCTTAGAATAAGCTTATATCTTATTTTATGCATTAATAATTTACTGTGCTGTAATTTACTTTGCCACTCTTTTAAAGACGGGTGCTCCCCCATCCCTCCTTTCATATACAGTTTTTAACCGCCAGTACCTGAGCAGAGACTAATATACTCACAATCATATTTCTACTCTTAAATGAGATTCCTTTCAGCCTCAGTGTTACAATACCTAGTAGACAATCTTTGTGGCACATTCCATGACTCTGTACAAGAAATATATATCAAGATATAACACTATAAAGCCTCATTTTACAAGCCCTTTAAAAGTGGTTTAAAAGTGGTTTATCAAAGCACAACAGTTTCTTATTTATATGTATTTATATGTATTTATTGTGTATTTATTTCTTCCCCACCCAAAATTAGCTGAGGAATTATAACATTAAAAAAGATAAAACACTAACAATAAAGAATAGTTACAGGTAGGTAGCCGTGTTGGTCTGCCATAGTCAAAGCAAAACAAAAAACAAAAAATAAAAATAAAAATCCTTCCAGTAGCACCTTAGAGACCAAACTACAGCAGGGGTGCTTGGTAATATGATGTAATTATTAGAGAGGAGCACAGAATGCCTGAAAACATGTTATCAGGTAAACCTAGCATCATAGGTGACCCTATGCTTGAACTAAATGTCTTCAAAATCAGAATTGCACATCTGAAGGTCAAATTGGCCTATTACTGGTCACCAAAAGTGGCCACCATGTTTCCTTTGAACTAATAAGCTCCAGGTATACTCCTGCACAGTCACTGATGATGAGGTTAATGCTCCCTCTCACCAAAGAGTCACACTTTATTCCACCAACTTTCTGATGTAAAAAGAGAACGAGAGGACCGTTATGGGAGATTTCTAACATAGCAGCTGCCACTAGAACAAGAATGAGCTATTTGTGAATCACCGGCTTCATTTCCATTAGAGAAATAACAGCAGTACCAATGCTAGTTGTGGAGGGATAATCTGTAGTACAATTGCTGAGAATTTTTGGAAAATGGGAGTCCAAAATACTGCCACTATTGGCCAAGATCCCCACATGTGAATAATATATGCCCAGCCTGCAACATACCACCCAGAACTTAATAAATAGCTTTCAGTTTATCTTCCCAAACTTGACCAGTGAATAATATCATTGGAGCACTACTTTGTACATACAGTGGTACCTCTGGTTACGTATTTAATTTGTTCCGGAGGTCCGTTCTTAACCTGAAACTGTTCTTAACCTGAAGCACCACTTTAGCTAATGGGACCTCCCGCTGCTGCTGCGCCGCCAGAGCACGATTTCTGTTCTTATCCTGAAGCAAAGTTCTTAACCTGAAGCGTTATTTCTGGGTTAGCGGAGTATGTAACCTGAAGCGTATGTAACCCGAGGTACCACTGTATATTCGTTGACTCTAGTTGAAACCTTTTGGAGCAGGCGCATGAACCATGGGGTTTTTCGTGCTCCCGATTTTATGCAGCCAATTTAGGTTCAGAGGAAACAGTTAAATGAAATCAAATATTTACCTTCATATGTTTTTTGCATTTGTTTGTTTGTTCCTATTATTCATTTGTTCATTTATTTCCCCTTCTTATAATGTAGATCCAATATCCTCCTATCAACCTGATGTCTGATAATAACTAGTTTGATATCATCGTAGGCACACTATCCAGACAAAGCTAGTAACCAGCGCTAAATATTTACTTAAGTGACGAGATGGTGCCACTGGGAGAAAGACATTTGAGGCATCATCTGGGAGATGATTATGATTAATTCTGTTGCCAAAGTAAATGCACATGTACATTTGCATCATTTCATTGTTTAGCACACGTGTCAAATTTACTACCTATCATTCAACTTTTATATACCTGAGGCAAAATTCACATTCCCACTGAATTTAAATTAATATGAGTGTGCTTAACCTTGGATGAATCATGCCACTGGTAGTTCTACAAACATTAAATTGATGATTAGCTGACATCACTGAAGAGCATTGTAAAGAACCTCTAAACCAAACACTGCATGTTCTAAAAATAAAGTTTTTGTTTTTGTGAGATGATGCAACGCTAATATAATTGGGTTTTTCTATGAACACTACCAAAAAGTCTTTGCCTGGACATATTATAAGGTAAAGGTGACATATTATACATACATACACATGTAATATATGAATGAAATAAACAACTATATTTAAAATATGTGCATGTCAAGGAAAGTATTTTGGTGAATGAATTTGTATGCTGTTTTGCAGTTGCAGCCTTATATTTTGTGCATACTATTTTGTGCACCCCTAAACATTCTTATTTTCAAAGACAAAGTTCAGTTCAATTGTCACATTTAACAAGGTCACTGTCAAGTTAAGGAACAATATGTTTAAGTTAGGTATGATCATGTTGGGGTCAGTGGCTAAATATAATTCAAAAATAACTTTCAACTGGCTGCTGATACATCCATTTTTAAAGAATCATATTTTTATTGAATTACAGAAAATTACAGTGGTTCTTGTCTTTACTCCTAAATCCATACACAATTGTACATTATTTAAAAAATTATGTGTGTCTTTAAAAGGCTTACAACTCACAAACTCACAAAGTGTTCCTAATATTCATTGCTAACTGGATAATTTGAAGAGATCCAGCAACATCATCTGTATATATTGAACTTTAGATAATATAATGCACTGTTCCAAGTTACAAAGACAGGCAGAATATTAGGAATTATAGTGGTACTTTGGTTTGCAACCGCTTTGGATTACAACCATTTTGGATTACAACCACATCAAACCCGGAAGTGTGTGTCCCTTTTTTAGGATTACAACCCCTTTTTTATTATTACAACCAATTTTTGGGGGCGAGGCCCCATTGGTGAAAGCACACCTTGGGTTAAAATCCTGTTTTGGTTTACAACCGGGCCTCTGGAATGGATTATGGTTGTAAACTAAAGTGCCACTGTAGACTATTTCAAATATTCCATCTGACACCATTTCACAATGAGTGGATTAGAATTGTGTCTGCAAAAACTACCCAAGACCTCCATGCTTGAGTTCTGCAGTTCTAAATAAGGTTAAGGCACATGAAAGGCTTATGTATGTGCAAAAGGCATATTCCCCAATTGTGTGCACTGATGTACATGTATACCCTCTATCAGGAACCCCCTGTATAATTTTCTTTTTTAAAAAAAGAAGCTATGTATACACTGGGATACTGCCATTCTATACTTGTATTTTCAGCAGTAATACGAATGAGTTCAGGGGAGCTTATACTTAGGTTGCTTCCTAAAATAGATTGTTTCCTAAAATGCGCTTGTTATATACACCATGTTTGATTCTCAAGTACAAAATATATCATCTGAAACATCTTACAGCATCTAAACATAAACAGTATCCTGTTGTCAACCTTTACTGTCAGTTCAAATATTTTTAAGAATGCTGCTCTAAAAGGATCTAGAGTTCATTCTTGGAGTATTGGAAGCAGCCTGCTTTTTCCACGAAATGTCTTGAGTGCTTCTTTAAAATCTTTGTTTCTTAGTGAATATATAAGGGGATTAACAACAGGGGGTACCACTGTATAAAGGAGAGAAACAAATTTGTCTTTGTCTGGGGAGTAGTCAGAGGATGGCCTGATATATGTGTATATGATTGAGAAGAAGTAAAAACTGACTACAATGAGATGTGAGGAACATGTGGAGAAAGCCTTCTTTTTCCCTTCAGTGGAACGAATCCTAAAGATAGCTCTCATGATAAACAAATAAGATATTAAGGTTAACCCACAACTTCCAATCCCAAATATCACATCTGCCACCAAAGCCATAGTCTCGTTCAGGCTGGTGTCAGAGCTTGAGAGTTCTAAAAGTGGAGGAAGATCACAGAAGAAGTGGTTGATGATGTTGGAGTTGCAGAAGGACAGTTGCAGCACAAGTACAGTGTGAATGGCAGAATTGCCCATTCCAGCAACCCATACTCCACTTGCTATGCCAAAACACACTTCCTTCCTCATAATGACTGTGTACTGCAAAGGATTGCAGATAGCAACGTAACGGTCAAAAGCCATAAATGAGAGAAGAAAAATCTCTGTTCCTAAAGCCCATATGAATAGATACACCTGTGTGATACAGCCATAAAAGGAGATGGTCTTTGTGTGAGTCCAAAGAGTCTGGAGCAATTTAGGAGTTGTAACTGAGATGGAAAACACATTCACTAAGGACAGGTTGATGAGTAGGAAGTACATGGGTGTGTGGAGTTTTCTGCAACTGCATATGGTGAAGATGAGCAGGAAGTTTCCAGCCAAAGCAGTAGCATAGATAAATGTAAATACCCAAAAGAGAAGAGTCTGCAGTTCTAGGGATGTGCTTAAGCTGACCAGTGTAAACTCCATAGCAGTAGACTGGTTTTTCATGTCAATATCTCTGATGCTGATGACCTAGACAGGCAAATTGTGTTAACTTGGTTATCCAGGTAGAAACCTAGTTTTTCCATTCACTTTCTCCCTCTCTCACTCACACAAGAGATTTGGCAATTTCTTTCTTCAGTTGGCAAATATTTGTAATGAAATGGTTCTTTCATTTGAGATCACACAAAAAATCAGAACTTCTTTTGAGTCTTGTGGCTAACAATATACATTCATTCATTATTAAACTGATTGTATTTTCATTAAAGAGCAGCATCTACTATGGCCTAAATAACTTGTTAGTTGATCTTTATAACCTAAATTTTCCTAATATTAACCATAGCTTCTTATGGACTGCCAAGCCTTGAAATAAATAAATAATAAATAAAGCCTAAATAACCCAATTTCATCTTTATATTCATAATCGGTTGGTAAATATCAATATTAGTAACAGTAGGTTGTCTGAACTGTTCCACCAGTTTTTGAAAGTTTTCCATAATTCAAATTCTTCTCTAGGAGTGGGTTAATCAGAAAATTGTTGTATTCTAATATTCTGTGTCCTTCTTTTAAAAACACATGCAGTCATCATAACTCAGCCAGAAATGTCCACTTTTAAAATATTCTCATTCAGATGCAGCTGGGCTGTTTCCAAGCCCTTAAATATAGATATATGTGAGTATCTGAAAATGGGTTTTTGTTTTTTTGCAACAAGTTAGATTTCAGAGATTTATGTGATTGTGTGAAAAATCATTGCTTGCAAAATGCTATGTGAAATACTATGTCAAGCCACATATTACAAACCCTTTAAATGGGGTTTGGCAAATCATTTATTATCCTTTAATAATTAACCAGTTTACATTATGAAGAAACCCTTAAGTAAGATGAAATATTTACCTTCATCCCTATTTGCTCTTTTGTATCGTTGCTGGTATTTTATAACATGGGGCCAATTGCCTCCTGTAAGTTGGATGTCTGATGAAAACTGGTTTGATCTCATTATAGACAGGCTTTCCGGGAAAGCTATCAGCTACCTTTAAATCTTACTTTAATTGAAGTTATGGTGCCATTGGGGAAGGAACTCTGAGGCACCTGGAAGATAATGAGGATTTGTTCTATTCATTCTATTGATGTCAACATTTAGCCCATTTTTCAAATATCCTTATGATTCAAATTTCAGTGTTGACAATCCTTCATTTCCAAAAGGAGTCAGTTTTCACTTCAAACTGCACAATAGCAATATCTGCAATAATATACTGTCACTTCTTGCTTTTAACCTTTGCCATACATTGCTTGATCCCTCTATATAAAAGATTAATTCTAGGAGGAATTAAGTTTCATCTAAATATTACTTTGTAGATGTTTTGCTTCAAGACATGCTTTCAAACCCACCAAGTATCTAGTGGGATCTCTTGTCCCATATCTATCCCCCATTTGAATTGATAGGTGTTCATTAATACATTTAAATCCCAGTGCATTCCAAGGTACTATAGAGTATTGGGGTGGGGGTGGGGGGAGAGGGCAAAAGGAACATGGTGTGACTAACAGAGCAATAATAATACTCTGAGGAAGGGGTAATGAAATTTGGTCAAAGCATCACATCTAAAGCCCAGGCTCACTTAGTCCTTGTTTTGGAAAGTTATATATCTCTGGGATGGAAAAAAGCTACAATGACAGATCAGGAGAGTGGAAAACTTTTGGGCTCTGTGTATGGCTAGCTTCTCGCAGCACACCTCTTTTTTGCGTGGACAGGCGGAGTCCCCCAAACCCCAGGTGACCCCTGAGCGGAATAATGACACAAGACAACGTGCTATGGGATTAAAATTGGCCACAACTTTATTAAGATTCAGATGTAGGGAGACCTTGGCTCAGGCATTGGGCGTTTATCCTTCCCAGCCCCCAGCCAGGGATCTGGGAAACTGCAGGGTTATCCAGAATGTGTGGGGATTGGGCTAGCTCTGGAGAACATATGTTCAAGCAGACAGCCCACCCCCCATTCACCGCCACTGGTGGGGAGAGCAATGACAACTTCTCGGCGTATGGACAATGCCTCCCCCAAGACCCCTTTAACGGGGAACCCTGGTATTGCTGCCACATTGGGGGCATGCGGTCACTGCCCCCCCACCCCCCATATAGGAAGATGACTAAAGGTGGGATTGGACAGTTAGCTGGGTAAGCGGAAACCTCAGGTATCCCTTCTGGGGGAGGGTGCAGCCAGCCAAACTACCAGGTGTCGCCCAGGAATTCAGGGGGCTACGTGCGACCATGCAAACGTCGCCCCCCATTTTAATGTGGGGAGCGGTCATTACACTCTCTGACACCAAAGCTCCGACAGAGAGAAGCAACAGTGATTATTGGTTTTCTCTCCATCTGCAGAGAGAGAAATATAGAAATTTATATTGTCCTTCAAAGATCTTATCAATGGCCATAGCATTAATTTATAAATTGACTTATTACAGATTTATTTTTAAAATACCTAGCCAAAGGCAGGTTCATCTAGCCCCCATTTTGATGAATGAATGAAGGGAGGAAGGGAGGGAGGAAATTATACCATTGTTGCTCTTGTTTCTACTACAACAACTTTGGTGCTTCTATTTTTGTAGAAAACAGGCTGTCTGTCTTATGCCTTGGCTGGTCTGATATGCTTGAGAGATGACAGTGGTGCAACCCAGACCAAGTGGGAATAAATCGCGCTTGGAAAAGGGCTAGCTGCGCAGTTAGGTGCCACATATTGCAACCAAGTGGCTGAGTGATCCAACACCCCAATATTACATTCTCAGAAGAGACTCTGTTTAGGCCTGATGGCATGCACCCTTTCTCCACAGAAAATGATATTTGGTTGGCAGACACTGAAGGAAGTATCAGGGCTTGAATGCAGATGTGAGTGGTTTGGCAGTGACTGTTTTGCTTGATTGGCGGTTGGGGCATTGGGACAATCCTTTGTCTTGGATGGAAGGGAGGTTGTAGTCTCCACCTGCCCCTCCAAACACTGGGGTATCCTAATAAAGGGATCTGAGGGGAGTGGTCATGTCTGTGTCTTTGCTGGGCCAAGGCTGATGGTACTTCCCCAGACAACAGTCCCTGCGGGGGTCCACCTATTTCATGTAAGTTTTAGGAATCCACACCTGAGTTGACCTACACATCATTTCCGGTGGGTGGGTCGAAAGTATTCAATAAAGTTGTGGCCTGTTTCAATCCAAACCAGACTTAGTCGTCTTTTATTTATCTGGGGGTTGGGGGTTGGGGAACATGATGCCTGGACCTGCAACTACTTTGGTGGTATTATTTTTTTATAGAAAACAGGCTGTCTGGCTTATTTACTACTGGGGGGAGTTCCTGGTGCTGGAAATTAAAAGAAATATGTGAGTTTGGGGGCTGTATGTGTATCATATGAACCAACTCCTAGGGGCCAAGCTCCCTTCAACCCCCCAATAAAATATTTGAGGGGGCTGGCTAGGTCTAATATCTGGCTAGGTCTGTTATCTAATCTATTGAGAACAGAAAACCATTTTTCAAATTTTGCAGTACATTATGATAAAAAAATAAAATGTGCCACAAAAACTTTTCTAATGTTACATTAGCCACATAGAACAGGTCAGACATCACAAGGTCAGACTTGTTATGGTGATATGGGGTGGGGTAGGGGGGAATGTGAGCAAAGTATTGTGAGTAGGCCAATCCCAGGAACTGCATTCATTTCATTTGCTCTGATAGGGGAACACCAGGGATGAAATGATGCAATGTTCTGATGAATCTTCAGAGGGGCTGTTATCCTTATTGCAATAAAAATATAATTTAACAAGGAACTTTTATGATAAATTGAAGAGAATGGAGGGATTTGGGTGATGTCATTTCATAAACAAACTAAAATTTTAATTATTCCTTTAGGGTCCAATATGCAGTTGCTTTGAGAATTGTTCTCCCTGTAGTCACCTATATATCATTGTACACATTCATCTTGGCGTGTTCTCACCCACTGAAAGCATTGTAGCGTTATCTGTGTTCTATGGTAACAGAGCTAACCTAAATTGTAAGAGAACACAAGCATGGAAAAGCAGTACTTTGATGACATGTAAATATATTATTATCTTTTGGTCTTTTCACAAGAAGCAGTCGTTTGTCTTAGTCCTTTTAGCACATCACTAAAATATATTGTGATTTATAGAAATGTTACTATTTGGTGATATATCACAATAATGTTTATGATAGCTGTTGTGCTTTCTAGCCATTCTTAATAATAAATGTGAGCTTAAAAAACAGCAGTGCCAAAATGCTTAAATTTTAATATAGATGCCCCAATATAACAGTTAGCTTTAAAGAAAGTGAAATAAATGTTAGAAAAGAAGGACGAAAGCAACTGTCTATTGATATAAAACATTACTTTAACTTCACTTGTTTTTCATAGTTGTTGATTCATGTTATAGGGAAGCTATCATGGACATTCTTTTGCATCAACAGATCATGTGGCCAAGTTGCAGTAAGGAACAGGAGCTGTGTGACCGCATTCATGATGATGGGCCTCTCTGAGCATCCCAAGCTGCAGATCTTCCTCTTCATTCTCTTCCTTTCCATTTATATAGTTGCCCTGATCGGAAATGCAGCCATCATTGCTGCCATCTTTTCTTATCCCAAACTTCACACACCCATGTATTTCTTCCTGTTCCATTTGGCTGTGGTGGATATAGTCTGCACTTCCACCATCATTCCCAAGATGCTGACAAACATAGCAACTTTTAGCAAGAGAATCTCCTATTCTGGTTGCATAGCCCAGCTCTATTCCTTCACATGGTGTTTGGGAGCTGAGATGGTGCTCTTCACTGTCATGGCTTATGATCGCTATGTAGCTATATGCCACCCCTTGCGCTATAGCATCATGATGAACAAGACGGTATGTGTAGCACTCTCCACAGTGGTGATCCTTATCGCCATTACAAACTCATGGGTTCACACTGGACTGATTATGCGGCTCACTTTCTGCGGCCCCAATGGTATCAATCACTTCTTCTGTGAGATTCCTCCACTTCTGGCTCTCTCCTGCAGCCCAGTAAAAATCAATGAAGTCTGGGTCTTCACAGCAGACATCTTTCTTGCTATGGGGGACTTCTTAATAACATGCTTATCTTACTGTTTCATTGTTAAGGCAATCTTAAACATCAGGACCTCTGAAGGGAAGAAGAAGGCTTTCTCCACTTGCTCATCACATCTCATTGTTGTGTCCCTATATTACTCGACCGTCATCTATACTTACATACGACCAGCCTCCAGCTACTCCTTTGAGCGAGACAAGGTAGTTGCTGCCCTATACACACTGGTTACACCAACTCTGAATCCTATAGTCTACACTTTAAGAAATAAGGATGTCAAAGCAGCTCTCAGAAAAGTATTCCTCAACTCGTGAGTTAAGCAAGAACATTTTACACTTTTTCTCCAGCAGAATTGCAGTATTATATTCAGAGCTCTGGTTCTTGATTTTGGGGTGGTTTATTTTGGGTATGTGTGTGTACATTTGATATAGGTAAATGGATGAAATGTCTCCACTCAAAAACAGTATATTGCAGGTGATGAGAAATATTAAAGTTCTACTAGTAGAATATATACAGTACAGAGCAATCCTAACTATACAAAGCCAGTGTAACTTAGGCAGGTGTAGGTTATCACTATTCCAAATATTGTTCAGGAGGAATTTTGCCAGCTATGTTCTGCCCAGCTGCTGGGTCATGCACCAAGCTGAAAGCAGTTTGAAATAGGTATAAGTCTCCCCTTTTTCCATCCCACCCTTCCCACATCCCCAGGACACCCCTTCTGGTGGAAGTTCTGATGACTGAAACCTGGCTGAGACTGGTGAGGGACTTTTGCTGCCATAACCACAGCTCTGCCAAGAAAGCCCAAGATCAGCCAGATCCAAGCTCTTTCATCCCAGTGGACTTTAGGTTTCTACTGCACTGATAATAAACAATTTAAAATCTATAATTGCATTTGCACCTCTGTAACAAAACAAGCTTCATTAATACACGACCCCTTAATGAAATTATTAAAAAGCAAATAAAAATAAAAAATGTTGAGGGTACCTTTAAAAATCACTAACAAAATGGCCTTGTTGGTATATTTCATGGGGGTCATATTCAATGAATATGGGGGTGCAACACTGAAAAGGTCCTGGCCCTCATGTGAGTGATGTTGTTTTTTTTAAAATCAAAATGGAGAGTTCTCAGAATATTGAAGCTGAATTTACTGTGTATAGATATTTATATGTTGTTTTATTTGAAAATGGGAGGGGGGAGAATGGTGCACTGCCTCAGGCCTCTTTTGCCTCACTTCTTCCTTTACACTACCTTTCCAGGGGTGACATGGGCTGCTATCCTCCTTAGTCTCAATCCTGCCTTTTGGTACTTAGCAAACACTACCTTTGTCTCCCTACAGACATATACAGGTGCAGTGGTACAGGAGGCTCTTTAAGGCCAAAGGAGCATTTGCCCATTAAGAATCTACAGTAAACTCTTCGCTCTCTCCCTTTGCCATCTCTCTGAATTTAATTCCAAGTTTCTGTGTCCAATTTGTATGCCAGTTATATGATCAGTCTTTTTTTACTTGGCAAAGATATTGCGTTCTAATCACTACTAATCAGCCTGTCTCTATTGTGTAAACAATCTGTATATTATGTTATTATGAGCTGTGGTTTCTTACCTGATTGCTTTTCCCTCCTGATATACATATCGGAAGTGTAATTTGCCCTGAGGTGTGCCATGGCTCTAAGCTTAAGGCCCTGCATTACCTCAGTGAAGAAACCAAATGTTGTTACCTGAATTCTGGGAGCATTCCCCCATTGCCAAAACATTCAGATAATTTCTTACTCATTTCTTATTCAAATTTCTTATTTACTCATTTCTTATTCACTGCAGCATTTTCATATCTCACTCCAGCCACACATTGCAGGAAGGGTTGCTGCCTAGTCCTGGTCAACCTAGTCAAAATTCTCAAGTGGGAGCATAGCTTTGTGGACACTTCTCATTTCAGATGGCTACATAGTCAATTTGATATTCTGTTGACTGGGGTGCTGCCATTTCATTATGTGATCCCTGATTGGCTAGGATCATGACATAAGGGAGAAGTCAAAATGCTGCCATAACAGAAACTGAAGGGGAAACAGAGTGGCCGCAGCTGACCAGATCTGCAAAACAAGGCAATAGTCATTCATTCATTTAATTTATATACCTCCTAACTACAATAGTCCCTAAGCAGTTTACAATATTGCACTCCAGACATTCCCAAAACAGTCACCTTATTGCCCCCCCCGCCCCCAAGTTAACTGGAAATAATTCTGATACATAACTGAGGCTGGATCTAGACACATCAAAGAAGCATTTTAGCTAAAGGTGTTGTAAACTTTGTATGAGAAATTGGGTTGGCAAAAATGGAACTTCACAGTGGCATCTTGTGTCACAGTGTTGGAATGCATAAACAACACATATAAAGCTCTTTTTCTTTGCCAGTGTAGCTGAGTCTTGGGATAGATCTTTCCATCAATTGATTTAAAATGTTGAAAATATATTGCTCAGTTGTTTCCACTGATTATTTTCTATACCATCCTTTTGCAACCTTATGCCCTCCAAAATTTGTTGCGACCAGGAATAAAGACATGAGACAGAAGTGGTGGCTTGAACTAGGGTCATTAAAAAAGAGGAGTAAGGGAAGTTAACAATCCTTGGAACCCTGCCTGTTACAAGGGACATAACAAGGTAAAGCCCCAAAGCCTGTTTCACATCCATTAATGAATAGGGAGGCATTCCTGCCCCACCTACTCGCAAGACCCACAACACCATGATGGTTGGCAGAGGAGCCTCAAGAACATCCCATATCTATGTTAAGGGCCCCACAATCAACAGCAGCTGGCCTGTAGAAGCACCCTTCTATATGTATGTATGTATGTATGTATGTATGTATGTATGTATGTATGTCACAGACCCTATGTTAATACCAGAACCTTTGTAGCATCTGAACATATTGTAACTGGAGCCTATAGAACATTCTTGAGTCCTGTTCTCTTCTGGTCAACCTTTCAGGGTGTTATATGGCAGACATGAAAAGAGTTTAAAGGAATACTCCAGCCAGAATGATCTTATTCTCATATTGGGCTCCTTGGAATTTGGCCTATCATTTGGCCATCTTTCAAGAAAAACTTGATGAAACTGTGAGCCTTTCTTTTTGCACATTACAAAAATGTTCACTCCTGTTACCTAACCCAATGGAAATGGCTCGTCTTTCCAAAGAGTATCAGACAAAAATGCTTTTCCATGCCCACATTCCAAGCAAGTTAACACTCCTGTCTCAGTGACTGACATCTATGCTATCTTGGTCATGTCCACAGAATAGAAGATGGCAGGATCTCCAAGGGCATGCTCTGCAGGGAGCTGGCTTCAGGCACTTTGTGTCCTTGAACTCTGATAATGCCTCTTGCTTGGATGGATGATAATGATGCAGAGGGGTGTGTGAGTACACACACACACACACACACACACACGACACACCAACCTTTGCATCTAGCCATGACAACCACTGGTCTGGAAAGAGACAAGGGGGACTGAGAGAGCTCTCTAGAGAGGACTTTTCATAATATTGGGGCTATTCCTTAAATGTCCTTGCCTGCCATGTTTCTAACAGTAGCAAGAATAGGGTCTCATATGCCAAAGTTATGGGACACCATGGAGTTTCCCTTCCTTTCCTAATCCATTCATTTCACTAATGATATTTTTTATCATAATAATTTATATTAAGTTTTCATTAATAATACTCCAATATAAGCCACATTGATACTATACCAAATCATAATACATTTTTTATTCACAATTTTTATTGATTTTTAACATACAAACATAAAACTTATAGATTACATTTACATTACAATTACATTAGATTACATTAGATTACAATTACATTACGTAGATTTATATTACAATTTATGCTTCACCTTGCATTTTATAAGCTCCACTCTTCTTACAATACAAACCAACCAACATTTAAACCCCCCCACCCCCTCCCCTTTCTCCCCCCCTGCTTCCCCCCTTCTTCCTCTGTTTTATTGTTCCTTTTGATTAATTCTTGCGGTTTTACACTTCTTTATTGTTTTTATCTTATGTTCTAAATTATTTTCTTAGTCTATGATCTACATATTGTCTTCTTTTTTTGCATTATACATTTTCAACCTCCAATAAAGAGTTATATGTTAAGCCATAAGTTTATTTTACCATTCATATTCCACACATCCTATTTAAATATAACAAAAAAATCCCCATTCTTTTTCAAATGCTTCGCTTCCTGATTGCCAAATTCTAGCTGTCAATTTTGCTATTTCCATATATCCCACCATTTTTTTGCCTCCATTCTTCTATAGTTGGGATCTGTTGCTGTTTCCAAACTTGTGCTAATAGGGTTCTAGCACCTGTGGTTACATACAAAAATACCGTCATATCCTTTTTGTCAACATCCTCTCCCACCCTGCCTAATAAAAAAGCTTCGGGCAGTTTCTTAAATGAATACCTGTAAATCTTTTTTAATTCGTTATATATATCTTCCCAGTATTGCTTAACTTTATTACAACTCCACCACATGTGGATGAAGTTTCCCTCCTTCAAACCACATTTCCAACATTTTTGGTCACCTGATTTGTACATTTTATACAGTTTGGTTGGTGTGATGTACCATCTGTAGATCATCTTATATATGTTTTCTTTTAGTTGTGTAGATGCTGTAAATTTCAATCCTGAATTCCACAATTTGTACCACTTTGAAAATTCAATATTATGTCCTAGGTCCATTGCCCATTTAATCATGACACTTTTAATTTCCTCATCCTTGGTATTCCATTCCAGTAGAAATTCATATATTTTAGACAAGATCTTCGAATCGTTCCCCATCACTATTTTATCTAACAGTGTCGAATCCTGGTCAAATCCTCTTTCTTTCTTATCTTTCAAAAATATATTGTGTAACTGGCAGTATTCCAACCAACCTTGCAGCCTATCTTTGATGTCCTCATACGGTCTTATAGTAATATCCTTATTTTCACCTATTAGTATGTCCCTGTATGTAAGCCATTTTCCTTCAGTGTTGGTTTTTTTTAATTGTAAGTGCTTCTTGGGGTGACAGCCATCTTGGAGTTTTCCTCTCAAACCATTCTTTATATTTATTCCAAACTAAAAATAACGATTTCCTTATTGAATGATTTAAGAAACCTTTATGTACCTTGGCTTTGTCATACCACAGGTATGCATGCCACCCAAATCTATTTAAGAAGCCTTCCAGATCTAACAAATCTACATTTTCCAACTTGAGCCATTCTCTTATCCATACAAGACAAGCCGATTCATAATAGATCTTAAAATCCGGCAGTGCAAAGCCCCCTCTTTCTTTTTTATCTGTCAGAATCTTGAATTTTATTCTGGGCTTTTTGCGCTGCCATATAAATCTGGTGATTGTTTTCTGCCACTCTTTAAACTGACTTTGGCCCATCACAATTGGTATAGTTTGAAAGAGAAAAAGCATTTTGGGCAAAATCATCATTTTAACTGTGGCAAGCCTCCCCAACCAAGACAATTTAATTTTTTCCCAAATTTCCAATTTTTTTGTAATCTCTTTCCATGTCGTTAAATAGTTAAATTTGTACAAATCACAATTTTTTGCAGTTAACCAAATACCTAAATATTTTGCTTTTTTCACCACTTTTATACCCGTTTCTTTTTCCAATTGATCTTTTTGTTCTACATTCAAATTCTTTACTATCATACTTGTCTTCGTCCTGTTTAATTTCAACCCCGACAGGGCCCCGAACTCTTCCACTTCTTTTAATGCTTCCCTTAATGATTGTTGCGGGTCTTGTAATGTTAACACTATATTGTCCGCATAGGCCTTCACTTTATGCTCTCTATATCCTTGTCTAATCCCTACTATGGCTTCAGTTTCCCTTATTTTTTGAAGAAGAACTTCCAAAGTTATTATAAATAAAAGAGGCGATAACAGGCAGCCCTGCCTTGTTCCTTTCGATATTTTTACATTCTGGGTGAGGTCATTGTTTACGATAATTTTTGCATTCTGTTCTCTATATATCGCCTCTATACATTTCATAAAGTTCTTTCCAATTCCCATCATTCTCATATTTTCTTTCATGAAACGCCAGGAAACGTTATCAAACGCTTTCTCCGTGTCTATGAATACCAGGGCTGCTTGCTTATCTATTTTTTCATCCAAGTATTCTATTATGTTCAGGATGTTCCTCATGTTGTCCCTTAACTGTCGTCCCGGTAAGAAGCCTCTCTGATCCGTATGTATTTGATCTCTCAACACTAATTTCAGTCTTTGTGCTACTATACTCGTGAATATTTTATAGTCACTATTTAACAAGGATATCGGCCTATAGTTTTTTACATTTGTTTGGTCAGATCCTTGTTTATAAATCAAAGTAATATAGGCCTCTTCCCACGTCTTGGGGATCTGACCTGTCTTCACTACATTATGTATTACTTCCTTCAATGGTGCCATTATCGGTTGGTTCAATTTTTTATAATATTTTATAGGTAATCCGTCTGGCCCGGGCGCTTTTCCATTTTCTCCTTTTTTAATTGCATTTAGAATTTCCTCTTCTGTTATTGGTTTTTCTAACATATCTAACTGTTGTTGTGGTATTTCCTTTAATTTATGTTTTTCCAAATATTTTTTTATTTTCTCTTCATCCTCTTTTGGTGCTTTATATAATTCTTTATAGAATTCCAGGAATGCATTCTTTATCTTTCCTTGTTTGTCTAGTATCTCGTTATTTTGAATGATTTTATTTATTGTGCTTGCCTCTCTTCTCTTCTTCAGCTGCCAAGCCAACCATCTTCCAGTTTTATTGGCAGATTCGAAGCTCTTTAATTTCAATATATTTATTTTCCACTCTACCTCCTGATTTATAAGTCCTTCCATTTGTGTTAGCAGCAACTTATATTTCTGTTTTATTTCTAAATCTTCCGGTTTTTTAACCAATTGATTTTCTACGTTCTTTATTTTCTTCAATATATTTTCTTTGTACTTCTCTCTTTCTCTCTTCTTAATTGAACTCTGTTGGATAAGATATCCCCTTATTACTGCCTTTAACGGGAACCCTGTTATCGCCACCGCAATGGGGGCGGGGGTCACTGCCCCACACACCCCCAATCCTGTAAATGACTAAAGGATTCCGCCCAAGGCCTGCAACCGCCAAAGTTGTGACGAATTGCTACGGGAAAGGCGAAACCTGCCAATGCAGGGAAATTCCTTTCCGGCCCTTTAACAGCGACCTTGTCATAGCAGCGCCTGCGTGCCTGTGTGGCTGTGGAAATAAAATGGTTAACCTGCAGAGTAAACGTCAATTGAGGGAGTGGAGGGTGGGGAAGCTCTGAATCCAGACGGTCGCTTCCCAGGTATGACTCAATCTCTATTGTGTGTACTGCATAATCCCTCCTTCCACCTGGCCAATCCCCCTGGCCAAACCTCCCCAGCTGGGATTGGGCGGCTGCTAGAGTAGGTGGAGTCCACAGGTATCCCAACCTGGGGAAGGCAAGCCAGACCAACTACCAGGAGCTGCCACTGTGATCCAATGGGTCTCCTCGCGACCTTCGCAACATGCGCACCCCATTTTATGTGGGGAACGCTCATTCCTTCATTATCTATATATGATCAATTCTACTCCAACTTCTATTTGTGTCAGAGTAAAATGAAAATTCTTTCACCGTCGGATTTTTCCATCTCCATATATCTATTAAGCCATTCTTTTCTGCCATCGATTCAAATATCATTGGCAGCTTTCCCTGATTTGTTCTCTTTTTCTCCGATCTGTCCATTTCTAAAGATGATACTCCATTGAAGTCCCCCATCAATATAACTTTACAATCTATATAATCATTTAATATTTCATCTAGTTTCCTGTAAAATTCCACCTTATTGTCATTTGGTGCATAAATTCCTACAACTATTATTTTTTCATCTTCAATTTGAACCTGCAGTCCTAGAATTCTCCCTTCTTTGTCTTTAAAGATTTGCTTTGCATCATATTTGTTTTTTTACGTATATCACCACCCCTCTCTTTTTTTGGATATCTGAGCATATAAATTCATTTCCCATTTTTTTTATTTTTAAAGACTCTATTATGTCTTTTTATCACATGAGTTTCTTGCAGGCATATTATGTCTGCTTTTTCTTTTTCCAATACATGTCCAATTCTATTTCTCTTGTTTTTATCATTCATACCATTCACATTCCACGAAATTATTTTAACACCCATTTTGTTCATTTATTTGAATAATTTTATTTCAGTTTGTTTATTCTATAAAAAGAAAATGAAAGATCTTTATGAATCTATCTCTTTAATCTCTTGTTCTTGTACCTCTCTCTCATCTCCTGACTCCTCTTCAACACCTTCTATCTTTCCTAATTCTTTGTATCTCCTTCCAAACTTCTCTATTTCCTGGGTTGAGTCAATCTTAAACTTTTTGTCTTTATAGAAAAAGGACACACCCTCTGGGTATTCCCATCTAAATCTTATCTTATTTGCCGTCAATATCTTGGTCAGTCCTTTATAAACATTCCTTTTGTGCAAGAACCTTTTCGGAATATCTTTAAAGACTACTATTTGTTTCCCATTCACAACCCACTTTGTCTCTCTTCCTTTCCTTAAAATTTCATTTCTCACTTCCAGAGAGTTAAGGGTTACTAAGCAGTCTCCTGGATATGTTTTTGTTCTTCCCTGGGTTGGGTTAGGCCTAATCCTGAAAACCTTTATAATCTGTTCTTCTACTTCTTCTATTTTCCAGTCAAGCAGTTTAGCTATTTCATTAGCAATTTTCCCTCTTAAATCCTCCCCTTCCTCATAATCATAATACAATTTAAAAAACCAATTATTCCGTTCCAAATTAAACATTTTTGGATGACTTCCTATGTTCTGGTCTTGGGCAGATGCTGTTGTTGTTCCTTCTCCTGCTTCCGTTCTTATTTAATACAAATAATACCGTTCTGATATTATTCCTTTATCTTCACAGCCACTGACGTAATGAACTTTGTTCGTATTTTTAACTGTTTCATATCTGTAGATTTGCCAGAGGGGTTTATATCTTTTAACTTTCTGTGTGTAATCTTTTAATGTTTGTCTTTCCTTTCCTGTTGCTATCCATTATTTCCGGCATTCCCACCCACCCTACTCTGAGAATTCTTACTGCACAATCCTCTCCGCCATCTTTCCTTGGCCTCTAGCCTTGCTCTGGGCTGACTTAGTCCATAAAAAATATAGTTTTTGTTGATTCCCTCTTGTATTCCATTACTAATTGCAATCCATTAATAATTATATTCCATTAGAAATTACTTTTCTTTCTTCAGTGAAGGATTGCCAAATCATAAAACAATGTAGTGCATGTATAGAGGAAAAACTAAGGCTTCCCTCCACCCACCTTCCAATCTGGTTACCATGATAGTCCTCTACAGATGAAGACCTTGGCACTCAGTGGCTGATTCATTTAGCAGGTTATCTTGTCTCCTTCTTCCAGAACATGTCTGTTTTTTAAGTCCAAATTCATATCTATCTTAAAAACAGAGGAACCGCCGCTCGTGGTGACTGTGTTGGAGAGTTACCAATACATGCAGTGCTAAGCACTCTGCGTCCCCTGCCCTGAACGTAGAAATGAGAAGCAGGTATCGGATGATCTGCAAGTAAGAGCTCTCCCCCCCTGACTTGGGGGGGGGGGGCTTGCAAGGATAATTACTCTCAAATTATCCTTAATTATCTGCACACCCAGCATCCACTAACATGGGAACTGCTGTTCACAATGGCGGCTCCGAATTGGAAGTCCCATTCATTTCATTAATGTAATCTGCATTATTGTTAGCAAAGTTGAAAAATAATGATTGCAACCATAAATAGGATAAAGCTAAAAAATGCATGGTCCACTTTAAGGTATTTATTATTATTTATTATCCTAAATATGTTTATGTATTTTTATATAATAAAATTTTATTATAAGGTTATTATAAACAGAGTGGTTTATGTATAGAATAAAATAATAACAAGGTCAATTGTAATACAACATTATCATAAAGGCAGCATAAAACACCCAGAAGGACTACAATTGCAATCAAAAAGATCCATAGAAACTAAGAAGGACTTTGGTGTTGAAAGGACAGTCAATTGAGTAATAAGGAAAATTCCTTTGGGAGAACTTTCAACAACTGAGACATCACCACTGAGAAGGATCTCTTTCTGGAAACAAAACATCTCACTTCAGATGGGGCATAGCCA
This sequence comes from Lacerta viridis, assembly GCA_900245905.1. Lineage (NCBI taxonomy): Eukaryota > Metazoa > Chordata > Lepidosauria > Squamata > Lacertidae > Lacerta > Lacerta viridis. The sequence continues at coordinate 221,724 of OFHU01003616.1, read as the reverse complement.
CCCATAGAAGACCTCCATTGACAACACAATCCTACACAAATGTGCCTATTCAAAAGTAAATTCAATTGAGTTCACAAGTAAATGTGTTCATAATTGCAACATGAAGTTCTTAATATATAGGCACATTAATATGGAAACAGGTGGTCCTTCAAATATTATGATTGATTGGGAAATATTCAGATTTTATACACATATTATTGGGTGTTACTCTTTTATGAGAAACAGACAGACAGACAGACAGAAATCTTATTGCAAATTAGAGAGATGAAAATTGATTCAGAATTAATCAGCATTGCTTTATTATAGTTTAAATGACCACAGAAAGGTAATTCCAATAAATACAAGTAATTCTATACACACATGACAAATTTTTGCATTGTCTGCTATATGTGACTGTTTTGATTTTCTTATTTTTTAACCATTTTATACAGCAGGAGGTATCACTTGTTTGTACCCCATCAGTTTCTTGATGGCTTCTTTCACTTCTTTGGTTTTCAGACTGTAAATAATGGGGTTCAGCATGGGGGTTGAAATGCTATATTGGGTGGAAAAGAGTTCATCCAGTAGTACAGAAGAGGCTGAATTTGGCCTCAAATACCTAAAGCAGGCAGTGCCATAAAATAAAATGACAACAATGAGATGGGAACTGCAGGTAGAGAATGTTTTTCTTTTAGCTTCTGCTGAATTAAGCTTCAGGACCATAGACACTATGTAGGTATATGACACCAGCATGACAAAGACTGATGAAAGCACTACTGCACTACTTGTAATTAAGAATGTTAACACATTCACAAAGGTTTCTGTGCAAGATAAGGCCAAGAGAGATGGGAGTTCACAGCTGAAATGCCTGATAGTGTTTGGACCACAGAACACTAGCTTCAGAACAGGAAATGTATTAATCAATGCATGTACAAAACCTATTGCCCATGCACCTCCCACCAGCAGCTTACAGAATGGTAAGTTCATAGTTTCAACATAATGAAGTGGCTTGCATATGGCAGCATATCGGTCATAAGCCATTGCTGTAAGAAGGAAGATTTCAGTGCATCCTGTCTGGATGATGAAAAACATTTGCATGATGCAGGTACTGTAAGAAATTCTTTGGCCGTGGAAGAAATTCAGGAGAACCTTAGGCACCGTGACTGAAGAGTAGCAAATATCCAGAAAAGACAGTTGACTTAGGAAGAGGTACATAGGGCTCTGTAGATTACTGTCTTTCTTTATTACCACCATGATGATTGTGTTCCCTACCAAAGTTATTGCATACATGAGTAAAAACACCAAGAAGAGGCAAATACGGACTGGAAAACTATAAGAAAATCCCACAAGAAGAAAATATGTCACAGTAGTTTGATTTTCCATTTCCTTTCCAACAAAAATGTAATCTGCAAAAATCAAACAAACATCTGATTGCAGCAAAGTTGTTCTATTGTTCCTGAATAGTAGACTAAAGCATCGGAACTGTTGTTGAGATGGGAGCCATAATTCTAAAAACTTATATCAATTAAGAGCTGGATTCAGTCTATGTTGAGCAGCTTTAACCTCCACTGAAAAGTCAATGTCCATGCTCAATTTTTCTGCATCATTGAAACCAACCAACCAATCAATAAATCATTATTGTGGTCATAGACCAGACAGCAAAATTAACCAACAGCCATTGTAGCCCAATCCAGTTCATGTTTCCTTGAAATGAAGTCCAGCTGGGCTCAGTGGGGCATAATTCCATGCAAGCTATGCATGACATTTCAGCCTTTTACTTGCCTGTAATCAATGTTAGAAAGCTTATGAAAATGAGATGTTCTTATATAATAAATAACACATTTTTAATAAATAGTATTAAAATTTCCTCAATATGCTGGGAGCACCATTTCATATTCAAACGCATAATATGGATCTTTGGTTAAATCCTAACCGATCTGATAACAAGAGTAGCTGCTATCATCAAGATCACACAGTTGGGAAGTTGCTGTCTTTCAACATTTCTCAACCTTATTCACCAGTTTCTAAAAGTCTGCTGGAACAGACTTCTCTGTTTTGTTTGTCTTCCATAAGGGGTGAAGATTAACAAAAAAATGAATTGATTTAGTAAATCAGTGGCTCACAAGCCTCCCCCCCCCTCACAGACCAATGCATTTTTACAGACATTCTGAGGGTAACTTGAATAAAGTTTGTGGTTCATGAACCACGCTTTGAGAACTCTTGTACTAAATAATTGTTTGGTACAATTTAACATCCAGGGTTGCCACCTTTTCCCTGGCAGACTTTCTGTCCCTTTAAGGGCTGCATGCCAATAATAAAATCAGCAGGCAATCACATTGCATCTCATTTCTGCTTCTGAAGGTTCCCATTTGTGCCTGTTTGCTCACTCTGAATATGCAGAAATCATCATATGGCAATATTTAGTGTGTGCATGAGTCAGCCTTTAGAAGTGCTCCTTCAAGTGCCACTTTCTTACACAGAATGGAGTGAAATGCAAGGAAATTAATGGCAACTAAAATTTAGACCATCACCACAGTAGGGCTACTTTTCTTCCTAACAAATACTCCATAAATAGTAGAGATATATATAAAAGGGATAAATGCCACATTACTATTAAGAGTGGATTAGAACAGTAGTCTTCATTCTTTTCAAACCTGGAACCCATATTTAACCCACATGTGCATTTGCGGGACCACTTCTTACTTTTTTAACCTTATGTTTGTAATTTGGTAACACTGATGATGAAAACTACCTTTCAACTGTTTTTTTTTCTTTCCCTCCTGCTCATTCTCACATAAGCAAGGATTTCTGCCTTAAAACACAATGAAATGAAATCATATGTAAACTTATCTCTTCTTTTCATTTCTTCTTTTTTTCTTTTAAAATGCCTAAGAAAAACTAATCTGATCAGCACAAACAGAGGGAAAGAGGAAATCAAGAAACATGCAAGAAGCTTCTGGAGGACATTGCCTTGGACCAGAGACTCAAACTTTTGTATATAATTGCCTGACTGAAAAGGTGGGAATGAATTGGAAAAAGTACCTTTTATGTGTCAGTAAGAATGGTTCCCCTGTTCACTAAGACCAAATGGAGTGTTTGCCATGATGTTATTATACTTGCTATAACAAACCCTGGAGGATATATTTTTCAGTGTGGAATGTAGCAACTTATATAGAAATACTCATCCCAAGAGGATCATTAAATTCATCAGTAGTGCATTCCTGCAAATGCCTGTGAGTTTTGTTCTGTTTTGTTTTAGTGGGAGAAGCTTTTCTGCCATGGTGGCAAATATAGATCAACATGCAGAGGGTAGCTTGGGACCAGTTTGGCACGGTGGTTCCAAATTATGGCAATTAGGGTTCTTGTGCCTCTGAATATGTATGAGTATGTAATTGCTCAGTTTGTTGTGCCTTCATCCAATTTGTCATGGTGATTCTAAACTGTGGCAACTTGAATGCCTCTAAATATATTGTTGCCGTATTTTTGTTTATTTGTTACAGAGTGAAGGATGTAGGCTTCATCTAAGTTTATTTCATTCAAGATGGCCAATGAAACACTCAAAACTGCAACAATTTGGATGCCTCTGGAGATATTGTTGACCAATTTGACATGACAATTCATGAGATAAAGGAGCAGGTTTGGGGCATACTGTATACAGTGGTACCTTGGTCTACTATCTTAATACATTCCGGAAGTCCATTCTTAAACCAAAGCGTTCTTAAACCGAGGTGCGCTTTCCCTACTGAGGCCTCCCGCCGCCAGTGCCCTTCCACCATTCGACTTCCATTCAGCTTCTGAGGCAAAGTTCTCTAGCCGGAACACCTACTTCTGTTTTTGCAGAGTTTGTTGCCCGAATAGTTCATTAACAGGACTGTTTGTAGACTGAGGTACCTCTGTATTTGGATACTGCAGCTATTCATGTACACAAGAACACCTATTGATCACTTGTTTAATATAATGTGTGAGCACTCCTGGTGCAACTGTATGAAATTTAGCTAAGGCAAATGTAAAAGAGAGTTTACATTTCATTCAAGGGCAACCCTGCCATTCAGGAGGTGAAGCAACAGGCATCAGTGAGAATTCTGAAAGGGAGATAGATTACAAGCAGCAGTTTATTGAATCATGCAGGAAAAGTTTTTTTTAAAATGTTTATCACTTTACTACTGCTTTGGTGAATAGGCACATTTATTTGTTCACTATCATATCCCACTTTCAAACAGGTTTACAATAACATAACAAAAACACACATCATTTTAAAAGCCATTAAACAAATATTACATAAAAGTAATAGAATTATAATTACAAAAAATAAGCAATAATTATTTTAAAACAACAACAACCCTGAACATCCTGTTAATTGTAAGTGATGTGTTAAACTAAGTCCAGCAAGAATGTAAATCATTAAAATCCAGCACAGCTTTTGAAAACAAACAAACAAACAAACAAAATTGGAATAGCTCCCTTAAAAGGTAACAAAGAAGACCCCTATATACTCATCGCTATTACAATTCACCAGTTAAGCACCGTTTAAACAAACAAACAAGCATATAACAATACATACTGATGACAGCTGTGTTACAAATATGTCATTCAGGCACAAAATTGCATTTTGTTTTATAAAAATATATATATAAGCGGCCGATAATGCTAATACTAGAACTAGGGTTCACATTATGAATTTTAATGGCAATATACCACTAAATTGTAGTCTTCAAGCAATACATACTTAACTAGTGGAATTTCACTGCTATATGATGTGGGGGTTGCTTCTCTGTTAGGTCACTCTAATACTTGTGGAAGCTAACAACAAATATTAGCTATATTGGCTAATATCAGCTATCTTCAGACACTATGAATATCAGTTTCTTCTGGGTACTGGGAAGGTGAGTGGGAGAGTGGAAGGTGTCATGGTGCTTCAGATACATTGGTGTGATCAATTCAGCAATCCTGGAAGTGTGGATTTATGAATGAACACAAAAGAAAGTGATATAGATTACAACGATCTGCCCATTCTTAGCTTCAAATCCCATCATTCCTACCTAACTGTAGGCATGCCTCCAACACATTTCCTCAGCAATATATGGATAAACTCTCCTTTTTCATCTAATGCACCTTCACTCCTAATAACCTCATGCACAAAAAGGGAACTTCTGGCCCTTCAAGAGTTGTTTACATCACTGCAAGCCCAAGTGGCCAATCAGGTTCCCCGTTCCTATGTTTATGTTCAGTGGCTGTTAAAGCATATGGCTTGGATTCTGCAGAAAAAGTTCAGGTTCCTCACCTTCTACTTGAGCTTCCAAGAGGCATTGGGCTGGATGACCATTGGCTGGATTCAGAGTGCTAGACTAGATGAAGGCAGAAGATGTCCACCAGAACAGAAGCTAAATGCAAGGCAGTGGATCCAAACCATAAACACAGAACTCAAATTTCACTCCATTTCTCCTATATAATTCATATCATTCATTTTCTCTCTCTAGATTTCCATTAAGAAAAAAAAAAAAACCCTTCCATATTCCCCATTAGTTAAATGTCCCCTTGGTCTCTTCCCCCCACAAAAGCAAATTGATTCCAGTTCTGTCTTTTTCAACCTAATCTTATGCCTCTGCTTTGTTTTGGGGTCTCTTTTAGTCTAACTCCAGCATCAAGGGAAGTATGATATTTTAAAAACAGGGAACTGTTCTCCTCATTAGCCCTTAAGATGTTGGGTGGATATATTCACATGTACACCATTTTAAATGATAGCTTGTGACACTGTACACTTTTCTAGAGTTGAGTCTAATTTTATTGAAGAAACTCACACTTTCCAAACTTCTTCAACAAAGCATTTTTGATATCCTTGTTCTTCAAGCTGTAAATGAGAGGGTTTAACATGGGAGTTAAGATGCTGTACTGCACCGACACTAATTTGTCCAGGTAGGTGAGTGATTCTGAACTTGGCTTCATGTACCGGAAAAAAGCTGCAATGTAAAACAATCCCACCACAATGAAGTGAGAGCTGCAAGTGGAGAAGGCTTTACGCCTGCTTTCTGCTGAGCGAATCTTCACAATGGTTGAAATAATGTAAACATAAGAGATGAGGGTAAGGAGAAAGGAGCCTAGACCAAACACCAACACAGTGATAAGAAGAACAATGTAATTTATGAGGGTCTGGGTACAAGCCAAGGCCAAGACTGAAGGAAGATCACAGCTGTAATGGTCAATAATATTGTTACCGCAAAAATGCAAATTCACCAAAGGTGGAACATTCAACACAGCATAGAAGGTACCCATAGCCCAAGAGCCACCCACTAGTTGTCTGCAGATTTCTTTTTTCATGATTGTGGTATAATGCAGTGGATCACATATAGCAATGTATCGGTCATAAGCCATTGCTGAGAGGATGAATACTTCAGCACAAGCAACCTGGAAAAAGAAGAAGATCTGTGCAATGCATCCTTCCCAGGAAATCGTTTTCTGCTTTGATATGATGTTTTCCAGCATCTTGGGAACAGTGACGGATGAATAGCAGATGTCAACAAAAGCTAAATGACTAAGAAAGAAGAACATGGGGGTTTGAAGGCTACACTCAGTTCTGATCACCAGCATGATTGCAGAATTTCCTAACAATGTTACCAAAAAAATGGTTAGGAACACCAAGAAAAGAAACACCTGAAGATGTGGATCTCTGGAGAGTCCTGAGAGTATAAACTCTGTAATTGCAGTTTGATTTTCCATCTCAATGAATTTAAAAGCCTTAACATCTGTACAAATTAAAAAAAGAAATAGAACTTATTCAATTTGTAGAAAGCTCTGAAAAATGATTAATAAAAGTATAAATGTAGGGGAAGTATTTTTTGAATTTTTAACCCTACTTACTTGGGAGTAAGCTCCACTGAATTCAGTATGATCTATCCCTATCTGGACACACCTATAGTTATGATTGCTTTGATGCAGCCAAGAACTAGACTGTTGATTCAAGTGCTAATTGTTTGTGTAGGGATTTCACATTTGCAGTTCCACACTCACTGCACAAAAGCAAATTGGATGCACACACATTGTGCAACCATGTCAATATTCTTTCTTTCTTTTTTAAGGTGGAGGTCAATATGCATGCTAATGTTTAATGTTGAGAGGTGAGGTTTATTTGACCTGAACGGACAGAAAACAAACTGTGCACACATAGCATTTTACACACCTGACATGGAAAAGGGAGACCACTGACCCAATAGTTCCATACTGGGCACAAGGCCATGTAATTCCAAACTCTAAATTCCAGACAGAATGTTAAATGTGGGAAGGGAGGGATTTTAAAAAACATAGGGGTTTTGTGCATGAAAAGCAAGACTATAAACTGTCAAATTGTTTCCTAGCACATATTCAGTGGTTGTAAACTTTGACCTGTTGTACATCTGCCTACTATAAAAAAGGAAGCAACTCTGAGAACATGTGAGCCCCCTTCCATTTCCAGATTTGTCCTCATGAAGCATATTTAGGCATGCTGCTCTGAATGTGGAAACTGTTCGATCTCAATTTTGAGACCCACTTCTACTTAGTAAGACCAGTAATGTCATCTCAATTCTGCTGGCATACATGAAAAAGATGCATTTTCAGATTTATGGATATGTTGATCATGATTTTAGGTTAGGTACTGGTCCTTTATTGGTCCATCTAGCTCAGTCCTGTCTACACTAACTTGCAATGGCTCCCCAGAATTTCTGAAAAGAATAAGTATAGCCTGACCTGGAAATACAAGGGATTAACTTGATACTTTCTGCATGCAAAGCAGATGCTCTATCACTAAGCTTTTAGCTTTTTAGCCAGTATAGGAGACACTGGTCTTTTCTGGTTTTTATATACTAGAACAGCCTACGTTTTTCATTTTTTAAGGGTGAAATCTTGATGCAATTTTCTAGAACTTTTAAATGGCTGAAACATTTGGGAGGATTAGAAAGTACTAACAGTTGTCACAGGACTAGCAAATATCTTCGGCTTCTTTGTGAATCTCAGTTATTTACTGTAATTTTGTGTTTCCAAGTGCAAGACACTGGAATCTAAAGGAAAATATTGAATAAACGGGCAAATGGATAGCATGTACTGGTTACTGTCTATTTAAGATCAACCGAGACATAAAACCCACTGAATTAAACTATTCATAAATATCAGAAAGAGATTGCCACTTACCTGATAGCTACCGGGTAATCCATATATGCAACAACTGCCACTGCACTTAGCTTTGACTGGAGCTGTATCTCAAAGACATCTCCATCCACTTTACAATTACTTTAAAAAATGATTCTTTGACACAAATCTTGGTGAAATCCCCAAAGAAAATAAAGTTCACTCATATTATCATATTGCTCATTTAGATCATGAGTGGGGAACCAGTTGCTGGTTCATGACCTTTGGCCCTGTCATCTGGGGCTGAATGGGATCTGGAGTCCTAACAACATCTAGCTATTCAAAGTGTTTTCGTCTGTGACAGAAAGAAAATATATTTCAGGGTCCTTGCTGTGCACACTGAAAGGGAATTATTTAATTATAGTTCAGTGTACATTCTGCCTATGCACTGGACATTTTTTAAAGTGAGCAAGGTGGTATAGAAAGGGTGGTGATGTGATGTCATGTTCATTTTTCTGGAATTAATCCCATGAAATTTATCCTGCCAACTGATTTTCTCCAGGGATGCATTTTTCATTAAACAAAATGTATTAGTTCTTCCTTCCAAAAAACAACAACACATTTATTATAGGTTTTACAAGTCAGCTGAACATTAAGATGTAATGGACTCCTTTAGATATAGAGGTGCCTTACAATGAGACAGACCAGGGCCACATATTCTACTCCATATTGTCAACAACTGCAACTTTCAGTCAGGAATGGGCAGAAGGAATCTGCTTGAGTTTGTATATGCCTACTGGCAAAGCCCACTCTGCTCCATGTCTACATTGCAGTTTTTAGGAAATAACTATTGTGAAATCTGAATTTCTTTAACTGTTTCTCTCTGTCTCTCTCTTTGTGTCTGTGTAACTTTCTAGGTGGATTAAAGGCTGTGCTTTCTCCCAAGAAGCAGGCATAACAACAACAACAACAACAATCCTAATTTCAAGCTGTTGGGAGCAACTGGAATGTCAAGTTAATTCAATATGTATTTAAATCATCACACTTTATTACGAAACATACTCCCCCCTCCCATTTTAATTGACGGGAGGTGCCGCTTGCCCGAGTCCCATAGAAAGCATCAGCACACATCCAAGAGACATGTGCATGATATAAAGTGTATTAGCAGAGTCACCAAAAGCACAATTGTGCAGGAATTGTGGCATCAAGTATTTTATTATTTACAGCAAAAGAAACAAAGGAAACATTGCATTTTGTGTGAGCTCCTTCTCACGCATCCTCTCTAGCCCTTTGCTGGACTGAGAACAAAGAGCGGAAGTTTGTCGGCTTGACTTCCACTCACACACACAGTGATAAGAAATGAAATCACCCAATCACGTGAGCCTCTGTAATAGTGGCAGTGGAAAATACTAACAATAATATCCCTTGTAGATTTAGAGGGGCTTCCTTAGTGGGCACAAAGAAGGCATTACTCACCATAATGTACAACCACTTCCAGGTCAGTTTTAGATGCCGTTTCAATGAGTGTTCCAAGTGCTGTGCTTTCTAGCTGCTCCAAGCAGTTAGAAAATGTACTTAGAAAAAAATAAAAATAAAAGTAGCTCTTGTGTGTATTTTGAGAAAGTACTTCTGACTAAGCCATGCCCAGTAAAGTTTTGCAGATATTTTGCCTAATTTGCCTATCTGAAATGCCTAATTGTTTCCTTAGAGTCAGGTGGTGTAAATTTTGATCATATAGCTGCTAAGAATTTGGTAGGAATGTTATTTGTGTAGTTGTTTGTGTATTTCCCCATGCGTTTTAGTGCCAAATGGGCATATGTTGCTGACCAGTCATGAAGTAGGAGGAGGACACTGGGGAATGAAGTTCCATAACTAATTTTCAGAGCAGGAGCAATGATGTTACTGCTCGAGTGCCAAAGATAGGCTCTTCCGACTTTGGCAAGTGAATGAGTTGGCAGGCATGCTTACAGATTAAAAGAAAATTGCCTATGACATAATAAAACCCTCTCTCTGAAACCAATTCAAATAAGAAATTCTATAAAATATACGGTAGCTCATCTTAAAAAAAAAAAAAAAAAACAGCAGTCATAGATCCCCACAGCTGAGTAAAGCTGAACATAACCCATCAATCATGTAGTGTGGACTGACATGTACTGGGCAATGCATAATTACCATTGACATATTTGCAATCCCCATCAGCCAGACCAATGAAGAGACCCTACTAAACTGAATCTGGTTGATGGGCTCCACTTTACCTGCTGGAATACAAACCTTGTGGACCTTTTACATGAGATTGCATATTTGCTTTACAGATGCATGGAGAAAAGCTAAAGAGAACTGGGCATGTGCGCATCTAAAATTTGCAATGTTTGTGGAGTGTAATGGAAGGGGAAATTATTGACAACCATGTGAATCAACTGGTTTATGAAATAAAAGATTGGGGTCATACAACCAATGGGACACGATATTCTCATTACACACTGTTCTGTTAATTTGAATTGGAAATGAATATCAAGATTTCAATCTCAATATCCTCCTAAGCACTGCTTTCACCTCCTTGTTCTGCAGGCTGTAGATGATGGGATTTAACAAAGGGGTAAGGATGCTGTATTCTATGGACAATATTACATCCAAAAGTACTGACGAAGCTGAGCTTGGCCTCAGATATCGGAAGTAACCTGTTCCATAGAAGAGACTGACTACAGTGAGGTGGGAGCTGCAGGTAGAGAAAGCTTTACGTCTCCCTTCAGATGAATTTATCCTCAGTATGGTGGAGATGATATGAATGTAAGACAGCACAGTGAGGAACAGGGATACAAGCCCAACTATGCTCCCAGAAATGAAGAACAGCATTTTATTCAAGAAAGTTTCATTGCAGGCGAGAGAATGGATGGAAGGGAGCTCACAACTGAAATGATTTATGATATTTGAGCCACAGAACTGTAGCCTTAACAGTGGCAATGTGTTTGCAAGTGCATAAACAAAACCAATAATCCATGCACTGGCCACTAGCTTTCGGCAGAATGCCACATTCATGATTTCCACATAATGCAGTGGATTACATATCGCACAGTATCTGTCATAAGCCATTGATGAGAGGATAAAAACTTCAGCAGTAGCCGAAAACAAAATAAAGAATGCCTGAGTGAAGCATCCACCAACAGAGATGGTCTTCTGCTTGGCAATGATGATCTCCAACATCTTTGGGACAGTGACAGTTGAATAACACACATCAAGGAAAGAAAGGTAACTCAAGAAGAAGTACATAGGACTCTGAAGATGTGGACTGGTCTTTACAAGCAGCATGATTATTATGTTCCCCAACAGAGTTAGCAGATAAATCAACAAGAAAAGGAAAAATAAGAAAATCTGGAGGTGCAGGTTGTTGGAGAGGCCAAGAAGAGAAAAATAGTATTCAGTGGTTTGGTTTCCCATTGAAAGTTATCTGAAGGATGCACATCTAAAAAAAATGACCAAAGGATTTTATAAAGAAACAAACATGAACATCTCAAGAGAAAAACAATTATGGTTTATCTGGACTGGGGTTATGCTTGAATGTAATCTCACAACTGATATCAAAAGTAACAAGACTATAAGGTGTTGTGGTTTTTTTGTTTTTAAATGTAATAGAGTTGCTACTAAGCTTAACTTCAACTACTGTTGTAGAGTGATTATGGAAGTTTCTGAAAAGGCAAAATACTGAAGGAAAGCTGAGGAAATGAATGCCCTCCACACTAAGACTGCTAACAGTTATACCTGGGGTAAAAATGTTGTGGGGAGTCCAGCATATTCATTCACACTCTGCACGGGTGCCATATGCCACTTAAAATATGTTTTGCGGAGCCCATGTCTGCTGAAGAACTCCATACATTGAGAAAATTTAATGATTATTGGGAAGCAAACTGACAAGATCTCATCCAAGGCAGAACTTAAGAGGAAAAAATAGAGTTACTGTATCTGCTTGGGCAAGATATCTGAGGAATATCAAAGGAAAGGGGGGGAGGTTTTGATAATAACTAATTGCATTTTTGAAGGAATTAGTTTCTAGATTTTTTTGTTCATATCTCAGCTCAAACTGCATCCTAATTTTATTGTTTTCAGTTATCTATTATGAAGCAGCCTAGAAAGCTAATTCAACTTTTCAGTTAGCTGAACCTCCATTATGTGGTTAGTCATATCAGGTGCTAAAGGCTTAGGGACCCTCTCCTGCCACCCTGTACCAATGATACAGCAGGTTATAATTCTTTCACTATGATATAACATTGTACATCCCTACCACTAAAGCCATCTGAGAAGACCAGAAATGCATTGTCACTTACCCAGCATTTAATCCGCAAGTGCATCCACTATCACTATACCTAAGATCACACCTTAATTTGAAATAAACTTTCGCCCACTCAGAATGTTCATCATAAGATATTAATAGGAGGCAAAGTGTGTGGGTGGGGGAACTCATCTATATTTATCTTCTTCATTTAAATTGATCTGTTGGGGGGAAATATTACCTTGTATATCCCCTGGCTATGATCTATTATTTGGTTTAGAAAAACCTTATATAGGTCTTGGCGTGATATATTGGAAGGCAGGGGGGGGGGGAAACTAGATGATGTCATACCCTGCCATATGCTCTTCTGAAAATCATCCAACAACTTTTCTCCTGATAATCTAAAATCCTATTGTGGCTCAATTTGAAGGCACAGCCATGAGGTTTGTGAACCCTCACCCCCCCCCCCCCGCCGCCGCCAAAGGAAGATGTAATACAGAGATCAGGAATGTGCCCTCAGCTCCCATGGTCCCTTTGGAGAGCAACTTTGCTTAGAGCTGAATAGTTCATTCATTTAAGGAAAGGGGGGGGGAATGGCTGAAACAGATTTGCACAGCCACTTCTCACATGCTAAATAACAGAAAACAAGGGGCTTGCCGATCATTGAATTCTGATTATACCTCTTGCTTCCCTGGATGGAAGAGGGAGAGATGTTTGAGAGTTTATGTAGAGAGCTCAGACGTTTACATATGAATATATGCTACTGTGCAAAGATATGCTACCGTGCTGGTAACTCCACCTGCATTTGTTCCTGACCCTTGCCATCAGTGTTATAATAGCCCCGGAAGGCTGCCCATGAGAGAATGTATCCTTCAAGGTGGGGGGGGATGTCCCCATCCACATTGTAAGCCATCAAGCTGAAAATAGCTCCCCCCCATCTATATACAGTGGTTCAACAGCCTATTGCTTTCCCTGCTTTCCCAGGACTGCAGACATTGTGTAGCAGTGCTAACAGCCATGTCCATGAGTGTTGTCAACCACTTGCCAGTAAAGGCAAATGAACTGCACTCACAAATTATGCCTGGCCAGCCTAGAAGAAAGCTAAAACTATTCCATGTTAGCAAACTTTCACAATTAAAACAGGCTAAAAGTATATGGGCTTAATTACATTTACTGAACAGTCTCTGTATTCCAGGGAGACTGAAGTGCAACCATAACATGAAAAAGCTTGTAAGGGCAGAATTCCCTAGAGCTCCAACATGAACCAATATTAACAGGCCTGGGACATTTCTATTGTACAGTTGCAAAGATACATAGCCAGCACATTATGCGCCACTGTCTTTTTAAGTAAGATGGGCTATGTGCAATTGCTACAACAAATCACCATTTCAGTAATACTGGGTGAAACTTTGGCTAGACTAGACTGAAAGCTAAAGGGGTAATTTCTTCTTCATTATCTTCATCTTTTATACCATTTAAGATGCATTTCTTCCAGTAAAGACCACAGTATCCCTCAGTGTAGCAAGTGCTCCTTCAGGTAACTTCCCTGGTGAGTTTCTTTATTAAAAAAAACACTTATTACAATAAATGAGTTTATATTCTTACAGCAAATAGGTTCTATCAATGGCTTGATAGCCATGATAGCTAAATGGAATGTTCATGTGCAGAGGCACTTTGTCTATTTCAGGAAGAAACATCAGGGGAGGGTTATTTCTTTAATGCCCAACTTTCATGTTCCTGGAGACATTTGTTGACCACAGTTGAAAATGAAATTTTCAGGATCTTCTGGATCTTCTGGATCAGATAAGCTGATAAGTCTGCTCCAAGAGGACTATTCTAAATGTTGTTGTTGCTGTTGTTGCTAGTAGGAGAATCCTAAATATAACTACAATGTTCACCATCCCTGACTATTAGCCATGGTTACTGTAGTTGATGGGAATGGGAGAATAATGACGCCTGGAGAGTCACAGTTTCCCATACCTGAGACTTAGAAGCTTGCACATCTGTGCAATAACTGTATTTTGCTCAGACATAATAATCATCAGCATCCACAGTAATGGATGGGTGGGGGTTAGACTAGCCCACCACATGTGTACAGAACTTGTTCAAGTTTTGTTACTTAGCCAGATGAGAGATTAGGGCACCACCAAAAAATGTTTCAAGCAAGGAATAGAGAACTGGCCCTCTTGAATTAGGTAGATTATATATTCTACACCAGGTGTGGCCAACTGCCAAGAGACTGCAATCTACTCACAGAGTTTAAAACTGGCAGTGATCTACCCCATTTTTTTGGGGGGGGGGGTTCATGTCAAATTTGTTGAACTTTTTGGGGGGAGGAAGTAAGCCAAAGTTCAACTTTTTTTAGGGGAGCTGAACTGGTTGAGCTTCTTTGGGGGGAGCCAGTGATCTACCACAGATGTCCAGTGATCTACCAGTAGATCAAGATCTACCCATTGGACATGTCTGTTCTACACAATAGTTGTAGAACTATGTGATGGGTGTATAATAAAGTATGAACTTCGTGCATAACCTTTGCCTGGAAGAAAACTTGTGACACCCTGTTTATCAGGAATGACACAAGTTAAGTTTTATCACGTCACTGACAAACTTACCTACATGTTCATTTTGAGGCAGCCAACCCCTATTGCATCCAGTGTGGTTGTTGTTTTTTATGGATAGTGTCATCATTATACAGTTTAGCCACTGTACCAGCATGGGACATAGTAGAATCGAGTAACTCCTGTTGCTGTTGTGTTCTGGTTGGGAAGATGCAATCAAATTCTTACCTCGCTTCTAGAATGTATCCTTCAAGTTCTGAGCAGCAGCCTATACACTAATCATTTTTTTAAAAACGCAAGAAAATTATGGATTAGAAAATACAAGCTAAAAGTTTTATATGTGTAAAAGGCAGGGGAAAAGAGGTTTGGAGATAAATATAAATGGATTTAAAAAAATAAATAAAATAAAATATAAAATAAAGCTCTAACATAGAGGCAACTAAACTTTTGGCTTTTCAGATATAGACTACAGGTCCCTTCATTCTTCACTGCATGGGAACCCTGAGAGTTGGAGTCCAACAATATCTAGAGGACAAAAGGATAGCTGAGGCTGTTGCAAAAAATATGCCAGTGTATACAGGAAATGCATGCAGTTACCCAGACACAGAGGAATGTTGACATTGTGTGTGCCTCAAATAATGCTAAAGAACAGCACAGTATAATTACTTTGTTGGAAAAGAGCAAGGCCCATTCACATCAGCCTTTGAACTGGACCAATTCTTTCCAAAAAGTCATTGATGATAATATTTATCACTGCAAATTGTACTTTTGAAGTTCATCAGTCAGGACTGTGGTGCATCTAGAAACAGCATCAAATGTTTTTCATTGATTCCAATGTTTCTTTTTCTTTTTCTTTTAAAGTGAATGGAAGAAATACAGAGGGGGAGGGGGAGGGAAGAGGGGAGGGGAGTTATATTACACTGAGCCCAATGAATATTTTTTTGAAGGTAAAATGCTGAGAGGATGAAAAAAGAATGAATTTATTTATTTACTTATTTGAATAATAAAAAATTTAGACACCGTTCATCACCGTTGTTGGTTTTTTTAAAAATAATAATTCATGATTTCCATTTCTTTTTATTGCTTATATCCCTGTAGCTTTCTGATGTAATGGAGAAAGAAAATCGAACTGTGGTTACAGAATTTGTCTTTCTTCATTTCACTAGCATCCCCAAGCTTGAGATGGTGTTGTTTGTGCTCTTCTTAATCATCTACATCCTATCTCTTATGGGGAATTGCTGATTATACTCATTGTGGCCGTGGACTCACGCCTACAGAGCCCCATGTATTTCTTCATCTGCAATCTCTCGATGGTCGAAGTCTGGTACACCACTGTCACAGTGCCAAAGATGTTGGAGAATTTACTGGCTCAGAAGAGGACAATTTCCATTCCAGGATGTATCACTCAATATTATTTCTTCTTTGCCTTTGCTGCAACTGAGCTGTTTATTCTGACAGCCATGGCTTACGACAGGTACCTTGCAATCTGCAACCCTCTACGATACTCCACCATCATGAACCCTAAGACATGCAGAAATGTGGCTGTGATGTGCTGGGTTGTGGGATTCATATGCCCTACATTCCCTTCCTTCATGTTAGCTAAAATTTCCTTCTGCAGCCCCAACAAAATCAACCACTTCTTCTGTGATGCTGGGCAGATATTTCGCCTTTCATGTAGTGACACTTACTCTATTCAGGTCATTGGCTACGGCTTCAGCACTGTTATTGTAATGGCCACTCTTTTGTTCACTCTAGGTTCTTATGTGCAAATTGTAATCACAATACTGAAAATGTCTTCTGCTGCTGCCCGGAGGAAGACATTTTCCACCTGTGCCTCCCACCTCTCTGTAGTCACCATCTATTTTGCGACACTCATTTTCATGTATGTCCGCCCAGCAGTAAAATACAAATCTAATGCCAACAAAATAGTAGCTGTTTTCTACTCTGTAATCACACCCTTGCTGAATCCAATGATATATACCCTGAGGAACAAGGATGTGAAAGAAGCTTTGAAGAAAACTTTCCTCATAAATAAAGTCTAAACCCACCCCAAAACAAAAAGCTCTAAAAGAGCTTGAAGTGATTATGAAACTCACACTGAAGGTAGTCCCTGACTTACCCTTCTTTGCACCTTCCTTGAGTGTATTTCTGAGTGTAGCTGTGTGTGTGTTTGTGTGTGATTCCTGCCTGAAAAGTGTCGTTTAAATGTAATCATGTTTCTTGCATGCCTAGTTAGAGAGGGATGTGTGATCTAAACATAGGAAATCGGGCCCAAGGCGCCCCACCATCCATAGAGGGGGTGGGGGATGAGCCCGAGCCATGCAGTGGCCCACGATCACGCCGCAGTCTATTGGCCAATCAGAGAGTGGTGGCATGATTGTAGGGGGCCTTTAAAAGGCGGCAACACATCGCTGGGGCTTTACCTGGCTTCACGCCGCCGAACAACTGCCCACCTTCCCTAGTGTTTTAGGTGTCTGCTTTGGCCTTGCTCTGGACTTTGGTTGGTCATCTGTTTTGGAACAGGGGCCAGGTAGGATTTTTTTTCCATTTGGCAGATTGGCACTGGCTATTTGGTTTTTGCCTACCTCTTTGCAATTGTCACAACTTTGTAAGGTTTGGTGGTTAGGCATTGGTTTAGTGAGATGCGGGGGAGGGGAGGTGTGGCCATCACCTGCCTCTCCAGGTACAAGGGTATTCCGGTAAAGGAATCAGTGGGCCTGGGCTTTGTCTGAAGTCCAATTGGAGGCTAGGGCCAAGCCATGACCCAGCGAGAACCCCGGGGTGAGCTTCAGTTAGTTGCCATTGACGGAGTTCCCTCTTTTGGTGGTTTACCCTTCTAGACTTCCTGCAAGGTGGGCAGGAGTCAAATAAAGTTATTGCCAATGCCTAAGCCAATACCACTCACATTTCTATAATCAATAAAGTTGTGGCCTAAATTTGCCTATCAACCTTTAAACTAAAATTCTGTGTCAATGTGTTTTTATTGTTCTTGGGGGTGCGCCAGGGCTTTGATGTGCCAATGAGATCATTCATCCAGGGAACATCAGTGGCATATTGTTTTGAGTTGACATATTTAATTTTATGAATCACTTTCCATGAATCATATTGAGTAAATTCAACAATAAAAATGTATAATATATGCATATGATTTTTTTGGTCAATACACATAAAGTCTGGGATTTTAAACATCTATTTGAATGGTCTGTTGGAAGATGAAGGTGCCAAAATACAAAATGAAGATGGAACTTGCCTAATATATAATAGGTGGGAGATGCAAAGTCTGGGTCCCACAGCACTGAAAGCTCAATTTCTATATCATATGGAATGGATTTGCTGATGGTATGTATCTACAAGAGGCCCTTTCCTGCAGAGCACAGTGATCAGTTGGGTATATACAGGGTGGGGCAATTATTTATATAAATTTGTCCTGTGCTTTGTACACAGGTACTAGCAATTTGATCTGTGCCTGGGAACTCTGCCTAATTCTAGGCTAGAAAATGTCTCAGCTTTCCAAATAAATTGCTGATCAATAAAATGACTGTGATAAGAAGAAGAAGAAGAAGAAGAAGAAGAAGAAGAAGAAGAAGAAGAAGAAGAAGAAGAAGAGGAGAGGAGGAGGAGTTTGGATTTGATATCCCGCTTTATCACTACCCGAAGGAGTCTCAAAGCGGCTAACATTCTCCTTTCCCTTCCTCCCCCACAACAAACACTCTGTGAGGTGAGTGGGGCTGAGAGACTTCAAAGAAGTGTGACTAGCCCAAGGTCACCCAGCAGCTGCATGTGGAGGAGCGGAGACGTGAACCCGGTTCCCCAGATTACGAGTCCACCACTCTTAACCACTACACCACACTGGCTCTCAAGGTGAAGAAAGGTGGTGTTGGGCTGACATGGGAATGTACCTCATATTATAGTATCTTGCCAGTACTTGCATTAGGTTGTTTCCCATTGTTAAAAACATGGGAAACAGAAAGTAGTTCTGATAGTGGTAATTATTTGCAAAGAGCTCCAAGGTGGGAATAGTCATCCCACCAGAATAAATATTTGTTTGGTTTGGGAATTAATGTATCCTTCATATAAAATGGATAATTATATGCTTACAGTACATTTAGCCAACAGATTTGTGCTTGAAAGAATTGAGGATCTGTTTTATTTTACCAAAAGGGCACGTGAGTGGAGGACTTCTGTTCTCTGCTCACTCTGCTATACATTCCTTCCAGGACAAATCTTATTTTGCTCTGTTTCTTGTGACATATCTGGTGAGTTCATCTGTCCTTCAGAAATGCTCATATTTATGCACACCATCTGATCACACTGACCCACTTTTGAACTGCTTTAGCCTTCCTTTTCATTTACAAGAAGCATTGAATCTAATAGATAATGTCTAATTGTTTCCATATTGATTGTTTTGCTGCAGAATGTCAATGTATTTGCCTTTAACATTACAGATGATTTTGCAGGTATTTCAGGGCACACACACTTTATTCACATAGGGTGCTGGCTGAGCATGTTAATGGTGAAAGTCACTGTGCTGGCCAACCAATTTTCAGAAACTTGATTATATTAACCTTTTCGTTTAGGGACCACAACAGGCCTTTCAAGGAACTCCACATTTTCCCAAAACACAGCTTAAAAGCCATTGCAATAGTATAATATAACTCATATTCCTCAGAAACGTCTTATTTCTAAAACATAGTTTAATTTTATCTCTTTTGTATGGCAGCTCAGCTTTTATGTAGCATTTAAGACCAATGTTTGTTTGATTTGAATATTTACGGTATACCTTGTGTTTCCAACAAATTAGTTCAAAGGAAGCTTACAAGCAACAAGTAAGGATACAAAAATGAATATAAAACTAAACAGCAAAGTACATACAAAGGAACACAAAACGCTGCCTTATACTGAGTCAAACAGGTGGTCTATCTGTTTTGGTATTTCTACACTGACCATCAATAGCTTTCCATAATTTTTGGCAGGGGTCTATCCCAGTCTTATCTTGAAATACCAGGGGCTGAGTCTGGGACCTTCTGCATGCAAAGCAAATGATCTACCATTGAACTACACATGCGTCCCACCCTGCACCCCCACCCCCCGCAATAGCATTCTGCCAGGTGACAGAGACCATTATGTGCTTTGTTTTCCATTCCTTGATGTCCAGTCTTGGAAGAGAGGAATCCTAATGGTCCTCACTCATCTGACTAGTGGCAGAGGCAGGAGTGTGTTCCCACTCCATTACCCAAAACTATGTGTGAAATAACTTTGTGCCCATCCCTTTCTTTTCTATGGGTCATGGAACAGCATGCAGAAATGTTCTGGAAGCTTATAATGGGGAAGGAGCTTTCGGAGGACACAAAAATCTGTGTGTGCATCAAACCCTTTCTGTGTGCTCTGCACTTGAACTGCATTGAAATGCTTCAAATCCCAAGATAGCAATGATCGAGATAGATATAGATGATTATATATATTTGTTTCAAATTTAAGTATATGTTTGTTTTTTAAAAAAAGAATAACTAAACTTTTGATCATGTTTCAAAAAAATAGTGTAAAATGTGTGAGTATGTGTTCTAAAAGATACACTGATATATTTCATCAGTTTGTATTTTATATTATTAAGTCACATTGACCCTTTAATTTACACATGAATTCAATATTTCATCATGCTTTCGGTCCATGCTTATATTGATCCTCGCATCAATATCTCTCAGGGTGAAACAGCTGAAGTATGTTTACTGAACATCGGATACAATGAGAGAATTTAAATATTAAGATTGCAACTTCATACCCACTTACCAGCCACAGTGAACTGAACTGAAATTAATTTTGAATAGACTTTTACAGAGTTGCATGATCAAAGTGGCTAAGAATGGGCTGAATTGTTCCCTGTCAATTTTTGTTTGCTTGTTTTATAGGTCCCTAAACAAAAATGGAAAACCAAACTGAAAGTTCAGAATTTATTTTCTTGGGACTTTCCAGTGATCCCAAACTGAATATCTTCTTCTTCTTGGTGTTTTCAACCATTTACCTAATAACACTGTCAGGAAATGTCACAATCATTCTTGTGATAAAGAAGGAACCTTCCCTTTACACACCCATGTATTATTTTCTGTCTCACTTGTCCTTCGTTGATATCTGTTATTCAACTGACATTGTCCCTAAGATGTTAATGAACTTGCTAATGAAGCAAAAGACAATTTCCTTCACTGGTTGTCTTACACAAATGTTTTTCAGTCTCCTGTTGAGTGTTACAGAGGTTTTTATTCTTTCAGCAATGGCTTATGATAGATACACTGCTGTGTGTCGCCCACTTCACTATGTAGCAATCATGAACAAAACATTATGTGCTTACCTGGTGATGGGGGCATGGATAATGGGCTTCCTTTTTGCAATAATAAACACAGTGCCTACATTCAATTT
The DNA here is from genome assembly GCA_900245905.1 of Lacerta viridis. NCBI lineage: Eukaryota > Metazoa > Chordata > Lepidosauria > Squamata > Lacertidae > Lacerta > Lacerta viridis. Next base: position 200,415 of record OFHU01003616.1, on the reverse strand, counting down.
ACAGTTCTGTGGCCTTCACAAAATCAGCCACTTCAGCTGTGAGCTGCCACCTCTTTTGAAAATATCCTGTTCCAACACCTTCCTCAATAATATGATTCTTCTATTTTCTGTTGTGATTTTTGGGCTTGGTTCCTTCCTACCAACCTTTGTCTCGTATTTCCACATCATCTCCACCATCCTGAATATCCGCTCCCCAGAGGGAAGGAGCAAAGCCTTCTCTACCTGCAGTTCCCACTTCATTGTGGTTGGCTTATTGTATATGACAGGGATGTCCCAGTACATGAAACCCAGCAGCATGTCTTCTATGACAATTGACGAGCTGTTCTCTATTCAGTATAGCATTTTGACTCCCATGTTGAACCCAATTATCTATAGCCTGAAAAATAAGGAAGTGAAGAGAGCTCTTGGGAGAATATTTGGGAAAAAGTAAATGTTTTAACACTACAATCCTATTCAGTTTGATTCAGAAGTAAGTCCCATTAGATAAATGGCGGCATACTCTCAGACAAGTGAGTATAGGACTGCAGTTGTAGTTTATTGGTATGAACATGACACTAGCTTGATATATTTCATTGTATTTGGGCACGATAATTAAATGTTATAGTGAAAGGATGTTTTATGCCATTACAGTTGTAAACTGCAACCACAAAATTCAGAGCTTAGTTCAATATTCAGCAATATTTCATATTCAGATTTACTCTTCACCTCATTCCCATGCCAGTTCTTCTAATAAGCAGCCATTGTTCTCTATTATGTATGCCGACATGGTGTCCTGCAGATTTTCTTGAACTCCTATGCCTATAACCCCTAGACAACATGGTCTGGGCTGATGAGAGTTGCAGTTCAACAACATACCAAAGTCCACAACTTGGCTACCTTCATTCTATGCCTTTCCTCAACACAGACTCATCAATGCCGGTTTCTCTACGTCTCTTTTCTCTGACATTGTTGCTTCCATCAACGGACTCTTTTTTTCTTCAGCAACACATCCTCTTCAGTCTGTTTTCTACTCCTCCACCATGGTATCTTCCATCTAATTTCATGATGCTTCTTCTCTGACACTGTGTATTGTTATGAGTTTCTGGGTGCAATACCAATATAATCTCTGGATCAAGCTAGTGCTAGAATTTAATTAAGCTTGATGCATTAAAACTAAGTCCCAGATATGTGTGTATTAAGCTCTGTACTAGATACTTCTGTCCTCTGGAACCAGTATGTGTTAAAAGCTAATTAAATTTCCCATGATATGATACTCTGGGCTAATGGGCAATTAAAACAATAAAGGATCAAAAGAACATGGTGTGGAAGGAAACACGTGGAAGAAACATTTCAGGGGGTCACATTTGCCAAGGGGAATAAAGAGATGAGTTCAGCCAGTTGTTTATTTTCCAGTTAAGAATCTAGAGCTTCAAATCAGGCCAAGTAAATCAATAACAACATACAGAGCAGTAGGATCTACATTAGGTTCTTTCACTCCCAGTGATGTCTGCTAAGAAATTAGGAGGGCCACATCACTGTCTTAAGAGTCCTTCATTGATTTCACAAATAAAACCATTGAGTTTACTTGAATGGGTTTTTAGAATGTCACAGCAAAAGATTAGTGTTTTTACAGACTGCAAGCAACATGTCTGTCTCTCAGGTGAGGATTTAGACATTGAACAAAACTGAGGTTTTTCTCTTTGATAAATGCATTTCAAATGCTTGCTTCAGAAAAAACCAACAGATTTTTTTAAAACAAACAAACAAACAAAATGCATATGTATCACAAACACAAAAACCATGCTCCATTTTCTTCTTCTTCCAAAGTGTACATATAGTCAACAACAGCAAGAGAAAAAAGTTCTGAAACCTGTAATGCGAAGGATGCAAACTTATACCGTCTGCCTAAAAGACTATGGAGGCTGGTGCTCTGAGGCGGGGAGCATTCTTAAAAGCACACAGCATTTTATACACTGTTATGATTTTTTTTTTTACTAGGGGCGGGGGCTGGGCAGGCTGTAGTCTTGAGCCCCTAGAGTGGAGTTTTGTGAGCTAGAAACTGGACACTGGCAGGCTGTGTAGCTGGGAGGCAAAGCTATACCTGATTTCTGTTGGAATACAAGGCTGTGGTTTTGGGAGAAGCAAGACCCTCATGGGGTGTTAATGCAGTGAGCCCCTCCATCATAGGCTCAGGTTGTATATATGTGTGAATCAACCATATATCATAAAGACTCCACAGTCTCCACTGTCCCCCAAAGGAATTAAGGACCCAGGGTGAGTGCCTGGAACCCCTGGAATCTCATACGGCTTGGAGATTTGGGTCTTGGCCCAGAATACTATGCATTAAGCACTATTTTGTTTATTTATATTATTTTAAAGCCATTCAAATCTTCACAGCATGTGGGTACATATAGCAGTACTAGTCTTACCACTAGTCTATAATGTCTATAACAACGAATACAGCAAATTACCCACAAAACCACTGGGCAGGGGCATACCACCTGTTTGCAAACTGCTCCTGTAAAAAATAAAATAAAAATCCTTCCAGTAGCACCTTAGAGACCAACTAAGTTTGTTATTGGTATGAGCTTTGGTGTGCATTTTTTTATTTTGTTTCAACTATGGTAGACCAACACGGCTACCTACCTGTAACTGCCCCTGTAAACTTTAAAGAAACCTGGCCCATCAAGACTTTCTTTACACTGCATGCCCTTGTCCATCACAACCCACTTCTTCATACTCCACATTGACCTTCACTCTACTTATACTGTCCCAGTTCCTCCATGTATTCTCACACTCACTCCTTGTCTCATTGCCATGTGTGAGAGTGGCATACAGATGAAATGTTTAGCTACCTGCGCTGCTCTAAACACTGTCTTGCTGAGGAACCCTATCTCCTTGCCTGCGACCAGACATTTTTGGCCACAACCAGCTAGCTGTCTTTGCTCAGTAGCAAAACAAAGGAGCGCATGTTGCTACTGATGTGCTTGTTGCCAGCCTTCCTCCTTCCCTGAACTTCTCTGTCACTCCAAAAGTGCTTAGTTATCACCAGTCTTCTCCAGTGCTTGGATGCCAATGCTTCTAATACTTCCAAAAGGAGGAATCACTGGAGGTGATGCCCTGTCTACTTGTTTGCTTTAAATGACAAAAGGGTGCCGTTTGGATGCAATTTCTGCCTGAGTTGCAGCGGTGGAGGATCAGTAAATACAACAACACAAAAACACACAATGTTGTAAAATACATTTAGTGCATTTTCAATGCAACTCCTATGGAAAGTGATGTGTATGAAAAGTACAGTCTTAAAAAAAAGCTTTTCAGAAGACAAGTGGATAAAATGTGGATGCAATATCATAGATGTTCTTAAACATGAGAGGGAAATAACTACTGAATTTGTAAGGATACAGTTATACAAGGTAATTAATTGTGCTCCCTCAATTGAGGTACATTTACTATTAACATCTACTTAACTATGCCACTAAAAATCCTACTTGTTTGAAGCACACGCTTCCCACTGATTGCTTTCTGGAGAGCATCTTTGACTTCTTTGTTTCTCAGGCAGTATATAATTGGGTTAAGCATGGGAGTAACCACAGTATAGAACATGGAAACAATTTTGTTGAAATTCACTGAATCAATAGAGAAATTTGATGTTGGGCGGACATACATGAACATCAGAGTGCCATAGAAAATGGTCACTACAACTAAATGGGAACCACAAGTTGAGAAGGCTTTTTGGCGGCCTGTCGATGAAGGGATTTTCAGAACAGTGATGAGGATGAGGATGTACGATATCAGAATGAGGAGGAAGGAGCTAACAATGACACTTGTGGCCACTACGAAATTGGACAGTTCAGCTTCATGTGGGCTTCTGCAAGAGAGTTTCAGTAAAGGTGGTGCATCACAAAAGAAGTGATTGATCTCATTTGGGCCACAAAATGGCAGCCTACAAAGCGCAACTAATGGAGGGATGTTAACTATGAAGGCACCAATCCAAGAGCTTACAGCTAACTTAAGGCAAACTTTGTCATTCATGAGTGTAGGATATCGTAGAGGATTGCATATGGCTAAATAGCGATCAAATGCCATGATAGCCAGAATGAAACATTCTGCGGTACCAAGTGTAATAAGAAAGTAGAGTTGAGTAATGCAGCCTGCATATGTAATGGATTTGTTCTTATCTAGGAATACTTCTAGCATCTTTGGAACAATGTTGGAGGTGTACCATATCTCCAGGAAGGAGAAGTTGCTGAGGAAAAAGTACATGGGTGTTTGGAGATGTTGGTCAATACGTACTATGGTGATAATGATGAGATGTCCACACAAGGTCAGGATGTAAATAACCAACCCCACAAAGAAGAGGAGAAGCTGAAGATTCTTCAGGCTTGGGAAGCCCAAAATGATAAAATGGGTTACTGCAGTTTGATTGCCAATCAACATGCTGATGTAGTTTTGGATCTATGAAGCAGGAAACAAAAAATACGTAATCATCTGACATAGAATAATGATAAATAAACATCCGAAACAGAATAATGATTGTTGGGGGGGGAGATTTTTTGCTAAACACACCTGATGTGCATCTAACCTCGTTTCTGTGATGTTATCTGAAGAGTAGAGAAAAGGGGAGACAGAAAAAGTGATGCTAACTGTCACTGAGTATAGTTAAAAATGTGGAAATATATATATATAATTGCTGATGCTTTACCGTTTACAAAGTTTTGTCCCCTACTTCTTCAAAGTGTAATTTATGATGTTGTAAGTACTCTGAAATATCAGATAGGAGGTGAGCCTGAATGGTAATTTCTTCCCAAAATCTTTGCAGTATGTTCAAGATTGAGACAAAATTTGAGCACAAAGTTTTAACCAAATCTCACAGATTTGGTTATTACAGTATCCTAATGTATACTTTCCATTTGCTTCACTGCTTATTATGTTCAGGGTTTTCTGTTTATTTCAATAGTTGATAGGATATTCTCGTAGATTAATGACCCATGCTCATTAAATGACCATTTGTGATTTCTTTAATTTAGCTCTACTGTTGAAGTTCCCTTTGGAAGTTACAAATTCCACATAGAAGTGATGGGCAATGATTCAGGGACACAACTACAGTAGCAGCATTTTAGGAACTACTTTATTAATATGCAGCTTACCTTTTTTAATTTTTAAGAAGGCTGAAAACGCACTGATTCCTTTCTTTAAGAGCTGAAGTGGAAGGTGCTGCTAAGGAGATGAGACTGTGCTGATCATATCTAGACGGCAGTCAAATAGCTCACGAGACTTCGAGCAGTTTTTCCTTTATGAATATAGATAATTAGAGATGATGTTTAAGAGAACGTCATGAAGAGCTATCTCCACCAAATGAAAAAAAGAACATAGTAAATATAACATGTTTCATCCTGCACCTCAATTCTCTCTGGAAGTTTTATTCCACAGAGGACCTACCGTGGGACTAATTAATTAGTAGGCTCTGCAATTTGTCCACCTCCCTGCAGACAGACTCCACGTGTGCAATATTTTCTGTCTTATTGTGTGATCCTAAACATGTCTGCTCAAAAGTAAGTCACATTAAGTTCAGTTGGGTTTACACCTATGTAAGTAGATAAAAAGAGGTGGTGGTGAGAAATCACAGAAATAGATCTGCATGAAAACATTAATCAGTACTATGGGATTTTTTCATGTGTTACATCAACTACATAGTTGACCATCCATCTTTGACACAAGGACTTCAATGATTTGAGTCAAAACATTTAAAGGAAAGGAGATTCTCATCTCCCAGTATGGTACACATATGAGTGTACCATAATGATAGTCATGGATTTATTTCATGATACTGATAAGATCTTAAAGTGGAGGCGGAAGAAGAAGGAGTAGAGCTGATCTTCTGAGTTTCATCCCTCTCTGTCATGGCCAGTAAACCACAGGTGCAGCTGTACTAAAAATGCTAGCTTTAAAATGTACACATTTTAACAAAACACATATGTATCACAACACACACAAAAGCCATGCTCCATTTTTCATTCTTCCAAATGGTATATAAAATTAAAAAAAATGCAGTAAAAAACCAAGAGTGAGAAGGATCCAAACACACACCATCTGGAAGGGTGGTGCTCTTGGTATGTAACATTTTATATACTATGCATTTTGCAATATTTTGTTCATTTGTTTACAGTATTTAAAATCCATTCAAAAGTTCCCCATGTGTGTGTGTGGGGGGGTACATCTATCAGTCAATACTACTAATCTAACACTCTCTCTTTCAATAGAAACAAAGAATACAGAAAATTTCCCAAAAATCACAGGGAAGGGAAAGAACATATCCTTACAAACTGTAAACTTTAAATCAGCTTGCCAGTCCCCTGAACCTAAACCACCAGGCCTTTCCATTGCTTGCCTCTTGTCCATCACAGCCTGCCTCTTCATCACTGAACATCATTCTGCCTGCATTAGTCCTGCCCCTCCATCTAGTCTCAGGCTCCCTCCCCATCTCATTTCCACATATGAGAGTTTTAGATAGAAGGCATGTGCAGCCATCTAAACTGATCTAAACACTGCCTTGATGAGGAGCCCTAGCCACTTCCCTTCTATGGCCGCAATCAGCCAACTGCATTTGTTCAGTGGTAAAACAAACAAGCATGTGTTCTTGAGGTTGTGGTTGTGGTGGCGGCTACTGACCTTATAAACAGCCATCTCAAGATGATTTATACATAAGAAACTTAAGAACAGCTAAAATCAGAATAGCAAATACATTTAGAACAGGACTGAAACACTAACAGGGCAGACACTTGTGGTAAAGTGGAATCTACACACATTTAAAAAAAACCCACTGTGAAAATGCTTTTAAAAAAAACGTTTTGGAAAAAAAATGTATGGAATTTGCCATAGCTCACCATTGCCATCTAGTGTCACATTTGTATATTGCACGTTACAACAGACTTTAAACGTTTTATTTGCAGCTGTATAGCTGAGTCCCTTTTTATTCAGCTGAGAAAGTCTGTAGGAACAAAAAAAATGTGTTCTGTTACTTCCAGAATGGAAAGATAGTGTGTGCACACCATATCTCAACAGGAATGCTATTTCCCAGAACAGGGGAGCCACAATAAAAGGCCTGCCTTGAGTTTCTGCGGAATGCATTGGTGAGAACTTTGGAACTTGCAGGAGAATGTCTCTTGCAGACTGCAGTGATCTACTGGGTGTTAGGAGGGTGTTAGGTATAAGAATGTCACTCATGATACCTGGTCTTCAGCTGTATGTTGCTACTGTATTGTCTTTGGAAATCTTCCTCCTTTTGTGGACTTCCCTGTTGCTGCAATAGTGCTTGGTGATCACTGCCAGTTGTGGGATGCCAGTGATTCATATGATTTCAGTAGACAGTGAAAATAATTGGAGGTGATGCTTTGCCTACCTTCCTATTTTAAAGCAAGTGAATATATTGATTACAGGGAATCTGAAGCAACTATAACCAATTTTGATGCAGTTTGTGCAGGGGTGGGGGAAGAGAGTGAGTGAGGGAACTGGCTAGTTAGGGTAGGGAAGTATTATTTAATAATACTGCAAAGCATGAAACAATTGGATGCATAAAAGTTAACTCCTTTTGGAATAAAAAATGTCCAGACCCATACTATTCAAAGTTTTACTAACCAGAACTACTTCAAAACAGGTACAAAAACAATGACACTTCCAAATAATCCCATAAAGTATATTCTTATCCAAGCATAGGTTCTTCTTCTTAAATATATATACCATAATTAGAGCAAAAATAAAGACCCCCTCTCTCTCATAGCTTCCATTAGCCTGTATCCAGCCAAAACTATGAAGCTCCTAGAGAGGCTCATTATCACATCCTTCTCTGACTGTGCCTCAGAACAAAAGGCAAAGGCAACTTCCTTTCAAAAGGAAAATTTGCAATTGAATACCTTAATCACATGACCTATGGTTAAACACTCGCATGTGTCCTAGCAGAGAACACCAGCAGTTAAAGATCAACTCAATTACAGTATAAGTTTAGAGAGCTTCAGTATGCTTCAATAGAATTTTCCAATGTTAAACTTTTCCACAATATACAGTACATACAGGCATTCTCCATTTTTGTGTGCAATTAAACAATTATAGTTAACAAGTACATGTGATGGGAAGATGTTGTTTTCTGTTGAAGTCTGCATATAAGCATTTAACTGGGAACTTTTTAATTGGTTTGTGATAATTTCTCTCTTCTGGGAGAAGCTCAGTAAAAAGTTCCTTGGGTGTTTTATGTGACAGACAGGTAATATTTGGATACAATTTTTGCCTGAGGTGCTGCAGTAGAACTTCAGAAAAAATAACAACAGTGTCCTTTTTTAAAAAAATAAAATAAAATGGTGTATTTCAATATCTTTGCTGAGGGTTGCTGTATGCATGAGAATTCCAGGTTTTTAAAAATTGTTTTAAATGACAAATGGATGCTGCTTGGATGCAATTTCTTTGTGTGCACCACTGAAAAAATGTAATTATCATCTATCAGTCTAATTCATTTTCCCACTGATAATGCTTCTTGGTTGGAGCGTACGCTTCCCCTTGATTGCTTTCCAGAGAGCATCTTTTACTTCCTTGTTTCTCAGGCAGTATATGACTGGGTTAAGCATGGGAGTGACCACAGTGTAGAACATGGACACAATTTTGTTGAGATTCACTGAATCAATTGAGAAGTTTGATGTTGGGCGGACATAAATAAACATCAGAGTGCCATAGAAAATGGTCACTACAGTTAAATGGGAACCACAAGTTGAGAAGGCTTTTTGGCGACCTGTCGATGAAGGGATTTTCAGAACAGTGATGAGGATGAGGATGTACGATATCAGAATGAGGGGTAAGGAGCTAACAATGACACTTGTGGCAACTATGAAATTGGACAGTTCTGCTTCCTGTGGGCTTGTACAAGAAAGTTTCAGTAACGGTGAAGCATCACAAAAGAAGTGATTGATCTCATTTGGGCCACAAAATGGCAGCCTACAAAGTGCAAGTAATGGAGGGATGTTAACTATGAAGGCACCAATCCAAGAGCTTACAGCTAACTTAAGGCAAACTTTGTCATTCATGAGTGTAGGATATCGTAGAGGATTGCATATGGCTAAATAGCGATCAAATGCCATGATAGCCAGAATGAAACATTCTGCTGTACCAAGAGTAATAAAAAAGTAGAATTGAGCAATGCAGCCTGCATATGTAATGGATTTGTTCTTATCTAGGAATACTTCTAGCATCTTTGGAACAATGTTGGAGGTGTACCATATCTCCAGGAAGGAGAAGTTGCTGAGGAAAAAGTACATGGGTGTTTGGAGATGTTGGTCAATACGTACTATGGTGATAATGATGAGATGTCCACACAAGGTCAGGATGTAAATAACCAACCCCACAAAGAAGAGGAGAAGCTGATGATTCTTCAGGCTTGGGAAGCCCAAAATGATGAAATGGGTTATTGTGGTTTTATTGTAAATGACCATGTTGACAAAGTTTTGGACCTATGAAGAGTGGAACAAAAAAATTATTAAAAAATATCTTACACAGACACTGTGAAAAATAAGACAGTTGTCAACATTAAACATAACTCATGTTCATCTAAGCACATTTTTATGATGCTGGCTGTAAAGGAGAGAAAGCTAGACGAAGAAAGTGATGGTAGTTATGTGAAATAAAGTGTTGAGTATAATTAAGAATGAATAATTAGTAATAGCATTTATGCTGCTTCACCATCTCCATAGTTTTCCCCTTTCTTACTCAAACTAGTATTTATAACACTGTATGTTAGCTCAATATCTCCCAAATTTCAGATGGGAAGTGAGTCTGAGGTATAATGGCTTTACTAAGGCCAGCAGTATGTGCATGTTTGAGGCAGGATTTGAGCAAGGTTTTTCCTTTCCAACAGTCTCTGTTATATACTGTACTATATATTTTGCATTTGCTTCCCTGGTTATTTTCTTTCAGGATATTTTATTTTGCTGGATGATATTAAATTATTGCAGACTATTTGGCCCATGCTCATTAAAATATGTGTGTGTGTGTGTGTGTGTGTGTGTTTTAAATAGATCTAGTATTCATGTTCCTTTGGAAAGCTAAGAATAATCAACCAATTCCACTTAGAAATTTTGAACAATAATTCTGAGGCACAATTATTGTAGTACCATTTTAGGATATACTTTAGCATGTAGCTTACCATTCTTTAATTTGGAAGAAAGCGGAAATCTCACTGCACTGGTTCCTTTCTTTCAGAGCTCCTCTGGAAAGTATTGTTGAAGAGGCAACAAAGTGTTGATCATTTCTGGAAGGCAATCAGATATCTCTGTAGTCTAAGGCTAGTTCTTGCTTAATGAATATGGATAATTGAAGATGATGTTTCAGAGGATGTTGCAAAGAGTTGCTGAATCTCATTCTGAGGTAAAAAGGCTATGGTAAATATAACAGGTTTCATTATGTATCTCAATTCTCTGTGGAATTTGCATTCCACAGAGGCTCTACTCTGGGATTAGTTCATTAGTAGGCTAAACTCTGGGAAAGAGAGAAATATTCTGAAGTTTGTCCACCTTTGTATGTACATGCACCTTATTTGCATAACCTTTCCCACAACATTTAGAAGGGGGGGGGATGAGAGTACATGCATACAGATGACTTTCACTTTTTGTATTTTATATCATACTAGTGGTTTAAGCCCGTTAAAATAACGGGCGCTAGAACATATGTGGACTTCAACAGATGTACAGCAAGATTTTTTATTTTTTTAAAGGTAGTGATCATGAGGTAAAAAACAATTTGTAAAGGGAATTTGCGTTGGAAAGTGGGATTTGGGGGTGCCCTCCAGCCTCAGCGGGTTTCTAGCTTTTCCGCCCAGCCAGTTCTCGAAGGACTGATCCGGAGGGAGGGAGGTTGCGGCACTCGCCCTCCTTCTACAGGACTCTTAGGAAGCTGCCCCATCGCGCACCGCTGAACCCGCGCGGCGGGGAGCACCGCCGAGGAAGGAGGAGGAGAAGGAGGAGGGCGCGGACCCAGCCGCTGCACACCCGCCCCGCGGGCGCCTGCTTGGAGCCGGTTGCAGCGATGGCGGGAGAAGGGCCGGCGGGAGCCGCGCACCTGCCCTGACGCCCCCGGGCTTTTCGGAGGCCAGCCCTGGCTCGCCTTCGCGCCCACCTGCTGCTGAGCACCCCGCTTCTGCCTCCCTCCCTCTTTGGCGAGCGGTGCAACAGCTGCCGCCGCTTGTGGGACGCGCGGGTGCTGCCAGGGCGGAGCGCGTGCCCGCGGTGGGAGGGCCGCGATGGGAGAGGGCATGTCCAAGAGGCTGAAGGTGCAGCTGGGCGGCGAGGCGGAGATGGAGGAGAGGGCCTTCAGCAACCCTTACCCGGACTACCAGCCCCACGGAGCCGCCGCCGCCGCCGCATGGGCTTAGCAGGGGGGGGCTGGGCTCTATGGGGAAGGCGGGAGGAAGGAATTGGGCGCGAGGGCGGGGAAGGGGTTAAATTTTCCACCCGCTGAGAGGAGAAAGAGGAAGCGCTGCTGGCCCGCCGGCTGGCCGTGTGGAGCCCAAGTCGCCTCCCTCCGCTCTGCGGGGGGGGGCTGCTCTGGGCCGCTCCCAGGCCGCTAGGTTTCAGTCGCTGCTTTCAGCGGCGAGAGCGGCAGCGTGACTTCCCTCCTCAGCCTCCCCTCGTCCTCTGCAGCGGCGGCGTTCCGATTCAACCGCCCCCTTGAACTGCCGACGCTGCTCGAGGCCCGATTTCTCTGCGTCCAATCCCTGTGTCCCTGGGGCACATGCGCAGTAGCGCAAACCCAGAGACACACGGACTGGACGCAGAGACACTTGCATTTTATATATATAGACACGTGAATGTGGCAGTTCATGATGTTCTGCAGTGCATTGTTAATGGGCTATAGCATTCCTAACATTAAGGAACACATCCTAAAACGTAGCTTGAATCAATTCCTATTAAATAGTGTTCTGTCCTCTTCTCCTTAATCACACTCCAACATTCTCATTTAGCTGCTGGGGGATTTCTCAGAACAATTAAAGATGGGGGAATATTTTCCACCACTTTCATCAGCACAGTTTGCAGAGTCTCACTGCCGAACTTTAAGCTCTAGGGTTTGATCCCTTGGAGATCAGGTCCCCATGAGTTGGAATACAGGTATGCTGATGAAATAGGTCCAATGTATAAAGTACACCTGCAGATCTTCCCATGAAAAGATAATATATTTTATCTTTAGGTCTTCTTTTCACATCGTCTTGTCCCAACACCTGGCCAGTCCTCATGGTAGCCATGATGGGACCAAATATTCTCAAATGCATGATCTGCAACATTTGTGAGTATAGCCACATTGCAGAATGAAAATGGACAAAACTTTTTAAAATATGTACCGTACTTTTCTTTTCTTTTCTTTTCAGGGTTTTTCGAAATAGTTCATTGTGTATATAATTTATTGATTTTCATTCTACTGACTAAAATGCCACATTGCCAGGATATGTGAGAAAGAAATGTTTTTTTGTTCTTTCTTTCACTTAGCAAATTTTTCAAAGAAACATTGGCGATTATATACGTAATAGCACATAAACTATTATGAGGAGGAATGTTGAGAGGAATGTAGAACTCCAGAAGAATTATATTTGTTATTCTTAATACTGGGAGAAACATTCAGCTGAGAAGTGTGGGGTATGTGTGAAACCACTGGATTATTCTTCAGGCAGAAATCCTGTCAGGTTGGCTTAAATTTATAGGTGAGCTGTCTCAATATTCTCTCCCACTTTAAATGCAAACACACACATTTTTTTAAGCACCTGCAAAAAACCCACTATTCTTTAGATGAGCCTGCCCAGGTACTTAGAAAGCTGACGTAATTTTAATCTGTTTTAGTATTTTAACATTTGTATGTTTTAAAGTGTGGCTGTGATTCCCCCCCCCCTTGATTTTACTGTTTTATCTTTTATCTTCTCTGGTCTCTGAATGGAAGCATAGGTTCATATCCCACTTCTGACAAATCCTCATGGTCTGGATAGCTCATCTGAAGTGTGGTGCTCAATTTAGTATGATTTCCTCTTAACCAAGCATCCGTAGAGTAACAGCATTAGGCAGCAACTGTGTGCAATTAACAAGTTCCACTGGAATCAATGGAAGAGGTACAGTGATAGCATGCATTACTCTACATGAGCAGAGTAATTCACACTGTAAGTTTAGTGGCATTTCCAAGTCCCCAAGTCCACTCTCCAAATAATGTCCTTATATTATCAATAGATATAAATGCAAAGGAACTCCTTTCCCCCTTCCACCACTCAAGATTACAACATTTCTTAAGTACACTGTGTTATTTCCTTTGACTGCTGTGAAGGCTAATGATCATAAAATTCTTTTCTTTCTTTCAATCATAGATTTCTTGGCTTTGACTGACGTTCTGTCCTTGAAAAAATCCATCTGAAGCCTTTTCTGAGTTAAACCTCTTCAACCGATATATCAAAAGAAATACACAGAATGCTTTCACTTTAGGGTGAGCAACAGTTCTTTTTTTTTTTCCACAAAAGAACAACCAATCATAAGATGGATCTCTCAAACCATACAACAGTGAGTGAATTTCTTATCACAGGATTTCCCAACCTGGAAAAGAGCAGATTTCCAATATTTACGCTAGTATTAATTATGTACACACTAACAGTGATAGGAAACATGGTTATAGTATTCATCATCAGATATGAAAATTCTCTTAACACCCCCATGTACTTCTTCCTGGGCAATTTTTCCTTGCTGGAGATCTGTTTTACCTCAGTCACAGCCCCAACAATACTGGTTGATCTCATTAGAGAAAAGAATGTTGTATCCTTCAAGAACTGCCTTACACAAATATATTTTTTCCATGCTCTTGGTGGCATTGAGTGCCTCCTTTTGGCTGCCATGGCATATGATAGATATGTGGCTGTACGTTCTCCTTTAAGATACAACACCATTATGAATAGTGTTGTCTATCATCAGCTTGCGACTTGGTCTTGGGTCACTGGCTTGGTTCTGCCATTGATCCCAACAATTCTCATATCTCAGCTCAACTATTGTGGGAGCAATGTAGTGGACCATTTCTTCTGTGACATTTTGCCATTGCTGAGGCTGGTTTGCAACAGGACCCAGCTCAATGAGATGCTGAGTTTCTTCATCTGCTCCTTTCTCCTTGTTGGGTCATTCACAATAACTGTGGCTTCTTATGCTGCCATCTTGATCACTGTTCTGGGCATTCGTTCTTCCGATGGACGCAAAAAGGCCTTCTCCACCTTTGCTTCCCATTTGACAGTGGTTGGTATCTATTATGGAACAATGATGTTCATTTATGTCAGGCCAACCCGAAACCTCTCCTTCAATATGGACCAGTTGGTGGCTGTCTTCTACTGCCTGGTCACTCCACTCTTGAATCCCATCATATATAGCCTCAGGAACAAGGAGGTGAAAGAGGCCCTTAAAAAAGTTCTCCGTAGAAAACAGGAAGGACTGAATTGACAAGCTACCCTTCTGGAAAAAAGCTGAGCTGAGCTTTAACAGAGGAACAAACAATGAACGATGTATAAATTTTATAATGCACCACTTACAATGCCTACTTAGATACTGTACAGCCACATTTAGTAGCAATCATCATTATTTAAGCTTATAGTCACTTTTTTGCAAAAGTGACTCAGAGCAACTTGCAACATCAGAACTACTAACATAACTTGCAGTGTACTTCCCTGCATGTATACTCAGAAGTAAGATGCATGTGTATCTTTTAATACATGGTTATCTTTTAATGCCTTGTCATGTGTACATTTACCAAGAAATAAATCTGTCTGGATTTCTAAGAAATGAAGATTAAGATATCAGCATTCATTATATACATGAACTGCATTGCTTTTAAAAACTCAATAAATTATTGGTGTAGAGGCTCTCAGCCAAGGTTATTGAGCAAAAGAAAAGGTAAAGATGAATGTAAATCCTTCACTGTAAAGCTATTCACCATGACTTTTAGAAGACACCTGAAGGTAGCCCTGTTTAGGGAAGTTTTCAATGTTTGATATTTTATCATGTTTTTAATATTCTATTGGGAGCTGCCCAGAGTGGCTGGGGAAGACCTGGCCAGATGGTGGAGGGTATAAGTAATAATAATAATAAAATACAATAATAATAATAATTACTACTATTACTACTACTACTACAGGCAAATATTATACGTTTGAACAGGCAAACACTTTCCAATTCATTACAACATGCATATGACCATTTAAATCCTGCTCAGACATTTGTCTCCACACAATCTTTACACACAGAGACAGCTAGCCTCACTCCACTAACACTTTAACTCTACCCTCAGCCACAGGGGCAATCCTATGTACAAGAAGGTGGAGTAAAGGCAAGCCAGTATAAAAGTTAAGCTGGTTTAAAGTGTAAGCCTTGGCAGAGGGAAAGCCTAGAGGACCTTTAAAATTGTGCTTTATGCCAGGTTTCCAAGTCATATAATTGAGCTGAATGGGTTTAGAATCCAACCTAAGTCCCCCACCCCACCCTTTCTAGTCCTGCCTCTTCCACACGCCTTCTAATGCCCTTTTTTGAGATTTTCACTAGCCGTGACTCAGCCAGCTTCAGCAGAGTCCTGGCTGAGCTGCAAAAAGCCAGTTACACTGTCATAGCATCAGCTGAGCCCGGGTTGGAGATGAAATGCCAACTTAGCCCAGCTGAGTCTGAGATCCACTGCATCCTAAGCTGCTCATCTTGGTGGAACATGCCATATGATTGTTCCTTTAGTGGCAAAACTGTCATGTCTGAACAGAAACCCTGATCATTCCGGGTTTATGGCACATATATCCCTGCTCCACTATCCATGACCTGGAGGAAGAAACCTGATTGTGGAGCCTTATTTGCCCCTACGGGTTCCCATTGTTGCGCCCGGTGAGAAAACATGGAAGCAGAAAAGACCTGAGGCTTCTGGCTTCAGAGAGAGAAAGATTTAATTTCTGCATGCAGAGGTACTTCGGTGTTTAGATAGCCAAGCAAGTACAAAACTAGCCAATTTTCAGACAGTTCTTATAGACAGTTCTCTGGCTCTCTTCCCACCCCAGAAAACTTCCTCTTGTCCATATAAGGAACATTTCCTGTTGTACATATAAGGCAAATGACATTTAGCCAGAGTTGGTTCATGCGCACTCCAGCAAGGCCACCCTATCTCTTGACCCAGACAATTCCTCTCTATGCGAGGACAGTTACTCTCTGCGCAAGGTCTCTGTTATCTCCAGACACTTAGTAAGGCAAAGCTTGCCAGAGAGAAATACAATGCAGATCAAAGTTCACAGCTTTACAGAGCAATTTCATACAGAAAAGCTTAAGAAGTTCTTTTATACTTAATACATTCACTGGACTAACAATACATTCAGGTGAATATATATAGGTTAGCTAATTAACCCCTTCCAATTGGTACATTGGTAAATGAGACGACCGCTTTGTCCTGCCAAGAGATGATAATCCATCCATCAACCTTTTATTGGCATCAAACAAACAAACATACATACAAAACAGAAGCGGATTAATACTTTCACAGTGGCACAGACTATGTTAGAAGAGAAAAGAGACAAGACTCCGCTGACCACGATCACATCTCTGGGACTCCTGATAACTCAGACGACTGCAGAATATTACGACGAGAAAAGAGCAAATGTAGGTATTGAGCTACCAATTTGGTAAGCTCCTGGTCAGTCCCCGTTAGTAGGAAACGTAAGACTTCCCGCTCTGGTCTCCTTCTAGGGATACAGAGCTGGTCCAGGAATTGCTGGCGGAGATCGTCGTAAAGTTTGCAGTGAAAAACCATATGAACAAGGCTTTCCACCTGGTGGTCATCGCATGGACAAATCCTCTCACCCTCCACCCTGCCTGAGAACCTTCCCCATAGGAGGTTTGATGGATTTGCATTGAACCTGGCCAACGAAAAAGCCCTTCTTTCTGGGGGGTTCAGTAGAAAATCAAGATAATTACAATTTGATTCATGTGTCCATCATTTTGCTATTCCCAGCTGCATCAATAAAGTATAGTATATTAATTAAGTATAGTAAATTTATCTTTCCCACCTGGCAGAACATAGATATGACCAGCTTATCAAGTAGCTACATGTACAGCATTTCTAGGTTGTTACCTGGGAAAAGGGTGGAATGGATATCCCTGATTTTCGGGAATGTATTAGTAAAGTAGATTGTGTATTACAATATCAGCTTGGCCTGCAATGAAAGGCATCCCAACTTCTGTTTCAAAAGGTTAAAAGTGGTGGCAACACTTTTGAAAGTACTGTAGTTAGATTTTGCTGTCCTATCTTGAAGCTTGTGTAGTTTGCTTTCATCCACAGACTTACAACATATTTTGCCATAGTTCAAAACCTCCAAGGATTCATTAGTGGGGCATTCCCATGAGCTTCCCCTAAACAAGGATATAAATAAAAATATGCTTGTTCACTACATCACAGTGTGCTGCTTTAATATAAGAAATAGTACTTCTTTGGCGACCAGAGAGCCTTTTTGTGTGAGTTGGGTATGTTTGACACCCTCTGAATCTAAGGGAACCATTTGCTCTTTGGAGTATGCAAGAACAAGAACTGAGTGTTTGTGCTTCGTATTAATAGAAAATGAAAGAAGTATGTTGTATAGGGAGGAATGATGGGGATAGTTATTACATGTTACTTCTAAGAGTACACAAATAGTGTGCACTCTGATCAAACCTCTTGCTATTTATTTATTTATTTATTATTTTTGCTTTGTGGAAGTGTCCATGATATGGTTAGAGGCATCAAAATATAATTCTTTTGAAACTCCCAAGAACTTCACTTGAGACGGTGCCTGTGATCTGCATATCACAGAATGCACACTTCCTGCCAGGAAGCCATGGAATGGGATGGACTGGTCAATATAGGAACTTTCCAATGTGTGATTAACACAGTTTTGGCAGCAACCAGAAGTTGCATGGAAAGCTCAGCTACAAGGTCATTAAGACTGAGCTTAACAAATGTAAAGAAGAACTGAGGATGTTTGGTATATGAAACTGAGGGCAAGAGTTTCAGTCCTAAAAAGATCGAACTGACTTAACTATATAAGGGGAGGGGGTAGCAAATCCTGCTAACCTTCATACGTGTGATATTTGCTCATGGACAGTAAGTGTAACAATTTGCTTTTCAGGTACAACCACACAGTGGAATTTGTTGCATACGGAAAGCCATGAAGGTGATACAGTACATATAGTTGCATTATGCCTGGAAAACTTTTACTGGTAATGCTGAACAGTACTGAAATTTCTAAATTATCACTCTCCTAACTGTAATATTCAGATAAGACACCATGGGCACATCCTTCTTTAACAACCAAACATCAATAACAGAATTCGTACTTCTGGGATTTGTAACTATTAAAAGAGGGAAATCCTTGCTCACCATCCTCTTCCTCACAATGTATATTATGTGCTTCTTGGGCAACTCAATCATTATCTCTGTGTCTCTATTAAATCAGTCCCTCCACACACCTATGTATTTCTTTCTTGGCAATCTCTCCTTCCTAGATATCTGTTACATCTCCGTGACTCTCCCTAAAATGCTCATAGATCTTTGGGTCCAATCTCCACACATTTCCTTACTGGATTGTGCAGCACAAATGTATTTTCTTATCTCATTGGCTGGTGCTGAGGGATTTCTTCTCGCCTCTATGGCTTTGGATCGATACTTTGCTATATGTCACCCATTGGTCTATGCAAGATTCATGACTAAATGGACCTGTCTCCAGCTTACTGCAGTATCCTGGGCTTGTGGCTTCTTCAATGCTTCTCTCCATACAGCACTCACATTCCGCCTTTCTTTCTGCAGATCTAATGTGATCAGTCATTTTTACTGTGACATTCCTCCATTGCTGAGTATTTCATGCTCCGACACATCAATTAATGAAGTGGCACTTTTCACAGTGGGTGTATTTGTAGGTTTTAGCCCTTTTTTCTTTACTCTGATCTCCTACTCTTTGATTCTTCATGCTGTTTTCAACAATCGGCAAAAAGGACATCGTCACAAGGCCATTTCCACCTGTGTATCTCATGTCACGGTTGTGATTCTGTTCTACTGCTCTGGGATATTCACATATTTTCGACCTACCTCCAGCTACTCACTGGAAAAGGATCAGCTTGTTGGAGTTCTCTACAACATCATAACTCCAACGCTTAACCCTATCATTTATAGCCTACGGAACAAGGAAGTGAAAAGAGCAATAAGTAAGTTATTAATTAGGTAACTTTATAAAGTTAGGACATTTAACAAGAACTGAGTTTAACTGAGACACACTGTTAATAAATGGTGGATCAAGACAACTCTGAACTTTCTTTTTAAAAAATGTTACATGGTGTGTGATGAGCTGAGAGACATGTGATTTCTGTTTTACCATATGATGCTAAATATTCCCGAAAGAAAATGCAGTAAGCATGTCATGTCCTCTAACCTTAGTTTCAAAATAAAATAAAATGGTGCATTGTTTTGTAACTTCCAGTAGTGAATGTTGGAAATAAATATGGAACCTTGATCAACTAACTTGTATGTGATCATTTCAGTATAGGGGTATGCATGATCCAAAGTAGATAGATAGATTAGATCATGGGTAGGCAAACTAAGGCCCGGGGCCCAGATTCGGCCCAATTGCCTTCTAAATCTGGCCCGTAGATGGTCCAGGAATCAGCATATTTTTACATGAGTAGAATGTGTACTTTTATTTAAAATCCATCTCTGGGTTATTTGTGGGTCATAGGAATTCATTAATCCCCCCCCAAAAAAATATAGTCTGGCCCCCCACAAGGTCTGAGGGACAGTAGACTGGCCCTCTACTGAAAAAGTTTGCTGACCCCTGTATTAGATACATAGCTGGATGATAGACAGATAAAATTTCAACAAAATATTTTGTCTTCACTGATAATTTCTTGAGCAAAACCTTAGATGTACCTTAAAATCCCACGTTAGGTAAATTTTACTGCACATGTGCAGTAGCGACACTCTACTTATGGACTTTTTGGGGTGCGAATGGCACCCTGAAATGGATCAGGTTCATAAGTAGAGGTACCACTGTATACTGAGATTGCTCTGAGTACAAGTATGGAGAGCTATACACAAATCATTCAAATGAACAGAGCTGAGAATGACAATTTTCTGCTTACAGTAAAAGCACACTTGAATGGAACCAGGAGAGGAAACGTTCTTAATGGCTACAGATATAGATTGGAACATGAGGTGCCCCCCTCCTTCATGGCTTTTCATTGTTTATTAAAATAACATAATGATTTTATTATTTGTTTCAATTGCTGCTTCCTTTTTATAATGCTAGGTGTTTTTAAAATGGCATTGTGACTTCAAATGCAAACTGCCTTTTGTACCAGAATGGTGGGATAAAAAAGCTTTAATAAAGCACAAAATAAAGGATATACCTTAATATACACATTTTTGCAAGTAATCTTCCCCAACAGAATGCAATTTCTGCATTATTTTCACCAAAAAATGCATTTCTAGGTAAACTTTCCCCTAGAATACGCATTTGTGTACAGGTTATTTATTGGAAAACTGTATGGCAAAATTTAAAGAGATTTCAAAGGATAGCAGCACATTGTTTAAAATATTGTTTCTGGAAGTATGTATTATGTAGATTCAAGTTAAAATGTGAACCAAATCAAATTTGTATCCCATTCCTGTTTCACAGATCCTCTCAGTATTGTATTGGTTTGCAATATCAGAATAGAACTGAAGATACTCAGAATCAAATCCTTGTTCAGCCATGAAACTCACTGGGTGACTATGGGACAATCACTGCTCTTTAGCCTAAACTCCCTCACCTATGGTTGTGAGGATAAAATAAGGAAACATATATGCTACATTGAGCTGAGGCATAAATAAAGGTTGGATGTTTGAGAGAGAGAGAGAGAGAGAGATCTTCTATAAGACGAGAAAATGCTTAAATGGCCACAGATTTCACATTCCAGATTGAGTTGTTGCATTTGACTCTAGCTACTGATCCCCCCCCCCGTATTCTTACTAGAAATGAGTTTTGTCTCCAGACCTGTTGCTGAGGCATGCACCATAATGTCACAGTGTGTGGTTGCAACATTGCACACCTGAGAACCATAATGTTTGCATTTGGACAATACTTACTCTGTGTTGATGAAAACTCTGCTCTGTTTTGTTTTACCAAAGGTAGCATTGCCAATGGTCAGGTTCTCCATCCCCATTTTTGGGAATAGAGAGGAAGGCTGTGTGAGAGAGGCCTCATAAGAGAACTGTGGGAGTTGAAAGCTTGTCTACCTACACTAGAAACACTGATGAAAATTTACCTAAAAGAGTAGCTTTAGCAAATGCCTATTCATTGTATTCTAATAGACCAAGCATAATTTCCAGATGTTGATACTCTTCCCTACCAAACATTAATGAATGAGTTTGTGATTATATTGACTGTTGCATCTCCATATCAAAAGGGAAAATAAATTTCTGCATGTAACACTTTTTGAACTCTCTAGAGGTCTTTTGACTTGAATTTCCCTACAACACTATTTTATTATCATTCTATCCCTGATGTATTTTATCAGACGAATGCTGATAATTCCCAGTGGAATTAGGTTCCCTCAAGCATTGGATGGCATAAATACAGTGAATACATCAAAATTCCACCTAGATGTGAGCATCGGCTTGTGCCTAGTCACTCCACTTCAAACATCCATTTAAAACATGCAAATATTAGGGTGGGTGGTGGAGCAATGCTCCAGTTTAGCAAAACTAATGCTGCACACATGGTAGAAAACATGCTGATGTTCTAGCAAATGTGTAGGTCAGAAGCAATACTTGCTACCACTCTTACGCTTCCTCTGAACATGTATCTGTTGAATAGTCACACAAAGATAATTTTTTTATTTCATAAAATTCATACATATGGTTTGATTATAAAAGGGGAAGGGACTAAAATCAGTATACAAAAAGAATTTAGAAATGCTAAATATATAAAAAGCCATTGGAACATTGTATATGAAATGGCTTTGGAAACATAGGATTTTTGTAAATAATTTGACGTTCTTTGCAACTTTAGAGATAACATCACTTCTTTTCACCCATCCAAGGATTAAATGCACAGAATTTTGTTGCCTCCATGAATTCATTGGCAGGAAATTCCCAACACTTTCCTTCAATCCTGAGCTGTATTGAGGGTGAGAGCACATCTATGAAAATATCTATGTTTGCAACTCCGTTTTTCACTGATTTGGAGCAAGAAAGAGCAATCACTCACTCTGCAAAGTAAGTTTTTAAGGCAATTACAAAATATTTTCTTACTTAGCAGTTTTCTAGACTGCCTTTCCTCTCACAAGTTTATCTCAGGGCAGTTTCTAATTCGGGGTTAAAATTCACATGATTGGACCAGGGCATGCTATATACTTGAGAATTGCAAAGCTACTATATTTGACTTATGAACTGATTAGTTTTGATTTCCAGCAGCACCATTATTCATGATGTGTTTTCATGACAAAATTGTGTTGTTTTAATGCAGTGTGGTCCTCCACTTATAAGAATCTTAATCCAACTGCATGTACAAATGGATCAAGCTTACTTCTTTACACAGTTTTAGCAATGCATACAAGTCAACACTTTCAACTGTGCACAAAAACTTACGCAATTGTAAATTTGCTAGTATTTGATGAGCTGTAAGCCAAACCACTATTTTTGCTTTACCAAAAAAATCTACCCAGAAAAGTGCTTTTTTCTTCACTTTTCCACAATATGTACAGCTGTACATTATCAACATGTGGAAGATTGGGGGGGTATATGAGAAAGCTGAAACAAAAATATGCATACATAGTGCTAGAAAGTAGAAAATTATAAAATATGAAAGGATCCAAGAGTGAATTCCGAATCCATTCATTTCACTTCAGGTAATATATCCCAAAATCTGAGAATAAATTAGGAAAATTTGGGAATAATGCATGTAAATGCCATTTATGAGTGCTATTGTATTCACACCCTCTGTGGGGTCTTATAGAAAGCCACTGTAAGAACAGAATGATGAACCTGATGGCACTTTTGGCTGATTCAGCAGGCACTTCTTAAGTTCCTAGGGATTTTGTAAAATCTGTTTTGAATTCAAGCATGTGATAATTTAGACAATTCTTAATCCAAGTTCAATGGCATTTGTGTATGAGGTTTATGGGGAAATTGCACTCATTAATAAAACATTTCTGAGAAAGATTGAAAATGAAGGTGTGGGGAAGATAATGGTTTGGTCTGTATGCCAGGCTAAGCAAACCATAATTTAGCATGCACATATGAGCATGGGGGCATCCAGGAAGAAAATTTAATCTACTTTGTTCTTCTCTGATAACTTTGCTGCCATGCCATGCCATGCCATGAGATCTGAATCCACTCTAATGCCCTAACTTTCTCCAGACTAACTATGGATTT
The DNA here is from genome assembly GCA_900245905.1 of Lacerta viridis. Lineage (NCBI taxonomy): Eukaryota > Metazoa > Chordata > Lepidosauria > Squamata > Lacertidae > Lacerta > Lacerta viridis. Next base: position 176,994 of record OFHU01003616.1, on the reverse strand, counting down.
GTAGGATTCCTTTATCCTAAATCATGCTTTTGCCTGGTGTGACATGCAAGCCGGACCAGTATCAATAGTGTAATTCTCTGATTTAGTTAATAATCTATAACTGCCTTTTCCTCTTCCATACAGGATATCCATTCTATGGAAGAGCTAGCTGAGAACCAGACCAGTCTAAATGAGTTCATCCTGGTAGGGTTTTCATACCTTGCTGAATGGCAAATCTTGCTGTTTTTGTTTTTTCTGGTGATGTACATTACTGCCTTAGTTGGGAACATGCTCATAATTCTTCTTGTGAAACTCAACCATTCCCTTCAAACTCCCATGTACTTCTTTTTGGTAAACCTATCTTTCTTAGAAATAGGTTACACCACTAGTGTGGTGCCCCAGATGTTGGCACATCTGTTAACAAAGCATAAAAGCATTTCCAAAGCTAGATGCGCAGCCCAGATGTATGCCTTCACCATCCTGGGGCTGACTGAATGCTGCCTCCTGGCAGCCATGGCATATGATCGCTATGTTGCCATATGCCATCCATTGCACTACACAGTAATCATGAATCACCAAGTCTGTACACAGTTGGCAGCCGCAGCGTGGATTATTTGCTTCTCGGTACAAGTTGCTCAAACTGCATGGATCTTCAGCTTACCCTTCTGTGGCTCTAAACACATCAAGCACTTCTTTTGTGATATCCTACCAGTGGTGAAAACAGCATGCACAGATACCTACAAAAATGAGATTGCTGTCATGGCAGTGACCATCTCTTTCATCATGAGTCCATTCCTACTGATTATCCTCTCCTACATACGTATAATTTCAACCATCCTTAAGCTTCCTTCTGCTGAGCAAAGACGGAAAGCCTTCTCCACTTGCTCCTCACACCTCACGGTGGTGACATTATTCTTTGGGTCAGGCCTCTTCACGTACTTAATGCCCAAGTCCAGCTACACTTCACGGAGTGACCAAATGAGTGCTCTTATGTACACAGTTGTCACTCCGGTTTTAAATCCCATAATATATACCCTAAGAAATAAAGAAGTGCAGAAAGCATGTAAGAAAACAATTGCAAGAGTCTTCTCTCCACAAAACCCAACTAGTTGAATATCTGAAGAATGGACTATAGAAAAAAGAAAAAAAAAAGTAAACACAGAACACATAACTACTGATCAAGGGGATGTAAATATTTCATTCAAATATGGCTTGTGGCTGCATTTTTGCAGGAAGCCAACCTGATCCCAACCTAATGCAACCTGTGTATATCAGTGATCATTTGGGAAGGATTCTTGCTTTTAACTATAAATCTGCATGTGCTTTGATTATTTCTTTTTGTAGACTGTTTGCTGTAAAGGAACCTCCTTCTTACATGTGTCTTACATGATTTTTAAACACTAAGTGTGAAGCACACTTGGTAACAATTGTTGTTCTGGTTTATTGCGGCATCCAGTTGACATCTTTTCTCAATAAATATTAGGTATTCATTTACTCACAGACCCAATTGTGACAAACAGAAAGTATGTGTATGACCACGTTTTAGATTTTATTAAAATTATCCCCTGTGGGGAAGGCGGTGGGGAGTATGACCCACACACATGTTAGGTGCCACTGCAGGGACCTACTGCCACTGCAGCCCCCAACACCCTCTTTCAGTGATGAGCTTTTGGCACTGAAAAGTGTCTTTGTTTCAGCAAGTGTCATTTTGCGGCTACAACTGTGGGTGAGCTCCAGCAGCCAGTGCATCCCCACAGCAGGCATTGCTCCTCCCACAGCCATGCTGGAGCCAGGAGGCCACCCCAACTAACTACAGCCATGTTGAACCACAACTTCCACTCCCTCCAAAGTTGGCCTTAGATTATTACCTAGACTGATGAAGGGCTGTGTATAAATCAAACCCTAGTATAGTGTACTGGATGCAGCTGTTGGTATGCATACAATCATTGCATGACACACTCCATTCATTTTGTTCTAATCAAACATGGCTACCTAGTCTTTTTATCCATCCATTCATTTATTTCATAAAATTTATGTACTGCTTGGTTGTAGAAAAAACCTGAAAGAGGTTTTGAGCCCAGCCCCTTTTACCCACAGGAAATTAGATGGGTGAAATTTAGATTTCATTGAAAAGCTGTATTTTCAATTACTTTTAAAAAATGTGAAGTTTCTGGAAGTAATTGTAATTTCTTACATCACCCAAGGATTAAATGAGTATTTCTTTTTTTTTTTTTGTTACCCATTCATACCCCCATGGATTAGTTAGCAGAATATTCCCAAACGTATTCCTTCGAAATTCAGTTGCATCAAGAATGAGATCACTTATATGAAAATATCTTTGTTTGGTGCATCATTGTGCACCGCTCTGAAGCACGAAACAGCAGTTACTTCTTTTGCAAAGTAAGATTTTATGGGAGTAAGGTATGATTGTTACATCTAAATCAAAGAACTTTTGATTACAACTGACTGTGTTTTAATTCTGGTATGTGTGTGTGTAATGAAGAGAGACAATTTTCATAGCTAGATACTGTTAGGAGAATCTCACCTGTGAGATATTCTATCATCATCATCTATCAATCAATCAATCAATCAATCTATTTATTTATCTATCTATCTTCATTTTTATTTTACAACCAAGAAAATTCAAGCCATGAAATAAATAAATAAATAAATAGGATTCAAAACAAACTAGTGTGGTTTTTTTAGTGGTTTACCTTACTCTGCCTACAAAGCCACAGATCACAGTGAAGAAAAGTTGCAGTGCTCATACCATTCAAGCAATGGGACTTCAGTTTCATTTTCTGATCACATGCCCCCCTCCCCCAGTGTGCTCCATAAGGTAGCTGTACCTCCTAGAGCAGATTTTGAGGGTGTGTGGGTGCTTCAGGAGAATCGAAATTCCCATGCACAAGTGGAATCTCTTCTGTGAGTGGAACAGCAGTGTTGAGTACAACCCATTGTACCTGAGTGCTTTCCATTTCATGGCTAATAGGAGGTTGCAATTTGAAGACTGCTTTGCCAAACAGATCAGCTGATGCTGAAGCACACTGTAAAATGGGTGGGAGAGCTGTGGGTAGCCCCAAGGTTTTAGTGGAATCCAAGTTCCATTGTCCCTGGCTGACATGGAAACTAACAGTTGGAAAACCTCAAGTTCTTCATCCCAGCCTTAAAAGCTGTGATGCAAGGGGGCAAAGAAATTAATTTGTGACTTAAAAAATAATCTGCATGAATGAGTTCTGGCAGTATCAATAATGGAAGGATTTATTTTGTTTTAATAATAACAATGTGATGGTAATGAACATGTGGTGGCTTTTTAAAAAGTGTTGTGCTTTGCTGAGATGTAATGTGGCTCTGCACAGTGATAAAACACAACTGGTGATAATCTTAATCCAAATTCATGTACAATTGGATCAAGTTTACTCTTTTATGCTTTTTAGGAATTCATACATGTCAGCAGAAGCATTGGCGGATTGTTGACCATGAACATTTATGTAACATTAGATTTGTTAATATTTAAAGAGCTGCATCTTTGACCACGGTTTTTGATCAACAAGGGAAAAAACGTAACACTGTTTCTTTCTTGGACTTTTTCTCAACATGTACACCTGTACACTACCAATGTGCATGCACTTGGAGACAGCAGGGATATATGAGGAAGCTAAAAATGGAACAAAATTGTGTCTACACAGTGCTCATTGAAAGATGGAGATATATGAAAGGAACCATGGGATAATTCTTGAATGTATTGGTTTTATTTCGGGGGGGGGGGAGCCAGTTAAATTAGAACTCCAAAGTATAAGAAGGAATTTGAGGAAATTTGGGATAATTTTTGCCTGCAGTAAGATTATCCTTATGACTGCTAGTCATAATGCGTTTATCTTACATCCATTGTCACAGGCAGTAATCCTCATTGGGGAAAGAGAGCTATTTCATTAATGTCCTGCTTCAGGGCTTCCTGTAGGCTTTTGTTTTGCCACGGTGAGAATAGGATTATGCACTAAATGGGCCTTTTGGATGCTCCAGCTAGCTCTACTATAATTACCTAATATAATTAATGATCTGTATATGTCTTTTTCTTTAACATACAGGATATCAATTTTATGGAAAAACTAGGTGAGAACCAGACCAATCTTAATGAGTTCATTCTGGAAGGGTTTTCATATCTTGCTGAACTGCAGATCTTGCTGTTTTTTGTTTTTCTGGTGACATACATAATCACCTTGCTGGGAAACATGCTCATTATTCTGCTCATAAAACTCAACCCTTCTCTTCAAACTCCCATGTACTTCTTCTTAGTCAACCTATCATTCTTAGAAATGTGTTACACCACTAGTGTGGTGCCCCAGATGCTGATACATTTGTTAACAGAGCATAAAAGCATATCCCTAGCAAGATGTGCAGCCCAGATGTATGCCTTCACCATCCTGGGGCTGACAGAATGTTGTCTCCTGGCAGCTATGGCATATGATCGCTATGTTGCCATATGCCACCCATTACACTACGCAGTCATCATGAACCGCCGAGTATGTGCACAGCTTGCAGCTGCATCATGGATTACTTGCATCTCAGTAGAAATTGCTCAAACAACATGGATCTTCAGTTTACCATTCTGTGGTTCTAAACACATCCAGCACTTCTTTTGTGATATCCTACCAGTGGTGAAAATGGCATGCACAGACACCTCCAAAAATGAGATTGTTGTCATGGCAGTGTCTATTATTTTCATCATGGGTCCTTTCCTGCTGATCATCCTCTCCTACATCCGTATAATTTCAACCATTCTCAAACTTCCTTCTGCTAAGGGAAGGAGAAAAGCCTTCTCCACTTGCTCCTCACACCTCATGGTGGTGACACTGTTTTTTGGGACAGCCCTCTTCACCTACTTAATACCCAAGTCCAGCTACACTCCACGGAGTGACCAAATGATTTCTCTTATGTACACAGTTGTCAGTCCATTTTTGAACCCCATAATATATACCCTAAGAAATAAAGAAGTGAAGGGAGCATTTAAGAAGACAGTTTCAAAGTTGTTCTCTGTACAGAACCCAGCAAGTTGAAAATCTGAACCATGGAGTATGGTAACAAGAAAAATAAACAAACACAGGACATATCATTGCTGATTAAGGGGCTGTAATTATATTATTAAGGTCTAACTCTGTTTTTACAGTTATTAAAGAAATGTACCTGATTCCAACCTGGCAACCTAAATCGCTTGTAACTCAGTGATTATTTTGGAATGATTCTTTGGGTTAACCATAAATCTATACCTGCTTTGAATATTAGTTTTCTTATACTGTTTGCTATACAGACACCTATACAGCATGATTAGTAGACTTCGACTTGTAGTGTCTTTTTCCCCTTAAAAAGAACTCATACTCAGAAACTTACTATATGAAATTTAATCAGAAAAAGGATTTAATTCAGAACAAGAATGGTAAACAGAAATAACATGGGAGTTGGAAATCTTCAAAGAAACAGCAAACTATATACACACTGAACTCATCAGATGTCACAGGCTTTTTAATAAGTTGGTAATAAATTTAATCAGAAAAAGGATTTAATTCAGAACAAGAATGGTAAACAGAAATAACATGGGAGTTGGAAATCTTCAAAGAAACAGCAAACTATATACACACTGAACTCATCAGATGTCACAGGCTTTTTAATAAGTTGGTAAGTGTACAGCTTTATCACAGACATTGTACAGTTTAAAGTTAAAGTTAAAGGGACCCCTGACCATTAGGTTCAGTTATGTCCGACTGGGCTTGTGGCACTCATCTCGTGTTAATGGCCAAGAGAGCTGGCGTAGAGCTTCCGGGTCATGTTACCAGCATGACAAAGCCGCTTCTGGCAAACCAGAGCAGCACACGGTAACGCTGTTTACCTTCCCGCTGGAGTGGTACCTATTTATCTACTTGCACTTTGATGTGCTTTCAAACTGCTAGGTGGGCAGCAGCAGGGACCGAGCAATGGGATCTCACCCTGTCATGGGGATTCGAACCGCCAACCTTCTGATCAGCAAGCCCTGGGCTCTGTGGTTTAACCCACAGCGCCACCCACGTCCCTATGTGCAGCACTGCAGCCTTATGAGTTGCTGGGCATGAGCAGCCACCACATGGACTGGGGGGCTGCTCGCGCCAGGCAGCCCAGGCGGACAGCGCTCCGTAGCACATGCGTCGTGACGTCACAACACATGTGCGCTACTGAGTGACATGACGCCCCACCCCCGAGGGGGTGCTGTTGCGTTTGCCGCTCCCGGCAGCCAAGCGGCTTGGTTCGCCACTGAGATGAGCACGCCCCCCCCATAGTTGCCTTTGACTGGACTTAACCATCCATGGGTCCTTTACCTTTTTTAGATTAGATTTATTTATTGTCATTGTCCGTATATACACAGTATACACAGTATACACAGTATACACAACAACGAAAATCAAACACCCAAAGACCGGATTTACCATACACATTTGCACATATCTCCAACACTCTCATCCTTATTAAAACATAATCTATTAAAACATAACATAATCCAGAGTATAACATAACCTATTAAAAGCATTTACCTAGTCGACTTAGTATATCAGACCAGGGAATCAACACTCATTCCCCTGCTAACTAGCTTGGGATTATTCTTCTCTCACTAGAAGATACAGCCTCTTCCTACTGAACTGAAATTTAAGTAGAGCATTTCCTCACAACTCCATTACTCCTATACTAAAATTCAGTTTTCCAGTTTTCACATGTCTGTATAATCTTAAAAGACAATAACCACTATTTTTCAATCTAGCTCCCAGCTCAGAGACTGCCTTCTCTTACTGTAAATATTCCTTCAGGGTGGTTTTCACACAACTCAGAGGTACTACTGTTGACCAGCCCAATGCCAGGAACTAATTCTACCACTAGTAAAAATGGTATGCATAGACACCTCCAAATATGAAATTGCTGTCCCTTCTTGCTGATCATTATAGGCGTGTGTCTGATCAGCTAAAGAGGAGTGGTAAACTGCTTCTGGATGACACAAGTTTACATGAAGGGCGAATGTTTCATATAAATATTCCTGGTGTAGAAAAACAGATACATAGTTGGAAGAATACCTCATTGTCTATTGCAGAGTTTAATTGTTTTTGCATGTTCAGACCCAGTGACCCCCACCCCTAAATAAATACACACTTGCCTCAAATTTTAGTTTTGGTTTTTGGCAGAATTTAGGCCACAAATTTATTGATTACAGAAAAGTGAGTGGTTGCATAGGCTCTGGTTCGACTAGCTCCCTGCACCCTTGCAGGTAGCGCTGACCCAGAGCTCTATCATAGGTCAGCCAAGGGGTGAACACCTGAGGTAGGTGGAAAGCCCGGGAACAGACTCTGTTTACTCCCCCAGATGCTCCCCTGGACTCAGGCATGGGCACAACCTCCTCTTAGGGGTTGACCAAACCAAGTTGAGTCCCTGGTTTCCTTTAATAGAATACTCTTCACTTAGGGATTGTGAGACCTTTCTCCCATCCCTATCACATGAACCAGTGCCTATCCGCCACACGAGCACCCGCATTCAGAGCCAACCACTCACACCTGTAACCAATCCCTTAACCCCGCTGACACTGCTGTCAGCCACAAATCAATCCCAGTCACAGACAGATAAACCCCATCAAGCCTGTAAAGGGATGTATCACAGAAGGAAATGCCCGGGTGACGTATCACTGTCCGATCCAAGGCCAGAACCTTCTTCGCCACTGTGCTCTGGACACACTTCCTGGCCCTCTCAGTGGCAGCTGGGCACTGGCTCCTTCACCACACACGTCACTGCCATCAGTGACCACAAATTTTGAGTCAAAGAAGAACTGCCTTCAACTCTTCAAAGTCCTGCTGCATGCAGGTCTGCAAACTCAAGCCAGGGGCTTCTGGCAATTATTCGCGCCCAGCTGCACCACCACCACCACCGCGAGTCTGCCTCTGCAGACACCTTTGCCCGCACTGCACCCAAATCCTTAATCCTGTCAATGGACTGGCCCCAGTGCGCAGCAGTAGTGGCCTCACCAATATGGAAGGAATGAGGTGCATAATCACGGGCCTGCAGGCCAAATGCTGCAATTGCCTTACGCATTGCTGCAGTAAATTGATGCCTCTTTAACGAGGTCCTGTCCTCGTGAACCAGGAAGGGACCAACCCGAGATGGGTGAAGTGACAAATATCTATTGGCCTCTTTCACTGGACAAGGGCCAGGCTTACCAGTGGCAGGCAGCCTCATAAAGGCACCTCTGCCCAACTGGTCTGTTTTGGAATTCCTGATGGTGAGAATCTGCATGTGCTTTGATTATTTTTTTTATGTAGACTGTTTGCTGTACAGGAACCTGCTTTTTACATGTGTCTTACACTAAGAGTGAAGCACACTTGGTAACAATGGTTGTTTTGGTTTATTGCTGTCATCCAGTTGACATCTTTTCTCAATAAATATTAGGCATTCATTTACTCACAGACCCAATTGCGACACACAAAAAGAGAGTGTATGACTACATTTTAGATTTTATTAAAATTCTCCCCTGTGGGGAAGGCGGTGGGGAGTATCACCCACACAAACGTTAGGTGCCACCCAGGGGCCTACTGCCACTGCAGCCTCCAACACCCTCTTTCAGTGATGAGCTTTTGGCACTGAAAAGTGTCTTTGTTTCAGCAAGTGTCATTTTGCGGCTACAACTGTGGGTGAGCTCCAGTAGCCAGTACATCCCCACAGCAGGCATTGCTCCTCCCACAGCCATGCTGCAGCCTGAAAGAGGTTTTGAGTCCAGCCCCTTTTACCCATAGGAAATGAGATGGATGAAATTTAGATTTCATTGAAAAGCTGTATTTTCAATTACTTTTTTTAATGTGAGGTTTCTGGAAGTAATTGTAATTTATTGCATCAGTCAAGGATTAAATGAGTATTTCTTTATTTTTTTGTTACCCATTCATACCCCCATGGATTAGTTAGCAGAATATTCCCAAACGTATTCCTTCGAAATTCAGTTGCATCAAGAATGAGATCACTTATATGAAAATATCTTTGTTTGGTGCATCATTTGTCTGAAGCACAAAACAGCCGCTACTTCTTTTGCAAAGTAAGATGTTATGGGAATAAGGTATTATTGTTACATCTAAATCAAAGAACTTTTGATTACGACTGTGTTTTAATTCTGGTATGTGCGTGTGCAATGAACAGAGACACTTTTATAGCTAGATAATGTTAGGAGAATTCACCTGTGAGATATTCTATCATCTATCTTCATTTTTAATTTACAACCAAGAAAATTCAAGCCATGAAATAAGTAAGTAAGTAAGTAAGTAAGTAAATATAAATGATTCAAAACAAACTAGAGTATATTTTTAGTGATTTACCTTACTCTGCCTACAAAGCCACAGATCACAGTGAAGAAAAGTTGCAGTGCTCATACCATTCAAGCAATGGGACTTCAGTTTCATTTTCTGATCACATGCCCCCCTCCCCCAGTATGCTCCATAAGGTAGCTGTACCTCCTAGAGTAGATTTTGAGGGTGTGTGGGTGCTTCAGGAGAATCTAAGTTCCTATGCCCAAGTGGAATCTCTTCTGTGAGTGGAACAGCAGTGCTGAATAGGCCTACAACGCATTGTACCTGAGTGCTTTCCATTTCATGGCTAATAGGAGGTTGCAATTTGAAGACTGCTTTGCCAAACAGATCAGCTGATGCTGAAGCACACTGTAAAATGGGTGGGAGAGCTGTGGGTAGCCCCAAGGTTTTAGTGGAATCCAAGTTCCATTGTCCCTGGCTGACATGGAAAATAGTCCACTAACAGTTGGAAAACCTCAAGTTCTTCATCCCAGCCTTAAAAGCTGTGATGCAAGGGGGCAAAGACATTAATTTGTGACTTTAAAAAATGATCTACATGAATGAGTTCTGGCAGCATCAAAAATAACAATGTGATGGTACTGAACGTGTGGTGGCATTTTTAAAAGTGTTGAGCTTTGCTGAGATGTGGCTCTGTACAGTGATAAAACACAACTGGTGATAATCTTAATCCAAATTCATGTACAATTGGATCAAGTTTACTCTTTTATGCTTTTCAGGAATTCATACATGTCAGCAGAAGAATTGACAGATTATTGACCATAAACAATTATGTAATATTAGGTAAAGATAAAGGGACCCCTGACTATTAGGTCCAGTCGTGTCCGACTCTGAGGTTGCGGGGCTCATCTCACGTTACTGGCCGAGGGAGCCGGTGTAAAGCTTCCAGGTCATGTTGCCAGCATGACAAAGCTGCTTCTGGTGAACCAGAGCAGCACACGGAAATGCCGTTTACCTTCCTGCTGGAGCGGTACCTATTTATCTATTTGCACTTTGAAGTGCTTTCAAACTGCTAGGTTGGCAGGAGCTGGGACCGAGCAAGGGGAGCCCATCCCGTCACAGGGATTCGAAGTGCCGACCTTCTGATCAGCAACCCCTAGGCTCTGTGGTTTAACCCACAGCGCCACCCGTTAATATTTAAAGAGCTACATCATTGGCCATTGTTTTTGGTCAACAAGGGAAAAAAACATAACACTGTTTCTTTCTTGGACATTATCCTTATGACTGCTAGTCTTAATGGATTTATCTTACATCCATTGTCACAGGCAGTTATCCTCATTGGGGAGAGAGTTATTGCATTAATGTCCTGTTTCAGGGCTTCCTGTTGACTTTTGTTTTGCCACGGTGAGAATAGGATTATGCACTAGATGGGCCTTTTGGATGCTCCAGCTAGCTCTTCTATAATTACCTAATATAATTAATGATCTGTATACGTCTTTGCCTTTTCCATACAGGATATCCATTCTATGGAAAAACTAGGTGAGAACCAGACCAATCATAATGAGTTCATTCTGGAAGGGTTTTCATATCTTGCTGAACTGCAGATCTTGCTGTTTTTTGTTTTTCTGGTGACATACATAATCACCTTGCTGGGAAACATGCTCATTATTCTGCTCATAAAACTCAACCCTTCTCTTCAAACTCCCATGTACTTCTTCTTAGTCAACCTATCATTCTTAGAAATGTGTTACACCACTAGTGTGGTGCCCCAGATGCTGATACATTTGTTAACAGAGCATAAAAGCATATCCCTAGCAAGATGTGCAGCCCAGATGTATGCCTTCACCATCCTGGGGCTGACAGAATGTTGTCTCCTGGCAGCTATGGCATATGATCGCTATGTTGCCATATGCCACCCATTGCACTACACAGTAATCATGAATCACCAAGTCTGTACACAGATGGCAGCCGCAGCCTGGATTATTTGCTTCTTTGTACAAGTTGCTCAAACAGCATGGATCTTCAGCTTACCCTTCTGTGGTTCCAAACACATGCAGCACTTCTTTTGTGATATCCTACCAGTGATGAAAATGGCATGCACAGACACCTACAAAAATCAGATTGTTGTCATGGCAGTGTCTATTATTTTCATCATGAGTCCTTTCCTGCTGATCATTCTCTCCTACATCTGTATAATTTCAACCATCCTCAAACTTCCTTCTGCTAAGGGAAGGAGAAAAGCCTTCTCCACTTGCTCCTCACACCTCATGGTGGTGACACTATTTTTTGGGACAACCCTCTTCACCTACTTAATACCCAAGTCCAGCTACACTCCACGGAGTGACCAAATGATTTCTCTTATGTACACAGTTGTCTGTCCATTTTTGAACCCCATAATATATACCCTAAGAAATAAAGAAGTGAAGGGAGCATTTAAGAAGACAGTTTCAAGGTTGTTCTCTGTACAGAACCCAGCGAGTTAAAAATCTGAACCGTGAAGTATGGCAACAAGAAAAATCAATTAACTCAGAACATATCATTAATGATTAAAGGGCTGTAAGTATATTGTTTAAGGTCTAATTCATGAAGTTATTAAAGAAATGAACCTGATTCCAACCTAGCAACCTAGATCGCCTGAACATCAGCGATAATTTTGGATTGATTCTTTGGTTTAACCATAAATCTGTACCTTCTTTAATGATTAGTTTTCTTATAATGTTTGCTATACAACAACCTGTACAGTATGATTAGTAGACTTCTACATGTAAAGTTGTGGTGTGCTCCCTCTCTAGTTTCCACATAATTTTCCCCTTTAAAAAAACCTAGTACTCGGAGACTTACTGTATGAAATTTAAACAGAGAAAGGATTTAATTCACGACTAGAATGGTAAACAGAACTAATATGGGAGTTTGAAATCTTCAAAGAAACACCAAACTATATACACACTGAACTCATCAGATGCCACAGTTGGTAAGTGTGAAGCTTTGATTTTCTTCAGTTACTTATCACAGATTTAGTACAGTTTAGGTTTCAATAACTCATGAAACAGACTGGTACTTTCTCAGGTAAATTCTAATCTGCCAATTATCCTTCAGATTCCCAACCTTTAGAAATCTCATTCTTGAGGCTCCTCTAGTACACTTAGTGGCTAGGCACGTGATTTCCACTGTGGTCTAAACCGCTGAGCCTCTTGAGCTTGTCAATCAGAAGGTCCGCGGTTCAAATTCGTGCAACAGCTCCTGTTGCTCTGTCCTAGCTTCTGCCAACCTAGCAGTTCAAAAGCATACTAGTCCAGGTAGATAAATAGGTACCGCTGTGACAAGAAGGTAAACGGTGTTTCCTTGCGCTCTGGCACTTGTCATGGTGTCCCGTTGTGCTAGAAGCAATTTAATCATGCTGGCCACATGACCTGGAAAACTGTCTGCGAACAAACAACGGCTCCTTTGGCCTGAAAAGTGACATGAGTGCCCCCCGCTTAGTCGCCTTTGACTGGACTTAGCCATCCAGGGGTCATTTACCTTTTACCTAGCAGACTCAGTATATCAGACCAGGAAATCAGCACTCATTCCTCTTCTAACTAGTTAGGGATTATTCTTCTCTCACTATAAGATACATCCTCTTTCTACTGAACAGAGATTTAAGTAGAGCATTTCCTCACAACTCCACTTCTCCTCCCCTAAAATTCAGCTTCCCAGTTCTCACATTTCTGTATGCTCTTAAAAGACAATAACAACTATCTTTCAATCTAACTCCCAGCTCAGAGACCACCTTCTCTGGCTGTAAATATTCCTTCAGGGTGGTTTTCACACAACTCAGAGGTGCTACTGTTGACCAGCCGAATGCCAGGAACTAATTCTGTGCAGCACTTATTCTGTGACATCCCACTACTAGTAAAAATGGTATGCATAGACACCTCCAAATATGAAATTGCTGTCCCTTCTTGTTGATCATTGTCTCCTAAATCCATATGATTTGGGCTACCCTTAAGTTTCATTCTGCTCCTCACACTTCACGGTAGTGAAATTATTCTATGGGATAGCCTTTTTTGCCTACATTAGACCCCAATCCAGCTACAATCCAGAGAGTAACAAAATTATTTATCTTATGAACACTGTAGTGACTCTTTCTTTAAATACTATAATATAAAACCTAAGGTAAAAAAGAACTGAAGGGAGCATTAAATAAGCAGTTACAAAAATCTTCTCTACACATGATCCAACCAATTGAACATTTGGCAACATAGTACAAAGAAATCATAGTAAAACAGGATGCCCTTATTTTCATCAGAAAAATGTTAGAGGGTATGAAATCATGACTGTTGATTAATGTACTGTAACTATACCGTTAAGTACTAAATCGTAACAGTTTGATATTTGAGATTTCATTGAAATTGAGATATTTGAGAACTATTTTTATTAAATATTAATTATACATTTAATCATAGGCATGTGCCTGATTAACTGAAGAGAAACAGTAACAAACTGTTTCTGGATGGCACAAGATTACATGAAGGTTGAATGTTACATATAAATATTCCTGGTGTAGAAAAACAGGTAGTTGTGAGAACAGATCATTGTCAATTGCAGAGGTTAATTGTTTTTATCACCTATATAAACCCACCACTAAGGATGAAAGAGAAATTTTATCCAGTTACCAGATAATCACAAACTGAATGAGGTATTACTTTCTGGAATAATACAAGAATTGTAACATAGCCATCCTTGAAGTTTGTTCCTCTGAATTTAATGATGATTTGTTGTAGAACAGTAATGTGTATAAAAGATCTACATAAAATGCAAATATTAGCGAAAACAACATATAAACACGGAAAATTGCTTTGCAAATTGTTGGATACTAGGAAATATTCATATTAAAATGCTGGTGAATTTTCACGAATAATTTAAAAACGCATACTGATGGGAACTTAAGGTTTTTTTTGGGGGGGGGAGAAACTTTGAAGAACTGAAATTATCAGATTTGCCAACCCTACCAACACCACCCCCTCTTTCATCTGAAAGAACACCTGCAAGTACAAGTAGTGCAGTCTAGATACTTCCTAATATTCTCTTTGTGATCACTAGGCTATTGTTTCTGGTGCATCCCATCAGCATTCTATTGCTGATTTTACAGCTTTGCTGTGGATAATTTTGTTGTCTTGCCTGCAATACAGATGAGAAAATATTAAAGAGCTCAATAAGCTCGCACAGCTCTTTTCCATTTCATGTTTTGATTTATTTAAATATAAGCACATTTCAGATTGTTCTAATTAATACCAAGACTATTAGAAATAAGACTATATCTGGAAGGGGATGGAAAGGATTGTTACTTCTTTTTGCTGATTGCAGGAGTGGGCAACACTTTCCAGCCCAAGGCCAATTTCCTTTTTAGATAGCCTTCTGGAGACTGTAGGCCTGTGATGGGGAGGACCCTATTCACATGTCTACCTCCACACATAAGGCTAATTCATGGACCTTGGTTGGACCACACTACCTGGCTTAGTCCTTGATTTTGAACTGGAGACTCAATTGCATACAATGCTTACATGTCAGCAGCTGTTCATACATAGACCACCCATTTCAAATGTCCTTGCTCAATATTCAGATGTCAGAAAGTGAAGCAAGGCTCTGGTTTAGTAAGGGCAGAGCAACACTCCAGTTTACAAAGTCTTATGCCACACAAATAGAGAAAATGTTTGAATGTTCTTATGAACATGAGATTGGGAGCAGGACTTGGTGCCTCTTTTCCACTGCTGAGGCATGCCTCGTGTTGCACAGGAGCTGTTGTCTAGGCAGTCATGAGGAATTAATTGTACAGTTAACTTACAGTACCATGGTATACATGTCTGCTTCAGAAGTAAGCCTCTGTGTTTAATGGGAATTCATTCCATGTCAATGACTCCAGATGGCAGTCCAGGCTTTGGTTTAGGTTTGGAGTTGAGGAAAACATCGTTCTTGGGCCGTTAGCAGATATATTTCCACAATCAGCATCAGCAGGACATAGCTGACCTCCCATGATAAACATGAGGTTGTTCAGGGGGGTGGGGGCAGCAATGATAGCACTCTCCGGTGCTTTTAAAAGAAATGTTTAGGGGTTCTCTCATTCTCCTACTCATATTGAAATACTGTCCCTCAATGAGGCCAAACAGATTCACAAAATGTTTAGGGGTATGTGTAACCCTGTATTCCCCCAAGAAAAAAAACAACCTACTGGCACTCTCTACAATCGTGTGTAATGCCATTTCCACACAGCAGCCATTTTGTGTTACATCACATTCCCCCAATGGCAACTATGTTATGCTTGGTACTCTCTCCAATTTTGAAATGTGCTGTCAGGTTTAAAAAGATTGTCAACCCCTGGTATAAAGGCAAAAAGCAAGCTATGCCTTGGCTTCAGTACTGTCTTGAATTAGTCTTTTCCTCAGCACTCTCTAGTGCTACTTTGACACCTCTACCTGAAGTTCCTTAGTTTCTCCATACAGTTAAAGGAAATCTTGTGTAATTTTCCTTAGATCTTGAATGCTCAGATGGATGAAGAGTCCAGCAAAACTCAGAAATGTGCATAGTGCACTGGAAACATTGGATCGTATGAAGAGTGCCATCTATATGGGGCCATGGGAGCAGAGGCCCCATGAAAATTTTCAAGGAGGGGGCAGGTCACCTTATTAGTCCACAGCCCACACAGTGGAAGGAGGCCTGATGGGGCCCATCACACCCTCAGAAAGGACTGACAGGGCCTGCTGCTGCTGTGATGGGTTCTGTTGGGCCCTCCTAACACTGAAACAGACTTTGGGAAGACCTGACAGAGCCCGTTGCTGCAGCAGGAACATCTGACAGAGCCCATCACAGCCACAGCAGGCCCAGTTTAGCCTTTCTGAGGGCGGGACAGGTCCCATCAGGCCTCCTCCTGCCATGTGATATCATGTGTGAGACGCACATGAAATCACACACATGCACTGGGCACCTACAATGTTGCGTGGAACTGGGCACACCTGTATGGTATTCAAACTGTTTGTTGTTTTACCAACTCCATTCATTTTATTCTAATCAATCCAACATGGTTTCCAGATGCTGAAAGCCCACCCCCACTCACTACATTCTCGCACAATAATTTTTCAGATGGGTGAATTTTAAATTGTATGGATATAATGTCTTAAATGCCTAAAAATGTTGGAATTTATGTAAGCCATCTCTAGAGGTAACTTCTTTTCACCCACTTTTTTCATCATTCATATTTTCTGTGTAAATATTTTGCAACTTCTCTAGACCCCAAGGATTAATTAGGGGAACATTCCCAAAAGCTTTTCTAAAGAATTTTGTTTCATCAAGGATGGGAAGATATAAATTAACATGTATATTTGTTTGCAGCATCACAGTGTGCCACTTCAAAGGAAGAAAGAGTGGTTATTTCTTGTGCAAAGTAAGAATAAGGTAGGTTTGTTACATCTCAATGACAGCGCTTCTGTCTAATTTGTGAGTTAAGAAGATCTGGACACACTTCCTCAATTCATAGTAAAATGAAAAGAGTTAAGAGAATCAACTTGTGCATATCTGTGCACTTCCTGTTGCACACTTCTGACTAAGCATAAATAATTTGCAGTATTTTTGTGTGTGTGCTTATCCGCAGCTCTTCTGGATTTTTTTTATTTCAGGTGGGATTCAATCACATACATGAAAATTCAAGTTGCACAATTATAGTTGATTGGGAGGTATTGACAACAAACGGATCCAATTTGAGTGCCTGTCCAAATCTGAGCCCCATGTAATAACTGTGCCAGGGGTTTAGCTTTAAAAACTTCAAGTGCTAAAGGTTTGTGATTGCCACAATTGTATGGGGAAAGCATGTCAGAATTTGGGCAATTTGAGATGCTTTTTCCAATGCATATTTCTGATATGCTCCCCATGACCCTGCTGACTGGAAATAAGGCTTAGGTATTTAAAGACTTTAACCTGTTTGATCAACTGACTATCCATACACCATCGATGGACCCTATACTTTATAGGAAACACCATGACTTTAGTTTTCTTGCAATTCACAGCCAGCTGTTCTCTTTGGCAGTATCCTGAGGATGCCTTCATCAATTTTTTTAGGCCCACTTTTGTTTGAGATAGAAGTACCGTATTATCTGCATATAATAATATAGAGATGGCTTTGTGGCTAATTTTAGGGCATGATACTCTGGAGATGTTAATCTCTGGACAATATCAGTTATATATAAATTAAACAAAGTGGGAGCTACGACACAATCTTGCTTAATTCCCTTTGTGGTTTGTATGAGTCCTGTGAGCTGCTCATTTGTAGAGCAATGCACTTTTCAACACAGTGTTTTTATATCACCATTTAATCAAGAACAATCATCTTTTATCTATACTTAAAGAGTTCAATTTATCTCACAGTCTTACTTGAGAGATTAAATCGAATGCAGCTTTCAGATCAATGAAATCTGCATACAGCACACCACCTTTGGCGGGAAAGCCCATTAATTTAGAACTCCAAACTCTGAGAAGGAATTTGGAATAATTTTTGCCTCCAGTAAGATTATCCCAATCACACTCAAGAAAGTTTCAATGTCTGCTGGTCATAATGGCTTTATCTTACTTCCATTGTCACATACAATAATCCTCATTGGGGAGAGAGCTATAGCATTAATGTCCTATTTGAGGGCTTCCTGTAAGCTTTTGCCACAGTAAGACTAGGATTATGTACTGCATGGGCCTTTTCTCCAGCTGCCTCTACTATGATTACCTGATTTAATTAATGACCTTTATATGTCTTTCCCTTTTCCATACAGGATAGCCATTATATGGAGAAACTAGGTGAGAACCAGACCAATCTGAATGAGGTAATTCTGGAGGGGTTTTCATATCTTGCTGAACTGCAAATCTTGCTGTTTTTTCTTTTTCTGGTGACATACATAATCACCTTGCTTGGAAACATGCTCATTATTCTGCTCATAAACCTCAACCCTTCTCTTCAGACTCCCATGTACTTCTTCTTAGTCAACCTATCATTCTTAGAAATGTGTTACACCACTAGTGTGGTGCCCCAGATGCTGGTACATTTGTTAACAGAACATAAAAGCATATCCCTAGCAAGATGTGCAGCCCAGATGTATGCCTTTGCCATGCTGGGGCTGACAGAATGTGGCCTCTTAGCAGCTATGGCATATGATCGCTATGTTGCCATATGCCATCCATTACACTACGCAGTCATCATGAACCGCCGGGTATGTGCACAGCTTGCAGCTGCATCATGGATTTCCTGCTTCTCAGCAGCATTTGCTCAAACAACATGGATCTTTAGTTTACCCTTCTGTGGTTCTAAACACATCCAGCACTTCTTCTGTGATATCCCACCACTGGTGAAAATGGCATGCACAGACACCTACAAAAATGAGTTTGTTGTCATGGCAGTGTCTATTATTTTCATCATGAGTCCTTTCCTGCTGATCATCCTTTCCTACATCCGTATAATTTCAACCATCCTCAAACTTCCTTCTGCTAACGGAAGGAGAAAAGCCTTCTCCACTTGCTCCTCACACCTCATGGTGGTGACGCTATTTTTTGGGACAACCCTCTTCACCTACTTAATACCCAAGTCCAGCTACACTCCACGGAGTGACCAAATGATTTCTCTTATGTACACAGTTGTCTGTCCATTTTTGAACCCCATAATATATACCCTAAGAAATAAAGAAGTGAAGGGAGCATTTAAGAAGACAGTTTCAAGGTTCTCTGTACAGAACCCAGCAAGTTGAAATCCTGAACCGTGGAGTATGGCAACAAGATAAATCAACAAACACAGAACATATCATTGGTGATTAAAGGGCTGTAAGTATATTGTTAAGGTCTAATTCATAACAGTTATTAAAGAAATGAACCTGATTCCAACCTAGCAACCTAAATCTCCTGTACATCAGCAATATTTTTTGAGTTATTATTTGGTTTAACCATAAATCTGTACCTTCTTTGATGATTAGTTTTCTTATACTTTTTGCTATACAGGAACTGGTACAGTATGATAAGTAAACTTCTACATGTAAAGTTGTGGTGTGCTCCCTCTCTTTCCATGTATTTTTCCCCTTAAAAAAACCTGGTACTCAGAGACTTACCGTATGAAATTTAAACAGAGAAAGGATTTAATTCAGGACAAGAATGGTAAACAGAACTAATTTAGGAGTTGGAAATCTTCAAAGAAACAGCATACTATATACACACTGAACTCATCAGATGCCACAGCCTTTTCAATAAGTTGGTAAGTGTGCAGCTTTGATTTTCTTCAGTTACTTATCACAGATTTATTGCAGTTTAGCTTTCAATAACTCATGGATTCTAAAACAGACTGGTCCTTTCTATCAGGTAAATTCTAATCTGCCAATTATATCTTTAGAAATCTCACACCTGAGGCTCCTCTAGTACACTACCTGTAGAAAAACAGGTAGTTGTGAGAACACCTCATTGTCAATTGCAGAGGTTAATTGTTTTTATCACCTATATAAACCCACCACTAAGGATGAAAGAGGAATTTTATCCAGTTACCAAATAATCACAAACTGACTGAATTGTTAATTTCTGGAACAATACAAGAACTGTAACATAGCCATCCTTGAAGTTTGTTCCTCTGAATTTAATGATGACTTGTTGTAGCACAGTAAAGATCAACATAACTTTGAGTAAGCCACTTTGTGTTTGATGGGAATTAATTCCCTGTCAATGACTCCAAATGGCAGTCCAGGCTTTGGTTTAGTATAGGAGTTGAGGAAAACATGGTTCTTCGGCCGTTAATGGATATATCTCCACAATCAGCATAGCAGGACATAGCTTGATAGGGTTAATTAGCTAACCTGTATATATTTACCTGAATGTATTGTTAGTCCAGAAGTATAAAAGAACTCTTTAAGCTTTTCTTTATGAAACCTCTCTGTAAAGCTGTGAACTTTGATCTGCATTGCACTTCTTTCTGGCAAGCTATGACTAAGAGTCTGGAGATAACAGTAGAAGGTCGACCTTGCACAGAGAGTAACTGTCCTTGCACAGAGAGGAATTGTCTAGGTCACAGATAGGATGGCCTTGCTGAAGTGCGCATGAACCAACTCAGGGCTAAATGTCCTTTTGCCTTATATGTACAACAGGAAATGTACAACAGGAAATGTTCCTTATATGGACAAGAGGAAGATTCCTGGGGTGGGAAGATGAGCCAGGGAACTGTCTATAAGAACTGTCTGAAAATTGACTTTTTTTGTACTTGCTTGGCTGTCTGAACACCGCAAGTACCTCTGCATGCAGAAAATAAATCTTTCTCTCTCTGAAGCCAGCAGCCTCAGGTGTCTTTTCTGCTTCCATGTTTTCTCACCGGGCGCAACCATGGGAACCCGTGGGGGCAAATAAGGCTCCAAGTTGACCTCCCATGATAAACATGAGATTGCTCAGCGGGGTGGGGGCAGCAATGATAGCACTCTCCAGTGCTATATATATATATATATATATATATATATATATATATATATATATATATGTTTAGGTGTTCCTACTCATATTGAAATATGTTCCTACTCATATTGAAATACTGTCCCTCAATGAGGCCAAGCTTAGATTCACAAAATGTTTAGGGGTATGTGTAGCCCTGCATCCCCCCAGAAAAAAAAAGACTGGCACTCTCTACAATTTTGTGTCATTTCATTTCCACACAGCAGCCATTTTGTGTTACATCACATTCCTACCCCCCCCAGCAACTATGTTATGTGTTATGCCTGGCACTCTTTCAAAATTTGAAATATGCTGTCTGGTTTAAAAAGATTGTCGACCCCTAAGGGCAGAGCAACACTCCAGTTTACAAAGTCTTATGCCACAAACATAGAGAAAATGTTTGAATGTTCTTATGAACATGCAGATTGGGAGCAGGACTTGGTGCCTCTTTTCCACTGCTGAGGCATGCCTCGTGTTGCACAGGAGCTGTTGTCTAGGCAGTCATGAGGAATTAATTGTACAGTTAACTTACAGTACCATGGTATACATGTCTGCTTCAGAAGTAAACCACTTTGTTTTTGATGGGAATTAATTCCATGTCAACAACAACAAATGGCAGTCCAGGCTTTGTTTTTTGATTGGAGTTGACGAAAACATGGTTCTTTGGTCGTTAACGGATATATTTCCACAATCAGCATCAGCAGGACAATGCTGACCTCCCATGATAAACATGAGGTTGCTAAGGGGGGTGGGGGCAGCAATGATAGCACTCTCCAGTATATATATATATATGTTTAGGGGTTCTCCCATTTTCCTACTCATATTGAAATACTGTCCCTCAATGAGCTTAGATTCACAAAGTGTTTAGGGGTATGTGTAGTCCTGCATTCCCCCCCTCCCCAGAAAAAAAGACTGGTACTCTCTACAATTTTGTATCATGCCATTTCCACACAGCAGCCATTTTGTGTTACATCACATTCCTACCCCCCCCAGCAACTATGTTATGTGTTATGCCTGACACTCTTTCAAAATTTGAAATGTGCTGTCTGGTTTAAAAAGATTGTCAATCCCTGATATAGAGGCAAAAAGTAAGCCATGCCTTGGTAGGGAATGTTGAATTTTTCATCATTAAAAATCCTGATGTGAGGGGTGTTAAATGTTGTGGTATGATTAGGTAATTTGAAATATATTTTGGTTAATTGTAAATATTTAGGTCTTGCTTGGTAAATATCTATGTGAAAAGTTCCTACTTTTTAACATTTTTAAAATGTTTCTGTCATTTCATGAAAACAGATGTTGATAAGTGCCTAAAATTGATTACAAGATATTGTAGTTCTCTTATAGATGTATTGTAGTTATCTGTATTATTAATATTATACAACGGTATGTGATTTCTTTTTTGCTTTCTACAACCAGTGATAACTGCTTCACTATGACTACAAAGAAGAGAACAAGGCAGGGAACATTCACACATATGAGCAACCTTATTGGAAGTGGAAGAGACATGTTGCCTTCTGAATTACCAACTTTGCGAGACGTGTTAAGATATGGACTGTTGCTGAGAGAACAAAGTAGTGAGGATATGAGAAACTATCCAGCTGCCAGTGTTGCAAAAGACATATATCCTAAAGTACTTGAAAAATGGGAACGAGCAAACTGTTCTTTTGTTTTCCCTGTTGTGAATTCAAGAGTTACAGTATTAGCAAAGATTCAAGAAAGTTGAGAGCAAGCAAAAAACATATCTCTTGGAAGGGGCAAGTTAGATATTAAAGAAGCCTTTGCTTCAAAACTTGACAAGCTCTTTGACATTCTCAATTGCAAATGTGAAATCATTATGTGCTCTGAATTTGGCTGTGCTACAGATTGCACAAAAGAAGCTCACATTAATTGTACATGCTCTAAAGACAAGAAGATCCCAGTGAAAGAACTTGCTTTCATTAAAGGCCAGAGAAACAAGATTGGTTCTATTGGACCACACCAAATTGGTTTGCCAGATTTTCCAGAACATAACAGACTGATAAAGAAGCAAAAGCGAGGAGAAGTTGAGAGAACAAGACTTGCTGATGCTGAATATAAAAAGGAATGCTTGCAGACTTCTTCACTTCCATCACATGAAGAAAGTTCCTCCAGGGTTGGAAATGAGGAAAAAGAATCTGATACAGAAGATGGAAGTGAATCAAATTATGATTTAGCAGCTCCTTCAACTTCTAATGGAGAGAAACAGTACAATACATTAGATATACCTAATGTTACTATGCAGAGCATCAGATACGGTGTTGGTCTTCGTGCCACAGCTGCAATTACCACCGCTGCATTTATTGATATTGGCTTGATCACTGAAGAAAATACGAAACTTGTTGTTGACCACAATAAAGTAAAGAGAGCACAGGAGAAATTGATGTCATCATTAGACAATGAATTTGAAGAAATTTGTAAGAAGGGTCAAATTGATTGCGTATTTTTTGGTGGTCATGAAGATTCAACGATAGTTATTCTGAAGGCTGAAAATTCAGAGCAGCAGTTTCCCAGTACTATGAAAGAAATACACTATTCAGTTTGTAGTGAGCCAGGTGGAGATACCTTTATCACTTTACATGAGAGGAAAAGCTCAAAGAATGAAAAACCAGCTGAAATAATTGCTGACAATTTACTGAATTTCATGAAAGAGAAAGTTATTGATAAAACAATACAAGCAATTGGAGGTGATTCAACAAATATTAAAACTGGCTGGGAAGGTGGCACCATGCACTGGGTAGAAGTCAAACTAGGCCACAAACTTAACTGGCTAGTTTGTGCTCTTCACACCAACGAGTTACCTCTTTGCCATTTAATCACAGCCCTTGATGAGAACTTTGTCAAACAAGTGGACAGGTGCCATTGGTAAAATGTCAGATAGAGCTACAGAGCTTGATATTAATCCTAAATTTCCAAAAATTTCAATTGGAGTACCTGTTATTGAACTCAGTGACAGTATTGTGAAGGATCTGTCAACCGATCAAGCGTATGGATATAGAATTACACAGGCCATAAGAGCAGGTAAACTTCCCAATAATCTGGCACTTCTTGAAATTGGACCAGTGAGCCATTCAAGGTGGCTTACAACAGCAAACAGACTTTGTCGCTTGTGGGTTTCCAAACATGGCCTAAAAGGCAAAAACCTCAAGAATTTAAGGCTGATTGTAGAATACATCGTTGGTGTGTACTATCCGTGTTGGTTCAATATCAAAGTAAAACATTTGTGGATAGAAGGCCCACGTCATTTGTTGTTTCAATTGCAACAGCTTAGACTGCAAAACAAGGCTGTAGTAAATGCTGTTTTGCCGACTGTTAAGCATTCAGCGTGGTATGCATTTAGTGAAATGTTAATTCAGACACTGCTGTGCTCAAATAATAAGGAAGAAAGGAGAGCTGGAATTCAAAAGATCATCAATTTGAGAGGTGGCAATGATGATATATTTGGAGACCTTTCAGTACGTCCAAGGAAGACACCTTCTATAAACACCTCTGCTTCAAACTTATTGGAGTTGATAGACTGGTTTGATGGAGTTTATGAACCTCCATTAACATGCAAAATGACCTTGACAGAAATAAAGGAATTTATTGACAAGCCTATGCAAGTTCCTCAGTGGCCTTGTCATGGTCAAGGGATTGAAAGATGTGTGAAACAAGTCACGGAGGCTGCAGGAAAAGTGTATACACAGGAAAAAAGGGAGGGCTACAACAGAGGCCAAGAAGCAGGTCATCGGCTTTTGTCAAGAAATGAATCAAAACAGGACTTGATGAAATTTATTATCAATTCTAATTAATATTATTCTTTTTTTTACTATAATAGGACGTTCTAAGATAAAGTGATTATATGTTGTTACAGCAAGAAACAAAATTGCTTTATATTTTCGCTTGTATAAAATGAATAAAAACTTTAACTTCGCTTCAAAATGCAAGTTTTTGGCTTTTTTAAGTGTATTTAAAGAAATCTCAATTTACCAAGCTAATCAACAACCAATCATAAAAATAATTGCAGATTTGGATTCCTCATGTTCAATAAGATATTTTTAGAACCCCTCATTGAGGAAATTCACAAAAGAAAATTTTCCGTCCTTAAATGACACGGTCTTGGCCTCAGTATTGTCTTGAATTATTTTTTATCTCAGCACTCTCTAGTGCTACTTTGACACCTCTACCTGAAGTTCCTTTTTTTCTCCATACAGTTAAATGAAATCTTGTGTAATTTTCCTTAGATCTTGAATGCTCAGATGGATGAAGATTCCTGTGAAACTCAGAGATGTGCACAGTGCTGGAAACATTGGATGGTATCAGGAGTGCCATCTATATTAGGTCATGGGAGCCGAGGCCGCATGAAAATTTTCAAGGAGGGGCCAGGTCCCCTCATTATTCCACAGCCCACACAGTGGAAGGAGGCCTGATGGGGCCCATCACACCCTCAGAAAGGACTGACAGGGTCTGCTGCTGCTGTGATGGGTTCTGTTGGGCCCTCCCAATGCAGCAACAGACTTTGGGAAGACCTTACAGAGCCCGTCCTGCAGCAGGAGCATCTCACAGAGCCCATCACAGCCACAGCAGTGATTTATGTAAGCTATTTGTAATTTCTCAAATCTCTGGAGGTAACTTCTTTTCACCCACTTTTTTCATCATTCATATTTTCTGTGTAAATATTTTGCAACTTCTCTAGACCCCAAGGATTAATTAGGGGAACATTCCCAAAAGCTTTATTAAAGAATTTAGTTACATCAAGAGAAGATATAAATTAACATGTATTTGTTTGCAGCATCGCAGTGTGCCACTTCAAAGGAAGAAAGAGTGGTTATTTCTTGCGCAAAGTAAGAGTAAGGTAGGTTTGTTACATCTCAATGACAGCAGTTCTGTCTAATTTGTGGGTTAAGAAGATCTGGACATTCTTTCTCAATTCATAGTAAAATGAAAAGAGTTAAGAGAATCAACTTGTGCATATCTGTGCACTTCCTATTGCACACTTCTGACTAAGCATAAATAATTTGCAGTATTTTTGTGTGTGCTTATCAACAGCTCTTCTAGATTTTTTTTAATTTGAGGTGGGATTCAATCACATATACGAAAATTCAAGTTGCACAATTATAGTGGATTGGGAGGTATTGACAACAAACGGATCCAATTTGAGTGCCTGTCCAAATCTGAGCCCCAATTTAATAACTTTTCTGATGGTATGTGATTGCCACATTTGTATGGGGAAAGCATGTCAGAATTTGGGCAATTTGAGATGCTTGTTCCATTGCATATTTCTGATATTCTCCCCATGACCCTGCTGACTGGAAATAAGGCTGAGGTATTTAAAGACTTTAAATTGTTTGATCAACTGGTTATCCATACACCATCGATGGGTTCTATACTTTCTTGGAAACACCATGACTTTAGTTTTCTTGTAATTCACAGCCAGCTGATCTCTTTGGCACTATCCTGAGGATTCCCTCACCAATCTTTTTAGGCCCACTTTTGTTTGAGGTACAAGTACTGTATCATTTGCATTTAAGAATATAGAAATGCCTTTTTGGCCACTTTAGGGGCATGATACTCTGGAGATGTTTAACTCCAGACAATATCATTTATATATAAATTAAGCAATGTGGGAGCTACATTCTTGCTTAATTCCCTTTGTGGCTGGTACAGGTCCTGTGAGCTGCCCATTTGTAGAGAAATTCACTTTTCAACACGGTGTTTTTATATCACCATTTAATCACGAACAATAATATTTTATCTATACTTGAAGAGTTCAACTTATCTCACAGTCTTCCCTGAGAAATTGAATCAAATGCAGCTTTCAGATCAATGAAAGCTGCATATAGCTCACCACAAGAATACTTATCTATAAAATGGGCTATCACAAAGCAATGGTCTCTCGTGGATCTGCCTTCTCTAAATCCTGCTTGCTCTTCAGCAAGAATAGCTTCATCAGTTTTCTAATCAACTATCCAGTGATAACTAGATAAGAACTGGAAAGCGTGGAAGAGAACTTTCCTGTCTTAGCCATCCCCAGGTGCACCCCCAAAATCTATAGAAAGTCCCTCATGTTACTGGGATGGATTTTGAGGGGACACATGGGAGAGAGGCTTCCAAAGAAAGAGAGTATGGTGAGGTTCCATTGTGCATGTGGAAGTCTATGGCATTGTATGCCACCATTGTGCCTGGGTGCTTTCTATTCCATGCTTAATAGGAGATTCCAAAGAAGGTATTTTAAATTGAGGAAATGGTGTGAGTGGAATGGCTTAGTCCTCACCCCCCCAATACTACTACTCCTGTCCAAGGTGACACACCTCCCCATGGCTGCTTTTTGGGTGGTGGTGGTGTGAGACATAGGAAGATGAATTTAGGATTAGGGTTAGTGATCTTGTGCAACATTTGGAGTTTGGCTCTCAGTTTGCAGTGCAGTTGGCTCTTTAAAAAAAACAACAACACATTTTATTTATTTCATGTAAAAATACAGATGCTTGGGAGATACAAAAACAAACAATGGTTTGCCCCTTTCACATTATAAGATTCACAACTTAAGAAAGAAAATGATGCTGAGTAATGAAATGTTTGTTTGTTTGTTTGTTTGTTTTCAAAGAGAGAAATATAATGGTATGAATAATAAGATCAAGATTCCACGGCTGTGCAACAAAGCAGTCAATAATAAGTCCTGGAACACAATCATATCCAGAAGCAGTCATATTTTGCAGGAACCTGCTGGCTATAAGTTTGTCTTTTTATATAATTCATGAATGACCACCATTTACTTTTACCTTTACCCCTCAAAACTCATAAAGAATGGGTGAGGTTTTTTTCAGATAATGAAAAAAAAAAACCTTGTTAAAGCAAGTATCAAGGGAAAAGGTCAAGCACAGAGGCTTGCCCTGGCGATTGAGGAGGCTGACTCCATGCAAGGTGCTCACGTCACACGCACACGCCACACAGCTTGCACACATGGCACGAGCATGTCACTGTGGGATATTCAGGAGGCCCGGACCCCTCCTTAATTTTTTTTTGGGGGGGAGACCCAAAGTCCCTCGGTCCCCACTAGCTGGTGCCCCTGAAAAAGGCTGAGTTAGGCCTCCATCTCTGGGTAATGGCTAGTTGAGTGACGGCAAACAAATACATTATAAGGTGTTTACACATAAAGTCTGGATTGAGAGGAAATGCTAATGCATTAAAGAGTTTAGCTTAGCATAGTGCTGCAGCAGGCAAAACAATACTGGAGGAGCAAAGTATCTGCAATTTCCTGCTTGGAATCCTCCACACTTGCACATTTCTGAAATCTTCCATCTCAAGTGTATTCTCGAAGATAAGTCAAATGATATTACCCTGCCCATGGCAAAAAAATAAAAATAAAAAATCCTTAGAGGTAATAAGAAATAGAAATCAACATGCTCTGGATAAAATATAGTGACTGCCTTGGTATCTTTTCTTTGTATCTCTGCTGCATTTTGCTTCCAAAATTGTTTTTTGTGGGTCTTTGGACTGCAATAAAGAATGTATGTGAGTAACTATACTGTCCTTATTTGATCTAATTAATGCCCAGTCTCAATCTTTTCATCTTCCGTATAGGATATCCATTCTATGGAAGACGTAGGAGAGAACCAGACCAATCCTAGTGAATTCATCCTCGTAGGGTTTTCAGACCTAGCTGAACTGCAAATCTTGCTGTTTTTCATTTTTCTGGCAACATACATGATCACCTTAGTTGGGAACCTGCTAATAATTCTGCTTGTAAAACTCAACCCTTCCCTTCAGACGCCAATGTATTTCTTCCTGGTGAACCTATCATTCTTAGAAATGTGTTACACCACAAGTGTGGTGCCCCAGATGCTGATACATTTGTTAACAGAGCATAAAAGCATTTCTAAAGCTGGATGTGCGGCCCAGATGTATGTCTTCACCATCCTGGGGCTGACAGAATGCTGCCTCCTGGCAGCTATGGCATATGATCGCTATGTTGCCATATCTCATCCTTTGCATTACACAGCCATCATGAACCACCAAGTATGTGCACTGCTGGCAGCCGCATCATGGATTATTGGCATTTCAGTGGAAGTTGCTCAAACAACATGGATCTTCAGTTTACCCTTCTGTGGTTCTAAACACATCCAGCACTTTTTCTGCGATATCCCACCAATGGTGAAAATGGCATGCACAGACACCACTAAAAATGAAATTGTTGTCATGACAGTGTCTGTCCTTTTCATAATGAGTCCATTCCTGCTTATCATTCTCTCCTATATCCGTATAATTTCAACCATTCTGAGACTTCCTTCTGCAGAGGGAAGGAGGAAAGCCTTTTCCACTTGCTCCTCACACATCACAGTAGTGACATTATTCTATGGGACAGCCCTTTTTGCCTACTTAAGGCCCAAGTCCAGCTACACTCCGGAGAGTGACAAAATGATTTCTCTTATGTACACTGTTGTGACACCTGCTTTAAACCCCATAATATATACCTTAAGAAATAAAGAAGTGAAAGGAGCATTTAAGAAGACAGTTACAATAATCTTCTCTGCACAAGACTCAACTAATTGGACAATTGAGTAATAGGGTATGGGGAGTTGTTTTAAGCCCTAACAGTTTACTCATTTGTCACAGAATGCCATTCTGATTTTTAAAAGTTGAAAAAAAGTTTGAAAGTTGCAACACGAAAATAAAATATTTGAAAATTCTTGTTAATAGATATTAAGCCTATACAGTATACACCCATAGTCTGTGTGTCTGATCAATTGTAGAGGAGTATTAAACTGTTTCTGAATGGCACAATATTACATGAAGGTTGGCTCAAGACAACTCTCTGACATGCTCATTGTGTGTTGCAAAGCTGTTTTTATTTTTTATTTTTGCATGAAGAAAGTTTCATGTATATAAATCCACTACTGGAGGTATAGGAGAAATTTAGTTCAGTTGGGAAATAAGGTGTTGGAAAAAAAGCAAAGGACTTGGATGGCTGTACTTTAATTGATAATAAAATGTTTGACAACTTTTGTTAATAAATATTTAAGATACATTTACTCATAGAGCTAGTTCTGACAGACAGTATTGTGTTGTGAGCTATTTCTGAATGGCACCTTTTCAGATTGGTATAAGGTTTGATGATCCATACAAATATTCCTTGAACAAAGGGGGGGGGGTTGGAACATTTTTGCTAGGAGGGTACACACCTCACCATTTCTCAGACATATTCATTGTGGAAGGTTTTTTGTTTGTTTGTTTGTTTGTTTTTGAAGAAGAAGAACCTGTAATCTGTCATCTCTAGCATCACCAGAAGGTAGAAGTGATACAGTCCAGCTAATGGTTTACTTCCTAATATTCTCTTTGTAAGAACTTGACTACAATTTATGATACATGCTCACAGTTATCTACACCTGCATGTTATGACTTTGCTTTGGAAACCTGCATTGTCCTTTCCTGTGATATAGAGGATAAACCAACTTATTATTTTTTGGCTTGTTGTTTGCTGCCATGAGTTCCTTTGAGGGAAAGGAGGAATATAAATTTAATGATAAATAAAGAAATACATTGTTCTGTTTACTAACTGATGGATGTGCAGAATCTTAGATAATGGAAGTGCAATATTGCTTTATAGTTAATCATTCTGGCCCCATAGGAGAAACCCAATTTTTATACCCAAAGCAACCGTTTCAATTTCTCTGGGGACAATGATTTGCTTCAAATAATGATGCCAATGGGGTATCATGTCTGCACATTTTAAAATCCTTTAAGATGAGAACCATTCCATCTCTCTCTCTCTCTCTCTCTCTCTCTCTCTCTCTCTCACACACACACACACACACACACACACACACACACACACACAGCTTCTGGAATTGGACATCCCTAGCTATTTCATAGCTGCATAAAATAGGATAGACTGACCATATCCTTTACCTACAATGATCAGCAGTCCTCCAAAAGTAAGAGCTTGTTTCTTTCTTTTTGACATCAGAAAAGGATCAGTAGACAATGTTCTTGTTAGATGGACTTCAATCCTATTCATGCAACTCAGAACAAAGTCCTGTTACATTCAGTGAGGCTTATTCCCATGTAAAATGAATACAGAATTGCATCTTTAGCTTGCAATCCTTTATGCACTTACCTGGGGGTCATTCAGCAACATGGGTACCAACTTGAATAAAACATTGAGGGTGCCCTCAATCACAAGACTCAAATAAGTTATGGAGAGGGGATTGAAGGGATCTTGGACCCAGGAGTTGGCTGCTGTGTTCAGCAAACTGAAAACAGTGGGACATAACATCTGACTTGGCATGTATAGGATTGCACCATTAATTCATCAGCTACTGCATTGCAACCACCTTCTGGTGCAGGAGTAGGCTTTCATATGCAGAAGTTGGGAGGAGAAATATAAAATGTGCTGTTTGTGCAGTCATTACTCCTAAAGCAACACTTGGGAATGTATGCAGCCCTTTTAAAAATGCTGAAATCTCTCCAATCAGGTGTTCATGAATGGAGAGCAAGAACTATGAGATACAGTTTCATGTGCATATTCTGTAAGGAAGAAATAGAATGAGAGTTAATGTATAACAAAGGGGATAACAAATATGATACCCTCCAGATGTTGGGGACACCTTGCATGACCAAGGGTTAGGTATGATGATAGCTGTAGTCCAACAAGATCTGAAGGGCACCACTCCATGTATAGCTGAAGCAAAAACAACAACAAGGTCACTCAAAGAAATATTTTTAATCAAGATCAATCCGCAAACATTATTGTTGCATGACATTGAAATGACTGAAATATCCTTGCATTTGCAATATTCAGATTAAACACCATGAGATCAACTTCGTCTGAGAATGAAACATGCATCTTGGAATTCATACTCCTGGGATTTGTAAATATCACACAAGGAAAGACCTTGCTTGCCATCCTGTTTCTCACTATGTATACTGTCTGCTTCTTGGGAAACTCACTCATACTCACCATGACTGTGTTAAATCGGTCTCTCCACACCCCCATGTATTTCTTCCTCGGCAACCTCTCTTTCCTTGACATCTGCTACATCTCTGTGACAGTGCCAAAAATGCTAGCAGATCTCTGGGCTGAATCCCCAGTCATTTCCTTCATGGGTTGTGCTGCACAGTTGTATTTCCTTGTTGCCTTGGTGGGCACGGAAGGATTCCTTCTGGCCTCTATGGCTCTGGACCGCTATTTTGCCATATGCCATCCATTGGGCTATACAAAACTCATGAATAAATATATTTGCCTTCAGTTGGCTGCTATATCCTGGACTTGTGGCTTTCTCAATGCTTCTCTCCACACAACACTCACATTTCGTCTGTCTTTCTGCCAATCTAATGGAATTAGTCATTTTTTCTGTGACATTCCACCATTGTTGAGTATTTCATGCTCTGACACGTCAGTCAATGAGGCTACTCTTCTTACAGTGGGTGTGTTTGTAGGCCTTAGCCCTTTTTTCTTCACCCTGGTCTCTTACACATTCATCCTTCATGCCATTTTAAGCAGCCGCCAGAAAGGACAGCGCCACAAAGCCATTTCCACCTGTGCTTCCCATCTCACAGTTGTGATTCTGTTCTATGGCTCCAGCATATTTACATATGTCCGTCCTACCTCCAGCTACTCACTTGAAAGAGATCAGCTTGTGGGGGTTTTGTACAGTCTCTTAACGCCAACACTCAACCCAATTATTTACAGCCTACGGAACAAGGAAGTGAAGCTGGCAATGAGGAAGTTTCTGCTGAGAATACCTTCCCTTGGAATTTAGATTCTTTAACTGAAACCTCAAAGACCTGAAGATCAATTGAAGAGATCTGAAGTTTTCATGACCCATACTATCACTATAAAGACATAAGAATATAAGAATAGTCTGTCAGATCAGGCCAGTAGCCCATCTAGTACACTGTTCTCACAATGGCCAACTAGATGCCTGTGGGAAAGCAGGGAGCAGAACATGAGCACAAGAGCACTCTCCCCTTCTGTGGTTTCCAGCAGCTAGAATTTGCAGTCTTTGCTGCCTTCAGCTGTGGAGGTGGAGCATAGCTGTCATGGTTAGTAGCCACTGATAGCTCTCTCTTTCATGAACTGGTCTAATCCACTTTTAAAGCCATCCAAGTTGGTGGTCAGCAGTGCCTCCTGCAGGAGTGAGTACCATAGTTTAACACACCTACACGGAAAGATCTGTTCCAATGGGCTGATTTTTATGTTTTGATATTTGGCAAAGGACCAAAGTCTAAGAACATGGTATGCTTGGGAGGTTGTGGACTGACTCTCCTTCCTTGGAGATTTTAAAGCAGAGGTTGGAATGTCATCTGTCATTGATGGGGGTTGGACTAGATGACTCTTGGGGTACCTTTCAACTTTACAATTTCATGATTCTATGAAAATCTGAAAAGTAGCATGCAGTACGATTTGGAAGAGAAAAACAGTGGGCTGAGTTGCAGTGCTTAACCATTCACCATGAAATTCCTCTCCCTGGGCATTTGTTGTGAAATTCTTTTGCAAGCATAGATTATAGGCCTTCTGCAGATGCAATCTCTTCAGGAGTTTCATTTTCCATGATACAGAACCTTTAGGGTGGCAGCACCCACCCTTTGGAACTCTCTCCCATTGCATATCAGACAAGAAGCAAGTTCGTTTCCTCCTGCTCTGGAGGGTAGGACTCAAACCAATGCCTTCAAGTTAAAAAAATGGAGATTCCGACTAAACATCTGGAATAGCTTTTCTTACAGTAAGAGCTGTTCAGCAGTGGAAGAGTTTACTTCGGGAAGCTGTGGGCTCTCTTTCATTGGAGGTTTTTAAGCAGAAGTTGGATGGCCATCTATCAGGCATGCTTTAGTTGAGATTCCTGCATTGCAGGAAATTGGTCTAGATGGCTCTTGGGTTCCCTTCCAACTCTATAATTCTGTGATTCTAAGAACCATCTCTATTGCCTTTCTACCATGTACTGAATACATTCCTTCCTCAAGAAGGCTTTTATGTAGAAATTCTAATCCCAGTCAGTATCTCTATTGCATCTGAAATAGTTTATGTATGTGTTTTTTATTTTTGATGTTTTGAATGATGTTTTTATGACATTTTTATTTTTAATGGCTTTGAAATATTTCATGGAAAGATGTTTCATAGATGAAATGCAAATAAAAAAACCAACATCCATACTATTAGTTCATGGTTGAAGATGGTCACTAATGATGTCTGTTAATATGCGAAATACATAAAGATCTGACTACTATATTTTACATTCCACTTTATTAATACAGGAATGTTTCTAATGGGAGAAAAATATCAAAACTTTCATATATACCAATGCTACGCTAAATATTTCAAAAGCATGAATTATACTTGCTATGTCAACACTACAGAATTCTCTTCAGTTTATGGTAGCAGAACACATTCCTGGCCATGTCTGGATGCTTTCCAGGAGCATATCTGAAACCACTCTAAGCCAAATGGACATTGAATGCCATTAATGGTAGAATAAGATAGATACTTTGCTGCCACATCCCTACGACACCAACTTAGTCTTAGGTTGATATTACACAGAATATGCAAGTGAAAACATATTGACCTAAACTGGGCCACATATATCTCAGTGAACCATATCTCACCAATTCACATAATACAATGGTACCTCGCTAGTTGAATGCCTCGCTAGATGAAAAACTCGCTAGACGAAAGGCATTCGCTAACAAAAGGGTGACTCGCAAGATGAATTTCCCTATGGCCGTGACTCGCAAAACAAAAACCTTTTGTAGCTTTGTTTTGTTTTCGTAAAACCGCGCTTCCTCCAACCATGCTTCGCAAGACGAAAATTCCGCTATACAGCAGCACTCGCAGAATGAATTAATTTTGTCTTGCGAGGCACCACTGTATACAAAACTGCAGTGCTTTCAATCTCAAGCAGGTTATAGGCAATTCCCCACTGATCTTCCACTGGGCATGTATTAAAAAAAAAAAAAAAAAACTAGTAGACCCGGCTACGTGTTGCTGTGGCTCATTTTGTGGAAAGAGCCCTGAGACTTCCCCATCACCTGTTGTTTTTTCTTCTCCCGTCCCCCCTCCCGGTCCTCTCTCGTCACTGACTTTCTCTCTCTTTAGTTTGTGCACGGCTTCTCTTTGACAACCCCCCTCCCTCCCTCTCCTCTCTCCTCCTGGGCTGCCTGACCCCCCCCCCCACTCACGTAGAAGGAAGAAGGTCTGTGTGTAAAGGAGCTGCAGCAATACATCTCTCAGGAGCCGGCTTCTTCCTTATCTAGAAGTTTTATTATTTACAGCACAAACGACCCGGGAGAAAGCGAAGGCATGGCTAACTCCCGGCAGAGCAGAACAGAAAGAGAAAATGTCCCAAATGCAGACTCACAGAAAAATAGCACATCATGTGATCAGAGCAGTTTTAACCCTGTAAGCTCTGAAATATATCACAGCCTGTGGTCTTTGACGTCCACTGGAGGGCGCTATATATTTTTGCACAAAATGATGTTTTTACCTGTCAAAGGTGTGCTATTTGTACAATACAATTACATATGACCACTCCCATATGGCCATGGAACGTTGTGTCCAAATTTGAGTGGAATCGGTCAAGCGGTTACGGAGCAAACAAACATCCACCTTTTACATTTTTATATATATAGAAGCATCTGTAAAGTTGGAGAGGATCTCTGAATGAGAACCAAGATGGTGTGGGGCAGATGAGTAGAATTCCTGGGAGCACTAGGGGCCCTGTGAGAGGGCATGGTAATAACTGTAATGGGGGATGAGTAGTAGTAGTTATAATTTCCATAGCAGTCTGGCTTTCTCAGCAAGAGTTCAGGGCAAGCCTGTGTGAATTGTGACTCACCAATCTGAAGTCAGCCCATCAGACACACATTTTGTCTTCAAAGGTGCTGGATGCAAGGGTATCCACCCCTCCACACACACCCAATACAAGAAAGGCAGCAAAAACTGGAGGTCTAATCACCCAGTAGGTAGTCCCACATATCTAAGACTTCACATGCCTTTTAGGACTTCCTAGACATTATGTGCTATATGATCCCTTTAATCTCAAAAAATGAGCCAATAATTTTAAACTTATTTTTAATTTGAAAATTTAACATAGAGGAGAAATACAGTAACTATGAATACAGATGGATTAAGCATATAAATTTACTAGAAGAAAGTGCCCAGTGTTGCCAGGGAATTCTAAATAGAGGAGGAAAAGCAAATGAACAAACTCAAGATTTCTAAATGGAGAATTCACTATCTTATTTTTAAGGATGAGCACAGCCTTAGATTGCCCAACCAGAGGGAGATTTTGGAGTATCTTTAGTTAACTTCTATAAATTATGAAATCACATTAAAGTCAAGCTTCAGTTTCTAAAAAGTTTGTCTTCCAGGGCAGAGTCTCCTAAGCATCATTTTTTTTAAAGCTTTTTTGACATCTTCATTTCTCAAGCTGTAGATGATTGGGTTGAGCATGGGGGTCACCACACTGTAGATAAATGAGACCACCTTGTTAACTTCCATTGAGTTCTGGCCTCTGGGGTTGACATATATGAAGATAACGGTTCCATAGTAGAGTGAAACAACAGTCAAGTGGGCAGTGCAGGTGGAAAAGGCCTTCTGCCGTCCTTTTGCTGAGGACATCCTTAGCAGGGTTGCCAGGATGCAGACATAAGAAAGCATGGTCAACAGAAAAGTTCCCAATACTATGAAAGCTGAACTGATGAAGATGATGGTTCTGCTGATGTAGGTGTTAGTACATGACAGGCTGAGCAGTGGAGAGACATCACAGAAGAAATGGTCAATGATGTTGCCACAGAACTGAAATCTGCCAACTAAAATGGCGGTTGGACAAGGATTTAGGAATCCAGTCATCCAGGAAGCTATAGCTAAGTAGATACACATTCTACTGCGCATCAGTGTTGAGTATCTCAGTGGGTTGCATATGGCAAGATAACGGTCATAAGCCATAACAGCAAGTAGGAAGCACTCTGTGGAACCCAGAAAGAAGAAGAAATATGACTGCACAAGGCATGCTGTTAGAGAGATAGCCTTAGATCTTCCTAAGGATATTGCTAGAAGTTTAGGGAGAGTGACTGAGGTGTAACCAATCTCCAGGATAGCAAGATTGCTCAGGAAGAAGTACATCGGTGTGTGGAGACCCGATTCTGTCTTTAGTGTGATAAGCAGGATGACATTTCCACAAAGTGTAAGGAGATATATGAGAAGGAATGTTATGAAATATATAACTTGAA
The DNA here is from genome assembly GCA_900245905.1 of Lacerta viridis. Lineage (NCBI taxonomy): Eukaryota > Metazoa > Chordata > Lepidosauria > Squamata > Lacertidae > Lacerta > Lacerta viridis. Next base: position 140,041 of record OFHU01003616.1, on the reverse strand, counting down.
ACTTCTTAGTACCTGTGAATCCAGCAATGATGAATGTTGTTACTCCTGTGTAATTTAATTGCTCCAAGACTGTGTCATCTTCCATCTAGAAAACAAATGTGAATAAGCAGTCAAGGTGATAGTGAGCTATAAATGTTTACAGTGCATTCTCACATTTTAGTGATATGGTCAATGTTAGTCAAGTGAAATGCTGAGGTGAACTTGGAGGTTTGGTTGAAACATATGAGAAATTAGGAGATAAGCTAATCAACACTTTCATAAATTTATCGATGCTTCTCCACCACCAGTGAAGGGTTCATTCTCTAAATGTAGACCCAATATTTGATTGTTCTATCTGAAAGTCTGGTTAGAAATAGAACTGCTGTCTGGGTTTAAACCACACTAAACAGTTTCAATGTGAACTGGTCTGCATTTGCGATTATCTAACTAAATAGAGTCACATAAGTACTACTCCCATGACTCACTTCTCATTGTTGTTGTACTTTATAGACTCATCTTAAAAATGTAGGTATATGTAACTGCATCTCTGTCATTTTTTATACTCAGTATGCTGTGTGTATGGTTCTGTTATGGTTTATATAGTTATGTGTTACTTTGTGCATATGTTTATGATAAATCAATAAACATTTTAAAAATATTTGGTTCTATAGAATGTAATCTTTTCTCACTAATACAATATTAGCCATATCTGATTTCTGCTTTGTATTAAATATTTCAAGTGGCACAATAAGAAATAAATGTTGGCAATGATATCAGACAATGATGAGATCCTTTGAGGTATTGGTAACACCTGGAAGTAAGGTGTTTTTCCCAAGGCTGTGCCATGGCAAAAAAATCAAAAAACAAAACAGGAGCGTCATTTGCTTTCATATGCTTGTGTTATTTTTATTTAAAAGTAGAATCTACAAGCAAGTTAGCCTGGAACTGATTCATTGAAAACTGCAACTGTTTTATTTTTCCTTCCTGATATTTGGTGCAATGTTACTTAAGCTGCCCTTGCATATGGAAGTTCAGGCTTATTTCTTTTCTCTGTGTGCTCAAGATGTGTCAGCAGGCCTTTCTCTCTGTGTGTTCTCCTCCTCCTCCTCCTCCTCCTCCTGCTCCTCCTGCTCCTCCTCCTTTTAAAATAAGATCTCTCCTTAAACCATGTTGATTAACAATATCCCAAGCAGCAAAATCACCTTAGTCGTTTTCTTTTTACTGTGTGGTAGGATGTCATCTTTTGTATGAGTGCCAGTGTGGTGTAGTGGTTAAGAGTGGTAGACTCATAATCTGGAGAACCGGGTTCGTGTCTCCGCTCCTCCACTTGCAGCTGCTGGGTGACCTTGAGCTAGTCATACTTCTTTGAAGTCTCTCAGCCCCACTCACCTCACAGAGTCTTTGTTGTGGGGGAGAAGGTGAAAGGAGAATGTTAGCTGCTTTGACACTCCTTCAGGTAGTGATAAAGCAGGATATCAAATCCAAACTCTTCTTCTTCTTCTATGACATCTTGACTTTAACATAGGTTCAGTTAAAGAGTATTTACACTAGCTGAGTAATACCCCAACAACCTTGGTCATCCCCAACCCATCTTCTTCCTCCTTTGAAAGTCCCAGATTCTTTCTCCAAAAGTCAGCATTGACAATGCTGAACTAGCTGGACCAATGGTCTGACATAGCAAGTTTCAGGTGAGTGCTCTAAATAACCCACTCCATTTCAAAAAGGAAACCCAGCCACCATAGCAATCCAAAGAGGCACAGAACAAGGATGCCCACTGTCCCCCTTCCTATTTATCCTGGACCTGGAACCCTTAGCAATCCGAATCCGAGCAGCCACAGACATCAAAGGAGTAGAAATAAAAGGTAGAACCTATAAATTAGGTCTCTTTGCAGATGACCTAATGGTCACAACACCAGACCCCTTAAACACAGCAACCTCCCTAACCAGAGAACTCAACACATTTGCAATAGTGTCAGGCCTACAAGCAAATTTTGCAAAATGAGAAGCCATGTGCTTCAACACCCCCCTCACATCCAAAGAGAACTCACTAATATCACCAAGATAAAACTCTGTCACACCAAGTTCAGATATCTAGGGGTACAAATAACCAAAAACCTCAATAAATTATACCTCCACAACTACAAGCCCCTGTGGCAACAAATAAACAAAGACCTAAAGAGATGGAACAACATGAATTCCACTCTCAGACAAAATAGCCATGATCAAAATGATCACCCTCCCAAAACTAACCTACCTGTTCCAAACCCTCCCAATCTGGATTCCCCCAACCCAACTCTGCAGATGGCAGAGAAAACTACACTCTTTTATCTTCTCACACAAAAAACCAAGAATAAGCACCAAATACCTGCACCTCCCCACCTCAGAAGGAGGATGGGGAATCCCCAACACAGAAGCATATACAAGGCCAACCAAATACACCATATAATCCCATATATGCTAGAAGATGAGACAAAACAATGGATTCACTTAGAGAGGGACACAATTGAAAATATCTGCACCACAGCATACCCACCTCTCCTAAACAAACTAAGAAAAGACTTCCGGCGGCGACGCCATTCCGGGTGGTCGTGGGCTGCTTCGGCTGCGAAGCGCCCAGTCCATCCCGGGGGTTGGAGCCCCGCTACCGCAAAGCGGGGCTCCGGTGGGGTGCGGGAAGAGCGTCCCGCACCCTGGGCTCCCCGGCTGTGCCCGTTGTGGCTCCGAACCCTTCCCTCGCTCCCCCTGTAAAGGGGGAGTGGGGGTGAAGGGACGACGGAGCCGGGCTATAGGGGACATGCCCCAACCGGGATGTAAATGCGGCGACAAATCCCGAGATGAGCGTCGAAGTTCTACCTGTGATGCATGGATTTGAAGAACCCGGTGGTCGTGAGTACCCGATTGGACTATATATTATGCTTTTTGGACGATCCGGGGGAAAGAAAGGCAGCCTGCCTCCCTCCCTTCGGCTGAAAGAAGTTAACCAGTTTGAGTGACTGCTGCTACAGAACTGGTTACAAAGTATTAGAACTTTGATAAATGAGACTGTTAAAATTTCCCTTAGGGGAGTAAATCTGTGGAAAATATCTCCGTTTAAAGTTTTGGTCTTTGCGCTCTGGCTTCAGGAAAAATGGCGATGAAAAGTTTAAACTGAGGTGAAAAACAACTCTTACAAAAGGAAGAACATAGAGACAGGAACTGTAATTTGACACTCACTCCCACCCCCTCTACCATCATGTTGGACTTTGTTTTGAACTTGTTTTGAACTCTGGATTAACGGATGAACAAAGGCTCATTGAGTTGAGACTGGAACTGCTTTATCGGAAAGTGAAAGTCTTGTGTGGGGATTTGAAAAGAAATTTACTTCCCACAGAGGAGGCTTTTAAAAATTTTGACACTTTGGAAGGAAACCTTGGCAAGGAGCTGAGAGGGTTGCTTGAAGGATGGAGAGAAATGACAGGGCGACTCCGGGAAAAAGATTCGTTCTTTGGGGGTGGCAGCCCCAGGACGACGATAAGATTTGCTATATCCAGACCCCGAGGTGTGAGCTCGGGGGCAAGGGACAAAGAATTAAGATATTTACAAGAAGAAGAAGAATGGTTTAAAGAAACGGAGCAGCTGAAAGAAGATGAGATGGATACCCTGAAGCTCGTTGCAAGGAGAGTTCTGAATTGTGCCTGGATCTGTGGTCATTTGGGAAAAGAAGGCGATTGGAAATTTGGTTCTGGTGTCACTAGGAGAAGGACAATGGACAGAGGGGGAGTGGGGTGAAGTATTAAGTAAAATCTAAAATGGTCTGTTATGGTATTCTGAAATCGGAGGGTGAAGATCGTTAGTTGTATTTAGTTTTTTGTTAAATAAGAAAGGAGATATTTGAAGTTTTATGTTATTAGCAGCAGGTTAAAGGATAGAGGAGCTAGTATAGAATTTGATAAGAACAATTTGTGAAGATTTATGATGATGTATTATCAGTAAACTTAGTATAAGATGATATATAGACCAAGATGATTAAGATGATTGTTGCATTTTATATATATAATTGTGTTTAACTTTTAGAAGAAGTGGTTAAAAAATAGATTATGGATATAAAACCGAAGGTGAAAAGGCAGGGGAAGTCAAATGTCAAGATTCAGAAATAGAAATTTTTTTTTATGAGATATCTAAATAAGAAGAAGGAACTTGGCAATGTTTGTATTTGATTTATAAGTGTATTTGTTTTGTATTTGTATAAATGTAGGTGTGGATGTGGGTGTATGTTGTTATAAGAAAAAATGTCAATAAATTCTCATTAAAAAAAAAAAAAAACAAACTAAGAAAAATCCCCACAACACTTAACAGGTACACACAAACCATGTTCAAAGCATGGAAAACGGAAACAGACAAACTATCCCCAACCCCATCCCCACTAATTCCCCTGGCCTACCACCCATTATTCCACCATGCAGCACAAAACCTCCAAATAAAAACCTGGCAAACCAAAGGCCTATATCGCCTAACAGACTTTTATAAAAATAACAAACCTCTGTCAACACAGGAAATACAGGACAAACTAGAAGACACCCAAATGCCCTGGTTAGCACAACACCAACTACATGCCCTCTTAAACAATCCAGCAGTAAAATCAGCAGCAACTAGACCCCTGACAGCCTTCAAAAACCTCATCCTAATGACAAAGGGACACGGCAAAGGGATGGTATCCGCAATATACAAAATACTACTCAAAAATCCCACAAACTCCCTAGACGCAATCAAAAAACAATGGGAGGATGACATAGGATATGAAATCAACCCCACCCAATGGACCAGAATGTGGTCTAAACCCCCTTTAAATCCATATCAATGAAAAGAAAAGAACTTGCCCTGAAACTAACCTACAGGTGGTACCTAATGCCAAGAAAATTAGCTAATAGGCCCAGGAACCTCACCAAAATGCTGGAGAGGGTGCACCTCCACAGGCACATACCTCCACATGTGGTGGGAGTGCCCCAAAATCCAACGATTCTGGACAACAACCATACAAGAAATAGGTAAGATAACCAAGCAAGTACTAGAAATCACCCCAGAATTAGTCTTACTAAGCATCTTCCAAGACAACAATGCCCACTTACACCACAAAGAACTCACAACCCACTTACTCTCAGCAGCCAGAAACATCATAACCATACACTGGAGAGGCCTGTCAGGAGTAAGCATGGACCAATGTTGGGAAACAGCCCTACTAGAAAAACTAACCAGTAAGCTGAAACTGACACGGGGACAAACAGAAGAAGATGCCTTCACCCCGGTATGGCTCCCCTTCATCACACACACAGCCCAAAAAGACAATGACAAAAATCTACCGACAGCATACAAATCAATATGGCTAACCTGATCAAAAACACTCACCCACCCCACTCACTCACACAGGAAACCAAATACAACCACAGCCAACCACAAATGAACAACCACACCCTACACCAACCCCAACCTCTCTCACCACCAAAGGAGCACAAGCGAACAACAGAGAACCTGCACAAACGATGCTGACACCAAACCCTACATATATTAAGTAATGTAGAAACATTGCCACCCTACCCCACCCATCTCCCCATCCCACCCACCTCTCTCCACCCTTTCTTCCTATTGTCTCAACAAACGAAACTGATGTGTAAAAATGTTACATTGAAAAAAGCACGAAAGAGACATTGTGTATACCTTTGTAAATCAAGAAAATCCTTAATAAAAATATTAAAATAAAAAAGGAAACCCAGACAGATGGGTGGGTAATATTAATAATACCAATAAAAACAATATTTATGATTGCATTAGGAAAAAGCATAATGTTGACCAGTTATGAATATTGATATTCAATTTATAGAAGGGAGGTGCAATCCAAGAGGGTTATGTCTCCAAAACTATCTAGATCTCCAAGTTCAAATTTCAGGTTTAAGAGAAAGAAGAGTAGTCAATATCATTCAGCCTTCTACCTGTAACAAGACAGAGATACAACCACTTGGATACTCTGTGAGCATTAAGAAAAAAAGATTCAAGGTTGCCAGTGCTGGCTCTCGGATCTGGGGACATGTTAGGTAAAGGTATCTCATTGAAGCCCATTTACCTGAAAAAGGTGAGCCATGCAAGGTAGGAATTTTTACTGTTGCTGGCCCTCTTGGATTAAATGTGAAATGTCATAATTGCAGTGGTGCTGGGGTGGTTGACCCTTTGGCACTGTCAGGCCCTGACAAATTCCAAATCTTTCTATTGTATGCAGCCAGACCTGAAAGGAGTCAAAATGCTATACATAACAGGGATCAATTTTGTAGCACTGGTATTGGATAGTTTTGGATGGCAAATACCACTGGACCACTATAGATGAGAAACAGAACATACCTTTTTTGGGCAAGTTTGCTTAGGAACACAAAAACCAAATATAACAGCAATAGCAGTCTTCTCATTTCACTGTCTCTTCTATACTTCTTGACCTTGCTGAAGCTGTACTTTGCATAAGTAAAAGATAAAATTCACCAGGAACAGATAAAAGGAATGTATTCAATGATTCTAAAAAATATAGTTTAAAAAGTCTTGGGGGGGGGGAGAAATGATTTGAAAATAGACCTTGCAAATCAATATGATGTGAGTACAATATTCTCTGCAATTTCTTTCAGTCTGATGTGGTTATTTCTTGAAGTTTACAAAAATATCATTGTCTCCTGAGAGCCAATCAATTTAAGTGTTTGGGGAATGGAAAAGGAAGGTAAATGAGCCAATGTGGAGAAGTGGCTGAGGCCCAAAACTAGACTTAACAATGTCTACTCCATTTACAGAGGAACAATCCATTGCACAATACGAAGGTCTAATGCAAGGGAGTGTAAGCTGATTACGTGTAAAGTAACATACCCTGTTCAGCCAGTTGGGCTACTGTGGTTCTCCCTGAGCCTGGCAATGGGAAAAACAAGGCTTTGAAATAGTGTTCTATGCCAGGTTGCCATGTCATCTGACTGAGCTGAATGGGTTTAGGATCTAGTCCATGGGTAGGCAAACTAAGGCCCAGAGGCCAGATCCATCCTAATAGCCTTCTAAATCCGGCCTGCTTATGGTCTGGGATTCAGCATGTTTTTACAAAAGTAGAATGTGTGCTTTTATTTAAAATGCATCTCAGGGTTATTTGTGCAGCAAAGTACTTCCAGCTTTTCTTTTCTTTCAAAATATAGTCCATCCCCCTCAATGTCTGAGAGACAGTTGAACGGCGCCCCTGCTGAAAAAGTTTGCTGACCCCGGATCTAGTCTAATTCGCCCTTCTCTGTTCTCACCCCCATAATGCCTCTTCTGGGGACTGACAATGTCCTCATCTCATCCAACTTTACCCAAGCCCCTTTTGTATCAGGACGAGCAAGTTATACTGGCATGTATTATTCTAGAAAGACAGCAAAAACTGTAGGTCTAATCACCCAGTAGGTAGTCCCACATATCTAACACTTCACATGCCTTTTAGGACACCCTAGACATTATGTGCTATATGATCCCTTTAATCTCAAAAAATGAGCCATTAATTTTAAAATGATTTTTTACTTGAAAATTTAATATAGAGGAGGAATACAGTAACTATGAATGTAGACAGATTAAGCATATAAATTAACTAGAAAAAAGTGCCCAGTGTTGCCTGGGAATTCTAAATAGAGGAGGAAAAGCAAATGAACAAACTCAAGATTTCTAAATGGAGAGTTCACTTTGTTATTTTTAAGGATGTGCACAGCCTTAGTTTTCCCAACCAGAGGGAGATTTTGGAGTATCTTTAGTTAACTTCTATAAATTATGAAATCACATTAAAGTCAAGTTTCAGTTTCTAAAAAGTTTGTCTTCCAGGGCAGAATCTCCTAAGCATCATTTTTTTTAAAGCTTTTTTGACATCTTCATTTCTCAAGCTGTAGATGATTGGGTTGAGCATGGGGGTCACCACACTGTAGATAAATGAGACCACCTTGTTAACTTCCATTGAGTTCTGGCCTCTGGGGTTAACATATATGAAGATAACGGTTCCATAGTAGAGTGAAACAACAGTCAAGTGGGCAGTGCAGGTGGAAAAGGCCTTCTGCCGTCCTTTTGCTGAAGACATCCTTAGCAGGGTTGCCAGGATGCAGATATAAGAAAGCATGGTCAACAGAAAAGTTCCTAATACTATGACAGCTGAACTGATGAAGATGATGGTTCTGCTGATGTAGGTGTTAGTACATGACAGGCTGAGCAGTGGAGGGACATCACAGAAGAAATGGTCAATGATGTTGCTGCAGAAGTGCAATCTGCCAACTAATATGGTAGATGGGCAAGGATTTAGGAATCCAGTCACCCAGGAAGCTAAAGCTAAGTAGATACACATTCTACTGCGCATCAGTGTTGAGTATCTCAGTGGGTTGCATATGGCAAGATAACGGTCATAAGCCATAACAGCAAGTAGGAAGCACTCTGTGGAACCCAGAAAGAAGAAGAAATATGACTGCACAAGGCATGCTGTTAGAGAGATAGCCTTAGATCTTCCTAAGGATATTGCTAGAAGTTTAGGGAGAGTGACTGAGGTGTAACCAATCTCCAGGATAGCAAGATTGCTCAGGAAGAAGTACATCGGTGTGTGGAGACTCGATTCTGTCTTTAGTGTGATAAGCAGGATGACGTTTCCACAAAGTGTAAGGAGATATATGAGGAGGAATGTGATGAAATATATAACTTGTAACTTCTTAGTACCTGTGAATCCAGCAATGATGAATGTTGTTTCTCCTGTGTAATTTAATTGCTCCAAGACTGTGTCATCTTCCATCTAGAAAACAAATGTGAATAAGCAGTCATGGTGATAGTGAGCTATAAATGTTTACAGTGCATTTTCACATTTTAGTGATATGGTCAATGTTAGTCAAGTGAAATGCTGAGGTGAACTTGGATGTTTGGTTGAAACACCTGAGAAATTAGGAGATAAGCTAATCAACACTTTCATAAATTAATCGATGCTTCTCCACCACCAGTGAAGGGTTCATTCCCTAAATATAGATCCAGTATTTGATTGTGGTATCTGAAAATCTGGTTAGACATAGACTTGCTGTCTGGGTTTAAGCCACACTGAACAGTTTCAATGTGAACTGGTCTGCATTTGTGATTATATAACTAAATTGAGTCACATAAGTACTACTCCCAAGACTCACTTCTCATTGTTGTTGTACTTTATAGACTCATCTTTAAAATGTTGGTATATGTAACGGCATCTCTGTCATTTTTTTATACTCAGTATGCTCTGTGTATGGTTGTGTTATGGTTTATATAGTTATGTGTTACTTTGTGCATATATATATGATAAATCAATAAACATTTTAAAAAAATATTTGGTTCTATCAGAATGTAATCTTTTCTCATTAATACAATATTAGCCATATCTGATTTCTGCTTTATATTAAATATTTCAAGTTGCAAAATAAGAAATAAATGTTGGCAATGATATCAGACAATGATTTGATCCTTTGAGGTATTGTTAACACCTGGAAGTAAGATGTTTTTCCAAAGACTGTGCCATAGCAAAGAAAGAAAAAAAGGGGGGAAAGGAAGCTTCATTTCCTTTCATTTCCTTGTGTTATTTTTATTTAAAAGTAGAATCTACAAGCAAGTTAGCCTGGAACTGATTAATTGAAAACTGCTACTGTTTTATTTTTCCTTCCTGATATTTGGTGCAATGTTACTTAAGCTGCCTTTGCACATGGAAGTTCAGGTTTATTGCTTTTCTCTGTGTGCTCAAGATGTGTCGGCAGGACTTTCTCTGCATGTTCTCATCCTCCTCCTGCTCCTCCTGCTCCTCCTCCTTTTAAAATAAGATCTCTCCTTAAACCATGTTGATTCACAATAGCCCTAGCAGCAAAATCACCTTAGCCATTTTCTTTTTACTGTGTGGTAGGATGTCATCTGTTGTATGACATCTTGACTTTAACATAGGTTCAGTTAAAGAGTATTGACACTAGCTGAATAATCCCCCAACAACTTTGGTCTTCCCCAACCCATCTTCTTCCTCCTTTGAAAGTCCCAGTTTCAGACTCCAATAGTCAGCATTGACAATGCTGAGCTAGCTGGACCAATTGTCTGACATAGCATGTTTCAGGAGAGTGCTCTAAATAACTCATTCCGTTTCATAATGGAAACCCAGACAGATGGGGGGTAATAATAATAATACCAATAAAAACAATATTTATGATTGCATTAGGCAAAAGCATAATGTTGGCCATTTATCAATATTGATATTCAATTTATAGAAGGGAGGTGCAATCCAGTAGGGTTATGTCTACAAAACTGTCTAGATCTCCAAGTTCAAATTTCAGGTCTGAGAGAAAGAAGAGTGGTCAATATCATTCAGCCTTCTACCTGTAACAACCTAGGGATACAGCCACTTGGATACTCTGTGAGCATTAAGAAGAAGAAGATAGATTCAAGGTAGGCAGTGCTGGCTCTAGGATCTCCGGACATGTTAGGTAAAGGTATCTCAGTGAAGCCCATTTACCTGAAAAGGTGAGCTATGCAAGGTAGGAATTTTTACTGTTGCTGGCCTCTTGGATTAAATGTGAAATGTCATAATTGCAGTGGTGCTGGGGTGATTGACCCTTTGGCACTGTTGGGGCCCTGACAAGTTCCAGATCTTTCTGCTGTCTGCAGCCAGGCCTGAAAGGAGGCAAAATGCTATACATAACATGGGTCACTTTTGTAGCACTGGTATTAGATAGTTTTGGATGGCAAATACCACTGGACCACTATAGATGAAAAACAGAACATACCTTTTTTGGACTAGTTTGCTTAGGAACACAAAAACCAAATGTAACAGCAATAGCAGTCTTCTCATTTCACTGTCTCTTCTATACTTCTTGACCTTCTTGCTGAAGCTGTGCTATGCATGAGTAGAAGATAAAATTCACCAGGAACAGATAAAAGAAATGTATTCAATGATTCTAAAAAGTCTTGTGGGGGGAGAAATGATTTGAAAATAGACCTAGCAAATCAATATGAAGTGAGCCCAATATTCTCTGCACTTTCTTTCAGTCTGATGTGGTCAATTCTTGAAGTTTACAAAAATATCATGGTGTTTAGAGTGCATGTGTGTCTCCTGAGAGCCAATCAATTTAAGCGTTTGGGGAATGGAAAAAGGAAGGTAAAGGAGCAAACGTGAAGTAGTGGCTGAGGCCCAAAACTAGACTTAACAATGTCTACTCCATTTACAGAGGAACAATCCATTGCACAAGACGAAGGTGTAATGCAACGCAGTGTAAGCTGATTACGTGTAAAGTAACATACCCTGTTCAGCTAGCTGGGCTACTGTTTCTCTCCGTGAGCCCGGTAATGGGAAAAAACAAGGCTTTGAAATAGTATTTTATGCCAGGTTGCCATGTCATCTGACTGAGCTGAATGGGCTTAGGATCTAGTCCATGGGTAGGCACACTAAGGCCCGGGGCCCAGATCCATCCCAATTGCCTTCTAAATCCGGCCCACACTGATTTTCCGGGAATCAGTGTGTTTTTACATGAGTAGAATGTGTCCTTTTATTTAAAATGCATCTCAGGGTTATTTGTGTGGCAAAGTAATTCATTCAGTTTTTCTTCTTCAAAATATAGTCTGCCCCCCCCCAAGGTCTGAGGGACAGTAGACTGCCCCCTCCTTGCTGAAAAATGTTTGCTAACCCCTGATCTAGTCTAACTCTCCCTTGATCTAGTCTAACTCTGTTCTCACCCCCATAATGCCTCTTCTGGAGTCTTACAATGGCCTCATCTCAGCCAAGTTTGCCCGAGCCCCTGCTGTATCTGGACAAGCAAGTTATACTGGCATGTATTCAGTTGAGCTTGGCTTGGGACTTAAGACCAGCTGAGCCCCCTTGAGCTGGGAATCAGCCCCCTGAGGTAGAGATCTGTTGCATCTGAAGCTTCACATCCTTGCAGAGCTTACCATAGGCTTGACTCCTGTTTCTTTATTGAAGAATCTCTGCTGCTTTGCAGGATATCTTTAGGAGAAGAAATGACTAAGGAGTAAATCCTACATAAATCTGGATTGGAGTCCCTAAAATGCTTGGATGGTGCCTTCTGGCAACTCCTGCAGTCAAGCTGGTGCTAATTATATTGTTGTGCTTTGCTTTAGACCACATTAATGAGGCTGAGGGGTGTGTCTTATCATCTGGGCAGCCGAAGACCTCCACACACACTGCTTAGGCTTGTGCCCTGGGGTGGTCACTTTGGTACTGTTACCACAACAGTTTCACTTCACCCTTGGAAGCACAGTTCATTGTCTCTTGAGACAGATGGATGCCAATGACTGTCACATCTAATTTGGTCCCGAGAGTAAGTTCTGATGAGAACCGTATATGATTCCACCTTGCTTGCATTGAACAAATTGGGTTAATCATTGACCACTCCATTTGCCTCTTTTCCAACTTCCAAAGCCATCTCCTATACTTTGATTCCATGGCAGCTGACTAGAAGACAATACTCTATGGTCTGCTACTTATCGTGGGTTATGGCAATGACTCCAAAGGGTTGAGATAGAAGATCCTCAGGATGCAGAAACCTGGAAGCTGTGTCCAAATCCTTCTCATGGTCTCATATGAAGTCTTTGAACTAGTTAATTCAGGCTTGCCAACTCTAAAAAAATGGCAGTGTTTCAGTTGGGGTGAGTCTTCTGGATAAAGGGTTGGAAGCTGAGATGAGGTCCATAATGGAGCAAGCAGGCAGAAACCAGTAGTGGTTTGTAGGGAAACATGTTGTTGTTGTTGTTGACATCCATCTGTCTTGAGAGACAATAGTGTGTGCCTCCGGGGAAGGAATAGCTCTCAAAAAATGGGGGTATGTACTACTGAAGAAAAAGGAAATACCTGGGGAGGAGAGATAGAATGACCGTACCCAGGGACAGCCCATCCCATTTTGCCACCTGAGGCAAAACAGGAAGGGGCCACTCCCTACCTTTCCCCCAAAGCTTCACTTACCAGAGTCACACAGCGGTCACTTCCAGCAAGTGGCTCAGCAGGCAATCTTACCTACACAACCCTAAATGGTTTAGGTACCTAAAAGTGTGTGTCTCTCCCTAGGCCCTCAGGTCATCTGAGGATATTTTGGTGGTGGTATCATTGCATGATATTAGAAGTTCTGTTTGCTTGTGCTGGTGATCTCTTTAGCACTACTTTAAATTTTCTCCAGAATCTGTATTAAAAATAATGTACATTTTGTATACAAAAACAAAAAGATCCTGATAAAATTTAATCAGTCGGAGCTTTAAACTGATTCATCATCTAGATTTTGCACTCCTGCTGGAAATAAAGAGTTCCTGAATTTCTTAGTGGTATTGTTATATCTGAGGAGATACTTGGAGATTGAACATGGAACTTTCTGTCTGAAAAGCAGTTCATTTACCACTGGTCAGGAATAGCACACATTGTTATTTTTCCTAATCAGGACACTCATACTTTAGAACAATGGTGGAGTACCCGTGTTCTCTAGAGGTTGTAGGATTCCAGGTCCCAGCATCCATGAACTATGGTCGGTGAATATGGTCCTATGAAATGGGGAACGACCACAAATAGTAGAGGTCCTGTTCCACCTGCTTTCAGAGGGCCAGGTACCATCAATTGTGGAAAGGTCATCTGAGGATATTTTGGTGGTGGTATCATTGCATGATATTAGAAGTTTTGTTTGCTTGTGCTGATGATCCTGAAGAGTTTTTATTCCTTTATTTAGATTTATAAATCTGCTTTTCATCACATGGAGATGAGATCATTTCAACAGAATGCCAACATAAACATCAAAACAAGTTAACACTAATTATATCAACCAATTACCAGTGGGTTTTTTTAAAAAAAAAAATTAAAACCTTAAAAATGCACAATAACAGTTTCAAATATAACAGGTAACACTCAAATGCCTACTGGCCACATTGCCTATCCTCCTCCGAAAGCCAGAAGTAAAAGGAACGTATTTAACCACCATAAGAAATCAGTGCCAGATGTATTTTCAAGGAGAGGACATTCCAGAAAGTACCGGTAGTACACAGCCAGAAAGAAGGCCCTTTCTTGCAACACTGCACCATACAGTGGAATCACAAGAAAGTCTCACCTGACGGTTTAAAAGTATTTTTTGTGATATTGTCCTTTATAACATTGAATTTTATTTTTACTTGTAAGCCATTTTTAGAACAATGTGTATTGTTAAAAGTGAAGTACTGTATAAAGCAGTTATGAATAAATGAATGAATGCTATTTGAAGGCTTTGATACTGCAGTTCCCAACTTCAACTCAAGTTCTTTCATAGTTAATTGCCCATTGGGGAACAGCACCTGTCCAACACACTTTGCATAACTCAATTAGTTTTTTTCTGGGAGGAATTCAGATGTTCTTAAATGTCTTCTATTCTGAAACAAATTTTCTTTCTGTAGCAGGGTTGCACACCTGTGAAGGTAAGAAGTGGTGGGAGGAATGAGATGGGATTCAATTGATAGAAGTTTATTCTTCTTACTTTTTTAATAGCTGCTGCTTCCTTTCTAGTTCTAACTGGAATAATATCTGAAAAGCTTTTATTACTGTGCATTTTACACACATACACATTATATTGTCAAACTGTAGTGGGTTATTTCAGTAGTAACCAGTCAAAAAGCATTCTGTGGATGCAGAACATGCTTAGTGTTCACTGGGCAGTTTTACACACACACACACACACACACACACACACACACACACACACACACACCTTTTGACTCCTTCAAATGATAGATGATGATGATGATAGGTAGGTAGGTAGGTAGGTAGGTAGGTAAGTAGGTAGATGAGATAGAGATAGAGATAGAGATAGAGATAGAGATAGAGATAGAGATAGAGATAGAGATAGAGATAGATAGATAGATAGAGATAGATAGATAGATAGATAGATAGATAGATAGATAGATAGATAGATAAGTGTCCACCCTTCCATGATGTATTGGCAATGAAGAAGCCCCATGTATATGTTTGCCCACATTTGTGCCTCCTGCCCCACCCCCACTCACCCAAAAATGCTGAAAAGAGAAGTTGTTGTTTTTAAGTGGTTCCTGTAGATGTGTGTTTGTGAGTGAGTGAGTGAGTGAGTGAGTGAGTGAGAGAGTGAGTTAGACAGAGACAAAGAGTTTGGAAAACACACAGCACTACTGTGGTCCATACTGCCACCAGCATTTTAGAACACTGTTGCCATCAAAATCAGGCACCTACGATTTTGACATTTAACTGTGTCCTGAAAATGTTTTTGTTTCACCAAACGTTTTTAGAGAATTAATTCTATTTGTTATTAGTAACTCAGATCTGATTTTTCTGCTGTTTCGTTTAAATTATTTTATTCTATTTTATTCTATTATTGGTGCAAACCAGAACAATATTTTACCTATTATTTGGAGGCTTATAAATACAATTATAAAGGTAACAATCTAACTTCGGTCCTAATGTTCATATTGTAAATCATCTCATGCTTGCCATATCACTTACATTTCAGGCTTTTTTCCGAGTGGTATGTATATGCTCCAAGGGATATCCATTTCTTTTTACCTGGTCAATATTTTTTTTCTTTTTAATAGCACAACAAATCCTCCAATGGGGGCTGTGTGATGATAGCCTTGCATTATTATGTATCTAGGAAAATACTAAAGTTGTGGCAGTGCTTTTTCTCAGCTAGAGAGTGCCAGAGTGCAGTTCTGGCACCTCTAAGGTACTGGTGCAACTGCAGGCTGGCACTCCTACCTCCCACTTTGTGCCGTTATGTACTTCTGAGAAGCCCAAAACGAACATATCAACTCAAAACAGAAGTTGGCTAGCGTGTGCGAGTCTACACTTCTTCTTTTAGATCTATGATTCTACCCAGCTCTTAGCCACTCCTAGCCATGTTTGGTCAAGCTTTGGGGCTGCACCAATTTGTATTTCCTTTTCTTTAATCTGAAGAAGGCCTCCACCATTGCAAGTGTGTGCATTTGTGCAAGGGCCCTTCCAAGCTGCCCTAGCCATCTGCCTGAATCTATGAGAAAAATGGAGGTGAGAGGACATTTAATTAACCAGTGCCAGAACCAGGAGTGACCCACCTACCAGCTAGGGAGAGAGCTTGCTCTAGTTCTTAGCACCTCTGTGGGTGGTGAATGCAGCTGTTGTCAAACCAGCATCTGTTCAGGGCTGCCCCATGTTGCACCATGTCATGGTTAGTTCCAGCACCTATTTCTCTTTTAAAAAACACACAAAGTAGTGGGACACGGGTGGCGCTGTGGTATAAACCACAGAGCCTAGGGCTTGCTGATCAGTAGGTTGATGGTTCGAATCCCTGCAACGGCGTGAGCTCCCCTTGCTCGGTCCCAGCTCCTGCCAACCTAGCAATTTGAAAGCACATCAAGTGCAAGTAGATACATAGATACCGCTCCGGTGGGAAGGTAAACAGCATTTCCGTGTGCTGCTCTGGTTCAACAGAAGCGGCTTAGTCATGCAGGCCACATGACCCGGAAGCTGTCTGCGGACAAACGCCAACTCCCTCGGCCTATAGAGCGAGATGAGCGTGCAACCCTGAGTTGTCCACGACTGGACCTAACAGTCAGGGGTACCTTTACCTTTACCTAACTAGTGGTAAAATGGGTCTAGGAATTGGGGGAGAGAAGGATGAGTTATTAGGGTCATGAATGCTAACTGATAAATGCTACCTTTCCAAAATCAAACTGATGACTTGCAAAATTACTTTTCAAATATTTTTATTGATTTTCTTCCTAAAGGTTAAATAATAATACATATACAAGAGCAAAGGAAACCATCCCATTTTCTATTTTTTCTTTCTTTTTAGAGTCCACACTGAACTTTTCACACTGCGACTCTGTTCTCATTCTCTTTGCACAAAAAAAGTATCTCCGTGATGGGACAACACAATCAGACAAATGTCAAAGAGTTTGTTTTTGTGGGATTCTCCAGGGAGCGAAACATAAATTTGTGTCTCTTTGTAGTGTTTCTCTCCATGTACCTTGTCACCCTGACAGGCAATACACTCATCATTGTGGCTATCCGTATTGACCCACGACTCAGCACCCCCATGTACTTTTTCCTGAGCAATTTGTCTTTCCTGGACATCTGTTATACAACTAGTGTGGTGCCCCAGCTGTTGGTCCATTCCCTGACTCGTCACAAGGTCATCTCTTTCAGTCGTTGCATGGCTCAGCTCTACATCTCTTTGTCCCTGGGTGGTATTGAGTTTATCCTGCTAGCAGCCATGGCCTATGACAGATATGTGGCTGTCTGCTATCCCTTGCATTACATGACAATCATGAGCAGAAGAGTGTATATACAGATGGCAATGGCTTCTTGGATGGGCGGCTTCCTCAATGCTCTGGTGCAGACGGTATTTACCATGCACCTTCAGTTCTGTAGCTTCAATACCATCAACCATTTTGCCTGCGAACTCCTGGCTGTTATCAAAGTGGCTTGCTCCAACACTTTTGTCAACGAGATCGTGATTATAGTGGCAGGAGTCATTGTCCTGTTGATTCCCTGTGTTGTTGTGCTTCTCTCTTATGTCTATATAATCCGTGCCATCTTACGAATTCGCTCTTCAGAAGGTCGGCAGAGAGCATTCTCTACATGTACCTCGCATCTGACTGTGGTCACTCTCTGCTATGGCACAGCAATCTTTGCTTACATGAGTCCCAAAGCCAACACTTCACCCAACCAAGACAAGATGGTATCAATATTCTATGCAGTAGTTACTCCCATGCTAAACCCTATCATATACAGTCTAAGGAACAAGGAAGTAAAAGGAGCCCTATCTAAAGCAGTAAGGAAAAGTATCACCACTTAAAGGCATTGACCCATTTTTGGATTGTAATAGGGTATTAAAGTGCATAGTAGTGCTTGATTTGGGGGCTGAGGGTTGATTGCCTTATGCATTCCTATCACTAAGGCTGTAATTGTATGCACACTTATTACCAAGCAAATCTTATTCAAATCAGTGTGTCTTACTTCTGAGTAAATCTGCATAGGACTGTGGTGTTAATTATTCAGCACTTGATGATTAGTAGCTGGACGTGTTGACTGAATCCACAAGAAAAGGATTGAATCCTGAATTTATTTATTTTTAAAAATCCATAGATTCCCTCCACCTTTCCCCACTACCATGTTCATATCATAAGTTTGGTTGGAGTGCCCCTGTGCAATATGAGACGGGATGAGTGGAGCTGCCGAAGTGGAACTTCAGTTAACTTCCATAAGTAAACTTATTTTAGGATTCAGGTCTTTGTGTTTTGTGGTGATATGAGTGCTCTTTGTGTGGTGTTATATCTGTGGTGTCTGATTCACATATGCAGCCTTATCACTTACTTTCCACTCAAGTGAGAAATTTGCAAGTTTGAATCTGATCCTAGATCCAGCCGCTGCTTAGCCTGGACACAGATTGGGTAGTATCTTGGTTGCCAATATCTCTCAGCCAAACTTACCTTAAAGTATTTTTATGAGAAGAAAGCAGTGTAGAGAAGCAGAAGAAGGGACTTACAAGTGGGAATGGGTGCATTGTAATTTAGCAACTCTCATGAATTTACGTGTGTCAGGGTCCAATTCGAGAGGAGGCTGCTAGTGTTAAAGTAGTGCCCCTACCTTATTGATTGGTTTTGAATGAACGAATTTTGAGTTGCACACTGCGGTGGCGAAAGCTTATATCCATGACTGTCAAGCCCATGTAAAGTGATGACAGTGGACCCTTGACGCACTCCCCAATCCAGAATGCACCACAGTAAGCCAAAGAAGAGGGGGGCTGGAAAAGTTTTACTTCAAAGCTGGACCAGCATATACTGGGGAGAATACCCCACATCAGCTGTAGAGTTTAGGAATAGGAATAGGAATAATTTATTATTGGCCAAGTACATTTTCCAACATACTTGGAATTTGTTTCGGCTACATTGCAATGTAAACATACAGACACTGTTCCTCTCACAATACAAAGAAGCAAAGAAACCCCACCCATATTTTACCTCCCCTTAAGCTATACAACTACGAATTTAACAATTTAATGGCACAAGGGAAAAAACTATTCTTGTGCCTGGCCGATTTTGTATATGAAGTCCTGTAGCGACGTCCAGATGGAAGTAAATCAAGCAGATGATGACCGGGATGTAAAGGATCTGCTACAATTCTCTCTGCTCTCTTCCTAACTCGGGTAGCATAAATTGTCTCTATTGAAGGCAAGCTAACACCAATTACCCTTTCTGCAATCCTTACAGCTTGTTGGAGCCTTTTCTTGTCTCTCTTGGAGGCTGTACCGTACCAAGCTGTTTCTATGGTAATTGGCTTTCTCTTGTCGGGGGTAGGTGGTGTGCACGACACAAGCCCACAATTAGCTTCCTCACAAGAAAAGTGTTGCAAGGGTTGGGCCGCCGGCTCTGCCTCCTATTTATGCATCATGAGCCGGCCAATGGGAAGCCTGCCCATTCGTGATCTGCTCGGCTGGCCCCTCCTCCAACAAGACGCTGATAGATTAAACTGGAGTTTGGTGGGAACCCCCAATGGCTGATGACAGAGAGGTGAGCCAACCCAACCAGCTGGTGAGTCCCATGAGGCCCAGGGGCACTGTACGCGGTCCTGCAAAGGGCGCACACAAAGGGAGTTGTGAGTGC
The DNA here is from genome assembly GCA_900245905.1 of Lacerta viridis. Classification (NCBI taxonomy): domain Eukaryota; kingdom Metazoa; phylum Chordata; class Lepidosauria; order Squamata; family Lacertidae; genus Lacerta; species Lacerta viridis. The sequence continues at coordinate 120,445 of OFHU01003616.1, read as the reverse complement.
TCATTGTAATTTAGCAAATCAGTTCCTATTCTATTCAGCCCTGAACTGTTTGTTTGGGCCTCGCTGGGGGACAGTGGGTTGCAGGTGGAGAGAGAGAAAGGAATATATCTATTAATGTATTTCCAACTACCCTAAAACTTTCTACTCTTGCACAAAAAGACTTGTGGTTTGGGCCTGATTGTACACTTGTTATAAATTGTATGTTGGGTTTTGAAGAGTGGGAAAAGAGGAAACTGTCCTTTTACCTTTCATTCCTCCTGGAATCACCTTGCTCAGTGCAGGGATTGCACTGACGGTGCCCAGCTGCCCTAATCCACCTTCCAATAAATAGAAAAACAAAGACATTACTAAAAACTTAACATGGGTTGGGAAACTAAGGCACTCCAGAGACTGATGGATTCCAGTCCCTATACACTATTGCATGTTGTATAGCTGGGAATTTTGCTGACTATACATAAATCATTGCCCTGTTTCTTTTTTCAAACTGTGAGGTCTAGAACCACCCAAATGTTGTAACAGATGATCAACATGACAATAATATTCCACTTATTTACACTTGGTAAGCAGAAAAGGGTTGGAGGGAGTTACGCAATATCCCTTCACAACCACAACACTTAAGATTGGTTTTGTGGTCACATTGTAATTTCCTCAACATGTTTTGAATATATATTTTTCCTTATGTTGAAGAAGCATTTTTTAAAATGTCATATGCTGAGAAAGCGTATTAAAAAAATGGGGGGGGGGGGTAACAGTGAAACTGTGTGTGTGTTTGTGTGTGTAACCAGAGGACAGCGTGGCAGCCACCTTAAGCATGTGGGAAGAGGAACAATTAGACAAAAATATGAAAAAGGAAAGGTGGACATAGGCTAAGTGTACTGCAAATAAATGAATAAATAAATAAATGTTTATAATGGTACATAAATACTGTAAATAAATATGTAATAAATAAACACATATATAACTGGAATATTCATTGCAGTCACATTAAGGCAAGAATGCTGACTGCATTTTATGACATCATTTCATGGTTTGAGTGTGAAATCAAGTGCAAAAACAATAGTGAGAGAGGGGAAGGTTTCATTAGTCAGACAAAGTCAGACCTTTTGAAATAAGGAAAGTAATGAGAAAGTGCACTAGAATGTACAGGATAACACTTGCTTGATCACCTAACTTTCCTACAAACAAATCAGAATAAATAGGGAATAAATAACAGATTTAATCTAATCTGCCTGCAAACAAATCAGCATCATCACTAAGTACTGAGGCTGTCTGATAGTGACCTAAGTGTTGGAAGAACATATTCCTTGGAAAGTGACATGGTGTTGCCACCAAACAGGGCTTCCCGCCTGTGTGTGTGCTTAGATACACATTTCTTTTCTTTGGAGTTGACTGCAGGAACACACTGTTGCGTGTGCAATTGTCGCAAATAGTGTGAACAAGTCAGGAAAGATGTTATACATGAGGTGCCGGGAGTTTTTATTCTTAATTTTACTTCCCCCCCCCCCTTTGGATCCTAAGAAACATTGCATTGAAGCACAAAGATGCAGATGGGGAGAGTACTGTTGCACTCAGTTTCTGTTTAAAGGCTCCCCAATGACATCTGGCTGGCCACTACTGGAGCAGGATGCTGGCTAGGTGGGTCTTTGGTCTAATCCAGAAGCACTTTTATTTTGTTCAATTGTTGTTGTTGTTTTGTTAAGAAACACTTCAAGGCATCACTTTGGAACACAATTCCCCACACATGTATGTAACACCATAAGAAGAGTCTGCTAATGGCTAATCCAACAACTAGTCCAACAACTTGTTCTTACAGTGACCAACAAGATGCCTTTGGAAAGCCCAAAAGTGGGCCTGGGTACAATAGCAACCTCCCCACAACAACTGGTATTCAGGGACATACTGCCTCCATCAGTGGGGATAAAACAAACCCCTTGCTACTAGTAGCCATTTGTGCTCCCTGAATTTGTATAATCCTTCATTAAATCCACTTCCAGCTTTAGGGAACAATCCTCCCAAAAGCCTCTGACACAAGCCTCATTGGAACGGTACAAGTGCTTTACCGAAGAAGAAGAAGAAGAAGAAGAAGAAGAAGAAGAAGAAGAAGAAGAGTTTGGATTTGATATCCCGCTTTATCACTACCCGAAGGAGTCTCAAAGTGGCTAACATTCTCCTTTCCCTTCCTCCCCCACAACAAACACTCTGTGAGGTGAGTGGGGCTGAGAGACTTCAAAGAAGTGTGACTAGCCCAAGGTCACCTAGCAGCTGCATGTGGAGGAGCCGAGTCGCGAACCTGGTTCACCAGATTACAAGTCTACCGCTCTTAACCACTATACCACACTGGCACCACACTGCAGAGTGAACTACTGCTGGATTGTATTATGGATATACATGTAAATGCCTAATAAAGGTTTGATAAGTGAAGTATTATGGATATGTTCATCCAATAAGAAATTCAAATCATCATCATCATCATCAGCCACCCCTCTGACTGGGGCTGGATCTAGACACATCAAAGATGCATTTCAGTTTAAAGTGTTGTAAATTTAAAGAGGGAAAACAGGTAGAGAAAAATGGGACTCCACATACAATGTTATAGGTAAAGATAAAGGACCCCTGGATGGTTAAGTCCAGTCAAAGGCAACTGTGGGGTTGCGGCTTTCCAAGTCATGTGGCCAGCCTGACTAAACTGCTTGTGGTGCAACAAAACACCATGACGGAAACCAGAGCAAACAGAAATGCTGGTTACCTTCCCGCCACAGCAGTACCTATTTATCTACTTGCACTAACGTGCTTTCGAACTGCTAGGTTGGCAGGAACCGGGACAGAGCAATGAGAGCTTACACTGTTACAGGGATTCGAACTGCCAACCTTCTGATCGGCAAGCCCAAGAGGCTCAGTGGTTTAGACCTTTATACAATGTTATATCGCATATATAACACATATGAATCACTTTTTCTTTACCAGTCTAGATGAGTCCTGAATTGCCCCAACAGATTGCAAAGCCACAGTAACACATAACACATATAAAACTTCCTCATATAGGGCTGCTTGTATATATAATGGTTAAAGTATCAGGAAAGAAAAAATTGGGTACCACATAAAAAGCTACCATTAAAAACTATTTGTTGTTTCAACACCATGCACTGCTTGGTCCCAACAGTTCCTGTAAGAATCTTCTGTGACATTTATTAGCAATGGATTCAAGACGGTGTCAATGAAGTGACTTTAGACACCAAATGTACACACACAGCCCTTTCCAAAGGTGAGATTCAGCTGACTTTCCCCATGACTTTGAACAAGGCCCCTTTAACATCCTTGTTCCTAAGGCTATAGATGAGAGGGTTCAGCATTGGGGAGAAAAGAATATAGAAAATGGAAGCTTTTTTCTCCTGCTCTGCAGCACGTTCAGACTGAGGCTGCAAGTAAGTGAAGCTGATGGTGCTGTAGTACAATGTGACAACAGTGAGGTGGGTAGCACAGGTGGAGAAAGCTCGTTGTCGTCCCCTTGCTGAGCGCATGCTGAGCACCACCCTGGCAATGAGGATGTAGGAGATCACTATAAAAGTGAAAGGCAACATGAGCACAATGACACTCAGGGCGAATATAAGGACTTTTACTATATAGGTGTCCATGCAAGCCAACTGCAACACAGCTGGCTCCTCGCAAAAGAAATGGTTGATTCGGTTGGGTCCACAGAAGGGGAAATTTATGGTGACAACTGTCAGTGCTGCAGCATTGAAGAAGCCTCCTAGCCAACAGGCTCCTGCCATCTGGATACACACTTGCATCCTCATGATGGTTGGGTACCGCAGTGGTTGACATATGGCCACGTAGCGATCATATGCCATGAGAGCCAGGATGAAGCACTCAGTCATTCCACAGAACAGCATCAGGATGAGCTGAGCCATGCATCTGTTGAAAGAGATACTATTGGTTCTGGAGGCCATATGGAACAGCATCTGGGGGAAGATGATTTGTGTGCCAAATATGTCCAGGAATGAAAGGTTAGCAATGAAAAAGTACATTCCTGTATGAAGGCGGGAGTCAACCCAGACCAAGAAGATGATGAGGCTGTTGCATGTCGAGGTTACCGTCCCAGCTCCCCCCAGTAATTCAGTCAGGACACGTTATTTTTGGTTTGGGTTTTTGGCATAATTTTGGCCACAACTTTATTTAAATACAGCCAATGTGAGTGGTTGCTTAGGCATTGGAACCGACTACTGTCCCCCCAGCCATGGGACAGCTGACATTCGCTTTTGAGGGCGAAGTCAGAAAAGGGTAAACACCTAAGGAAGAAGCGGAGTCGGGCAACGACCCAGGCCTCTCCCCCAAATGTTCCCTAGGACTCCGCTTGGCCCAAGCCTCCCACCACTTGAGGTGGGTATGGACAAAAGCAGAAAGAGTCCCTGGATTCTTTTAACAGAATACCCTTATTTGCAGGGGTAGGCCCATCCAATTTCCTACCCCTGCCCCGCGCATTCAGAGGCAGGCACAGCCTAACCATACCTCTGAAGCGATACTAGGGGCAGGCACAGCCTATCCTGACCCCTAGTGCAAGCAAATTTATAACCAATGCCTAACCGCCACACGAGCTACCCCAAGCTCGCCGCCAACCGCTCACAGCCCCAATCCGACCTTTAAATCCCTCCGCAATATCTTCCAGCCAGATATCACTCCCGCGGGAAGAAAGGTGGACTCCATCAGTCCGATAGAGCTGATCTGCCCAGGCATAAATCCTCGGGTGCCTAATAGGGACCCCACCCAATTCCAGGATCCTAGCTGACGCTACCGCATTGACGCGCTTCCTGGCCTTCTCGGTACCTTGCGGGCGGAAGCTGCCCCGCCATTCGCGCCTCTGGAGCCATTGAGACCAAAACAGCTTACCATCAGGCACCAATGACCTCAAAACCCCCAGATCTCTTTGGATTGTGGAACGAAGAGTAAGGCAGTCCAAAGCTGGCAAATCGTTCTCCCCCAAGTGCACCACAATGGCGTCAGGGCGGGCCTCCCCCTTCAGGCGGTGCTGGATTAAAGGTAACAGTTCACACCAGCGCATCCCCCGCCTAGCCATCCAAGAAACCTGCACATGTGGAGGGAGGCCAAGCCCGGCTCCGAGGCCAGATTCCTCTGCGCGAACTCCGGCCCAATGGACAATGCTGTGTCCCACAATCCAAATCCGGGTAGCCGCCATACCTGAGGGGGTCAAACAGAAAAATGTAAGTCCCGGAATTAACGCCGCCGCCTCACGTAGCCTCTGTAGGCATCCGACTTCCAGCGCCCCAAATTCTTAATACGCTCTACAGACAAACCCCAATGTGCGGCGGTGGTCGCAGCCCCGATGCGGAAGGAATGGGGGGCAAATCCGGTTGCCGAAACGCCGCAGGCAGAGATTGCCTTGCGCATTACCCTAGAAAACTGCTGGCGTGTCAAGGGCTGCCCGTCAGCATGAATCAGCAAGGGACCGTCACCCGAGGGCCTGACAGCCAGAAATCTGGTCAAGTCCTTCACAGGACAAGGCCCTCCCTGCCCTGTGGCCGGCAATGCCATGACCGTGCCCCTCCCCAACTGGTCAGTTTTCGAGCTGCGAATCGTCAAGGTCACCTCCGAGGCAGATAGGCTGGCGTCCTGATAGAGCAAGCCCCTGGAAAGCCCGGCCGCGGATGTTTCCAAGAGCACTTCTCCGATTCGCAGCGCACCAAAAAAGGTCACGGAGAAGGCCGCAGCAAAGAGCCGGGCCTCGTACTTAGACCAGCAAATAGAACGCAATCTGGTACGCATGCTGGTAAGCAGCTCAAAGGAGATGGGCCGCCTAGCGGCCACCTGTGGAGCGCGAAGCCTACCCCAGCCTTCTAACGCTCTGCGGACCACAAATTTTGCGCAAGGGTCCGAATCAAAAATGGCCTTAGAGAAGAAGGAGATGGCGGCAGCCTGTAATTTAATAGTCCTAGCCGCTCTCCCCTGTTGGAAAAGGTGCGCCAGGTACTGCAGCACCTGGGAAGACGATGGGCGCAGCTCCACCCCCACAGCCACCGACTCCTGGTGAAAAGCCAGGAAGTCCCTCCAGGCTCTGTCGTACGACCGAAGGGTGGAAGGGGAAACAGATGCCGCTACTCCCTGCCAAACTATGTGCTGCCAATGGTCCACAGGTGTGCCGGGAAGGGTTCCGGGAGAAGCTGCGCATCCGGGGCGAGCGACCTGAAGCGTTCCATCTGGAAACGGGACAGGGCGTCAGCTATCTTGTTAGTTACCCCTGGCACAAACCGTGCCGAAAATACGATATTGAACCTGAGACAGTGAAGCACGAAAGCCCTCAGGAGGGCCGATACCCTGGGCGAGCGCGAGGACTGCTTGGCCAGAATGGTCACAACCGCCTGGTTGTCAGACCAGAAGCACACGCGCCGGTCCCTGAAGTCCTCGACCCAAATATGCACGGCAACGGCTATGGGGAAAAAACTCCAAAAAGGTTAGGTCACGCGTGACTGCCTCCCCCTGCCAGGCTGTAGGCCAAGACTGCGCGCACCAGCGCCCATTCCAATAAAGGCCGAAGCCCAGGGACCCTGCTGCATCCGAATGCACCTGAAAGTCAGTGTGGAGGTTCCGCACGTCCTGCCATAGGGACACTCCATTGAATTCCTCCAGGAATTGCAACCATACCCTCAAATCGTCTTTCTCCTCCTTCGGCAGCCTGCGCCTATGGTGCGGGCTGCGCATCCCTGCCGTCAACCTATACAAGCGTGAGCAGAACGGTCGGCCAGGAGCCACCACCCTGCATGCGAAATTAAGGTGCCCCAGCAATGACTGCAGCTGTCGAAGAGTCACCTTTTTCAAAGGAAGGAGGTCATGAATGACCCCCCGCAACGCAGCCAACTTTTCTTCCGGTAAGCAGGAGGTTTGGGACACTGTATCCAATTGGATACCCAAATAGGTAAGCTGAGTCGAGGGGCCCCCACCCTGCAAGCAAAACTTAGGTGCCCAAGCAACGACCAGTTGCGGAGCGTCACCTTCTTCCAAGGGAGGAGTTCCTGTATACCTTCCGAGCGTACAGGCACCTTCTTCCAAGGGAGGAGTTCCTGTATGACCTTCCGCAAGGCAACTAACTTGTCTACAGGCAAACGAGACGTTTGCGATACCGTATCCAATCGGAAACCCGAGCAAGTCAGCTGGGTGGTAGGGCCCTCTGTCTTTCCAGCGGCCAGGGGAACGCCCAATTCCTCCGTCAGGGCCGTGAAAGCCTGCATCAAGGCCAAACAGTTACCTATATTGCCCGATGAGACCAGCAGGAAGTCATCGCGATAACGGGTGACCCCCGTAAGGCCAGTTTTTAAAGCGGAGGGCCCAATCAAGGAAAGTGCTGAAGCACTCAAAGGCTGCACAGGCGACCGAGCAGCCCATCGGCATTGCCTTATCAAAACAATATGCCCCATCAAAGCGGAACCCCTGGAGCCAGAAGTCCTGGGGATGAATGGGCAACAGCCGAAATGCTGACTCAATGTCGCATTTGGCTAACAAAGCCCCCGGGCCAAATCTCCTGATTAATTTTATGGCGTAATCTAGTTCGGACGAAGCAGCACTTGCTTCAGAGGAAGTATTACAAATTAACTTCCTTCAGGCAGACAGCATCTGCATAGGCAAGCGGTATATTTGGGCAACAATATCCATCTGGATCCCTAAATACGTTAAAAAGGGAATAATATGGCCCTCCGACTAATCCGCTGCCACAAGGACGCCCAGCTCCTCAGTGAGGGAATATTTGTCATTTGATAAGCTTAATCACCTGAATCCAGGGACTTGTATGTCATGAAATAAAATGCGGGATAGCCTCTGAGATGCAATGAATTATGTATCATACAGAAATCGCATGGGGCTTCCTTAGGGACAATCCCCCATGGGGATAACTGCAAGTCGGGAATAAAGGGGGAATCAAAAGGAGTCCCGCCATAAGTCTCAATGCAAGCTCCTACCATCACCTTTTTTACTGGCTACCACATGTAGCACTCTAACCAACTTTTGAATTGCTGTATTCCGGGCCACCCGCTGGCTGTGGGCCCCCTTCACCGCCACAAGATGGGAGGGTGCCTGCCTATACCACAAGCAGCAAAACAAAATGTGCATCAATTTGCAGGAGGATGGAATCAATGATCAAGAATGGACAAGCAGGGAGGGACCCTGAGAGTCATATTGGGCCAACTACCATGAAATGCAACAGTTGGTTCACCATCCCATTAGAACCACGCCAGAGCCTGCTTAGCACTGCAAGCTTGCAAGTTTTTTTTTTTTTTTTTTTTTTGGCTGCAGCACCAAGAGGTGCTCCCATCCTGGCAAACCGCCCCCTGGATACCTCGAGGTACCTGGGAGAGGCAGTTGATGAAGAAGAAGCATCTCCTTGACTCCTTATGGTCTACTTTTGGAACGTCTCTTGTGGCAATGCTTTCCGCCTGAAGACGTTCTTGCTGGCACTGACAGGCTGACCTCCGCAGAGGACTCAGGCGCAGGATCCTGCCACAAAGCACCTGGGAGAGGCTGAGGAAAGGAACAGGTGAGATACCAACCCCAGAAGAAAGCCTGTGTAAGAACTGAGAAGACCTCCTGGAACGGGAGGGGGCCTTTTGCTGCCCCCTGCTGCTAGCTGCCCGCTGAGCTGATGCTCCCACCACCCGCACTGGGGCCTGCGGAAAGAAAGGAACTGGACTCCGTGAAAATTGGGAATCAGCAATTAAAACCCCCGATTCTGGGAGCTCCTCCCCTTCCTCGCTGGATGCCGATGTAGCAGGAGACGAAGCCCCAATTGGGGGTGGTGGCCCTGCTTGTGCACTGGTTTGACGGGCGGAGCGTTGAAGGGGACCATCCATCCCAGATGCAAAGCAGGCCAACACTTCTGGATCACCATCCAAACTTGCATGAAGGATTTAAATACGGCCCCCAGCACAACTAGGATTGGGCGAACGAAGTGACTGGGATGGCTCCTTAATAGCCCTCTTTGCTGGGATAGAGGAAAGGCTGCGCAGCCTTCTTTGGGCCATTCTGCGCATACAGATAAAAGGAGTCAGGCAAAACTAACACAGACCAAGCTGCTGAACTATTAAACCCCTGGCAATCAGATCCTGTGCAAATTGCCTTGTTTATTCGAATTTATTTATGGAACAATAAGCCTCTCCCTCCAACCACTAAGGCTGTAGTGGTTAAACAGCCCAGTTGATTGCAGTATTCCACTGGACCACTAGGCCTATTAAGGCAAAGCCCTTTTCCAGTGAAATAACAGACTTGAGGTGACCTGCCGCCTGTCTAGGTACCCCTGCATGCCCTTCTTAGAGAGAAGCACCCCCTCAGAACCCATAGTTCTTTTTTGAGGGGGGGGGTGTCAAGTAATATCACAAATGGGCTTCCCTCAGGCAGGGGATACAGAACATGATAAGCCGCACCAACAGGGTAAAGAACAATTTCTACCCATGGGCTGAGGGGCTGCTGAATGAAAGACAGCAACATTGCAGCTGACGTTAGGGGTTGGTGGTAATATGACAGCACACAGAGTGTGACAATGACTGGGAGATTGGGGGGAGCAGGGCTCACTCGATCTCACTGTAAACATGTGGTATAGTGACAATAAGTATGTCTATTTCTATTCCACCTACCACATAATAGACTAGCCCCAGTAAGGAATGCCAAGAAAAATAGACATCTAAAATTGTGAGCGTCACTATCAGGGCAAAACATAACTGAAGGCAATAAACTTGCTCAGAAACAGGATAGCTCAAGAGCATACACAGAATGCTCATAGACATATGAGGCACAGATAGTCACTGGCTCCACTCTGTCTGCCTCAGCAATGCATTAGCAACAAGCTACTGAGCCTGCAAACAGATACATTTCTATAGAGAAAATGAGTCACATGTCACAGAGACTCAGCCACATCTGCTAACAGTGGAAGGCTTAGGCTTGATGCAGGCCGAGTAGGCCTCACTGATTCCACTCTAAGGATCTTTGTCATAATGAGGCCCACACAAAATAAAAAAGAAGCAGCCCAAAACAGTGGCTCACATCAAAACGCTAGGAAAGCACCCTTGCAATAGCAACAGCCGCAGTATTAAAAGAACCTCACCACAATGTTCCTGCCCAAGGCTAGATAAAATACAGCCAAACAGCGCTGCACACCCCCAAAATAAAGGCAGCCATCAGGGATACTAATGAAAGTGATTCCAGCCAAATAGGAATAGCCCTGACCAAACCCCACCATTATAAAATGTGGGAAAAGGGGGGAAACATTTTGTGTGAAGGGAAGGAAAGTCCCAAATGGGGGCTCTCACTATTGGGAAGGATTACGCATGGGCAGCACTCCCAGGGACAGGGAGAATCTTCCAAAGGTGCAGGGGTAAGGGCCCAAACAGGCTCCTAGTGTGGCAAAGCCCCTGCCAGGGGTGGGGTGGGAAATCAAACAGGAAAAAAGGGGGAATTAAAGTAATTAAGGGATTGGAGAGGAGTGGAAGGAAGGGGAAATGAAGAAATTTAACCAGACAATGAGAAGATCACTCCACTGTCCTCCAGGTGGTCCGAGTGTTCTAGGTGATCCGTTGCACACCGCAAAAGTGAAACCAAAGTTTCACAAACTTAGGTTATAAAGGCAAGAACTGTCAATCAAACAACTAGCAACATGCTAAACTCCCCAGCAACTTGCCTTAACCAATCCTAGCTGTGGCCAGCACAAAACCCCCTCCCATCAACTTGGAGCTGCTCCTTTAACCCTTCTGCAACCCGTGCTCTCTTCAATGGGAGAACACGCTTTGCCAAATAAAGTGATGAGATATATGACTAGGCACAGCATCAATAGGATACGTTGCAATGTTGGATGACTGGTGAAGCCAAGAAGAATGAATTCATTCACGGAGGTCTCATTCTGAATCCACATATCCACCTGCAATGATAAGTGCATCTATAACCGGTGTCATGATTGAAATGCCATATCACTAAGCAATCACTTGAACATGTTGATGCCACCTAGCTTCAATATGACGTGGAATTGTTCACTGTTCATACAGTTTTGCTCTTTTTCTGCTCTATTTGGAGTCAGCTTGTGTATTCCAATCATCTCTCCTATTTCTCCTTGTCAAAACTGTTGTTTTTTCCCCAAAATGAAACACATACCCAGTGTTCCTTCATCTTACCATTAATGAAACCTCTGCTGTTGTTTAAAATTGTGCCACTTTTCTCTTTGGGTCCCTCCACTGCCACTTTACTCAAACTTTTGTAATTGTTTAAAACAGCCCCTTTTACCCCTTTCATTATTCCTTCACCCTTGCTTTACTCAAACATCTACCTTTTTCTTTACCTCGCCTCCTTCAAGACAGAGAGATAAAGTATATGGAATCCTCAAATATTTTGTGGTAGCTTTCCACAATTTATTTCTGATCCAGTAACATTCAACATTGTAGTGTTCAGTGTAGAAATTTAGAGGACTGATCAATTTGTGTATTCTAATGAAGACTCTAGTACCAAGTGCATATTTTGAAGGATTTACATAATAAGTGAGTCACAGTGTCATATCGTTCTGACACCACTTTTTGTGAAGCAATAGCAATGGCAACAAAATGTAAAAAATACATAAATATGGCAGCACAATTAATATGTGCTCCTTTTTTCTACATTAAATGCATAGAATCATAATTTTATGTTGTTAATTATTAGAAGCCATTGCTCTTAAATGAATAGGTATTTTTTACTGACTTACTGAGTCATGAGTTTTCACATCCACCCCTTCATGAAAATTTATTTCACATCTGTTGGCAATCTGACTGTTTTAAATTTACAAATGTTTAAAGGAAAAAGATATATCATTTAACATTTTAAACATGTTTGTTAAATGGTTAAATCATTGGTACATTTCTAAGCAATCTCACCCCTTGTGCAAATGACTATGCAAGGCTGGCAAGTGCTATGAAACCGTTCTAAAGAAAAGATCTGGCAGTGGCTGAAGTTGAAAAATAACAACTTGCGAAAAGTTACCCTCTGAATTCTAACCCCAATAGAGATTTGAAATGAGGAATTTATATTGCATACAGTATTTTACATTGCCTCTTACAGTGCAATTCCACATATTTGTGTTCCAAATATGTCCACCTATGTTCTCACCTAACAGCAAGCCTCATTCAACTCAATAGGAATATATTCAGAATTGAATCCCAGGCATGGGATTGCCCTATTAAAAACTCTGTTGCTTCAATGAAATGCATCCACAATTATATTTGGCTCTTATATCAACTAAAAGAAGTACAGTACCACTTTGATCCATGCACTGACCTAGTAATTTCTCAAAGCATCACCTTTTGAGATGGCCTGCAAATATTCTATTGCATTTGAGTTGATTCAGAACTCACTCGTTTGCTGATTTGCAGGCTATAAGCAATAGTTTTGTCTTTTTAAAAACTACATTGCAATCCATGTATATTCATTGTATCTAAAGATGCCTCCAATAACCTTTCAAATCCACAAATTGAACTTCAAGGTAGGTAAATCAAATTATGAGGGATAATGTGCAAACACATTTGCAGATTATATAATTTTGTTTCACTCCATCTTTCTCACAGTATGCAACAGGTAACTCTTTGGGAGATTCTGCATGCTGAGCTATGTCTCTTCCTTATATGCAGGAGTTAGCATGATCAGAGATGATGGAAAATTACCATTTTTTTTCCATCTATAAGACACCCCCATGTATAAGATGCCCCCTATTTTGGGGGACTCAGATTTGAGAAAATTGGGAGAGACACTATCCATGTATAAGATGCCCCCTAATATTGGACATTACTTTTTAGGGGGAAAACCTAGTCTAATACATGGAAAAATACAATATGTTAAAAAGTATCTGAAGGACATTGTTGAGGAATGCTTCTGTAAAGTATAAAGCCCACACCTTTTTATACATTTACTCCCTGTCGAACACCCTCCCTTCAGATGTCAGGGAGATAAAGAACTACATAACTTTTAGAAGACATCTGAAGGCAGCACTGTATTGGGAAGTTTTTTAAATTCTGATGTTTTACTATGTTTCATATATGCTGTAAGTTGCCCAGAGTGGCTGGAGAAACACAGCCAAATGGGTGGGGTATAAATAATAATAATAAAAATTATTATTATTACTTAAAAGTCTTCTCTTCAGCCCTGCATAAGATACACACAAGAAATATGATTATTGCTAAGCATACTCCATGACACACAAAGTAATACCACACCTATTGCCTCATACATGTACATAGTTATGGAAAGGAAACTGATGCTTTAACCTCATAAAACTATTATTAATCATTTACTTGCTGGTTACATGAAATCCATTCCAGGTGCTATCGGTTTCAGGTGAGGCAAATCTTTTCCAAAGTGGTACAGAATAATTGGCAATGATCGTATAAATTGCAATGATTGTACATAGTCCAGGGATCTCTTTTTCTTAAAAGTCAGAGGTCTGAGTCAGTGGGTGTGAGAGAAAGAGAACTGAAGCTGAAAATAGGATGGTTATGGATGCCTTCATAGGCATCAAAATGCTCTTCATAGGGGTACAGTTGATTAAAATATACATCCATATTGGAAGTTGCAAAAACTTGTCAGTTCCCTGAAGCATTTGAGACAACACAAACGCCTTCAGTTCTGAACTTGTTAACTTTTTCATTCCCTAAAGACAGTGGAACAGAGACACAGTTAACTGCAGCTATTTCCTGGGTTTATTCTCAGAGTTTGCCAAAGAGAACCTGTCCCTACAAGCCAGAAACTGGGAAAGAGAACAGCAGCAGGCTAGTTAAGGAAGGCCTGCGTTGTGGGGGCAAGGGGTTGGTTGGTTGAGGGGGGGTAAGGCTGCAGTCCTGGGCACATTTACTATGGAAAAGATTCTATTAAAACCAATGTGTCTTACTTCTGAGTAAACTTGCCTTGGATTGTGGTTTTCATTGTTCAGCATTTGATTGTTATTTTATCTGAGTCCTCTTAAAAAAAAATCAAATAAAAAAATATCAAAGGCTGGAATCCTGATTTCAATTAACATACCATAAATTCATTGATTACTACTTGCAGTGTCTTGTGACACCACCTTGTCCAAAAGAGTTCACACCAGAGTTTCAAGAGAGGTGCTGCTTTGAAATATGAAATGGGGGTGTGTGTGTGGCCTTGATACTGCCTTCTCCTGGCTGCTCTACTTCCAGGTAAGCAGAAGTGACACAGTTGTTTGGAGGTCATATAAGTGTCACCATTTGTCTAGGGCATCTACTGCTGTGAGTGAACCCTACCTGCTATTTGTTGGTTTTATTGTATCAGCATTTTCCCCAAACAATTAAAAAAATAAACATATTTATTGAAAGTTCAAAAAGTAAATAATTATATGTGCACTAAACATAGTGAGACATAAATAAAAGAGAGAAAAAGGAAACAGAACCCGTGTAGGAGGGGAAATAAAGGGGGGAGGGGGGAACCCAAAACTGTATATTTTACAAGGTTGTTATTGTACTTCACCAGATCTTAACCTATTACAGTATTTGTAAGAATGGATTCCAAATATCATTGAATTTGTCCATGGCAAGTCTGTGTTTATATGCAAGTTGTTCATATGTTGCAAGTTTGTATAAGTCTTCAATCCAATCGTAGAAGGGAGCCACATTTTTATTTTTCCAATTCATCAGTATCAGTCTTTTTGCTGTGGTAAGGGCACAGAGAGTCCACTTCGTATTGTCCTTTTGTAAGGTTCCATGTGCTGGGTATATAATTCAAGGGGATATTTTGCTCTGTAAATGTAAGGTTGTTCCATACAGTTCTGTTGATAGTTTCTGCCAAAAATATTTCAATATAGGACAATGAAAAAAACACATATGTTTAAATATAAGGAGAAGAATGTGGGATCCCTGTAGAATGGTATCGCGAAGCATATTTACCGTCAGGTACACAATTCTGGAGACCTGTAACTGACAACAACTGTCTAAATTGGACTGCTTTGGAATATTCCTATGTAGCATACTCAAGATGGTATTGAAACAATAACATCAGTTCGAACGATATGGCACCATATGTCAAAAAATAAATAAATAATGACATTTTTCCCAAGACAAAAGGACTTTGTGGGGAAACTTGAGCATTTGTAGGTAATCTGTATTTGTCTCTTAAGATGGAATATATATAAAATTCACCCTCTTCATTTATCAGCTTGTCTAATGTTAATATACCCAAATTCATCCACTCTTCCATACGACCATTTCTTTCCTGGTTTTTAAAGATGGGAAACCCTTTCCAAAGGTGAGACTCAGCTTACTTTCCCCATCACTTTGAGCAAGGCTCCTTTAACATCCTTGTTCCTTAGGCTGTAAATGACAGGGTTCAGCATCGGGGAGAAAAAAGCATAGAAAACAGAAGCTTTCTTCTCCTGGTCTGCAGCTCGTTCAGACCGGGGCTGTAAGTAAGTGAAGCTGATGGTGGTGTAGAACAATGTGACAACAGTGAGGTGAGTAGCACAGGTGGAGAAAGCTCGTTGCCGTCCCTCTGCTGAGTGTATGCTGAACACCACCCTGGCAATGTGGATGTAGGAGATCACTATAAAAGTGAAAGGCAACATGAGCACAATGACACTCAGGGCAAATATAAGGACTTTTACTTTATAGGTGTCCATGCAAGCCAGCTGCAACACAGCTGGCTCCTCGCAAAAGAAATGGTTGATTTGGTTGGGCCCACAGAAGGGGAAATTTATGGTGACAACTGTCAGTGCTGCAGCATTGAAGAAGCCTCCTAGCCAACAGGCTCCTGCCATCTGGATACACACTTGCATCCTCATGATGGTTGGGTACCGCAGTGGTTGACATATGGCCACGTAGCGATCATATGCCATGAGAGCCAGGATGAAGCACTCAGTCATTCCACAGAACAGCATCAGGATGAGCTGAGCCATGCATCTGTTGAAAGAGATACTATTGGTTCTGGAGGCCATATGAAACAGCATCTGGGGGAATGTGACCTGTGTGCCAAATATGTCCAGGAAAGAAAGGTTAGCAATGAAAAAGTACATTCCTGTATGAAGGCGGGAGTCAACCCAAACCAAGAAGATGATGAGGCTGTTGCCAAATAAAGTGATGAGATATATGACTAGGCACAGCGTCAACAGGATACGTTGCAATGTTGGATGACTGGTGAAGCCAAGAAGAATGAATTCCTTTACAGAGGTCTCATTCTGAATCCACATATCCACCTGCAATGATAAGTGTATCTATAACTGGTGTCCTGATTGAAATGCCATATCACTAAGCAATCACTGAAACTTGTTGATGCCACCTAGCTTCAATATGACGTGGTATTGTTCACTGCCCATACAATTTTGCTCTTTTTCTGCTCTGTTTGGAGTCAGCTTGTGTGTTCTACCCATCTCTGTAATTTCTCCTTGTCAAAACTGCTTTTTAAAACAAAACACACACCCAGTGTTTGTTCATCTCACCATCAATCAAACTTCTTATGTTGTTTAAAACTGTGCCACTTTCCTCTCTGGATCCCCCCACAGCCACTTTATTCAAACTTTTGCCATTGTTTAAAACAGTCACTTCCCACCCTTTCATTTTTTCTACACCCTTTACTCAAACATCCACATTTTTCATACCTCAGCTGCAATAATTCAGAGAGAGAGAGAGGATGAGGTATCCCCAAATATTCTGTATTCACACATTGTATTACACTTCTGGTAATATCTATTGTCTTTAATTTTATATTGTTCAATGTAGCAATATAGAACATATAATTTATTAAGATGCAGACACCCATATATAATATCACCCATGTATAATATCAAACAACTGAACTTAACCTTTTCTAACTACGTAATCAATAGATTTCCCTTTATAATTCTATTCATCTTAACAGTAAGAGTCATAGCTTTAAAATGAATAAGAATTCTTTTTACTGACATTGATTCATTAGTTTTCACATCTCCCCCCTCCCATTTTGTAGATAATTTCTTCACATCTGTTGGCAATCTTACTTTCTTAATTTCCAGATGTTTATAGGAAAATTGGCAAGACTTGCTTTTTAGAAATCTATCCTAGACCTTAGTAATCTAGGTCTTTTCTACTTTTCTAAGTATCTTATATTCTGTCCTGCATAAGATACGCACTGGAAATGTGGTTCTTGCTAACCCCTTTCCATTATTCACAAAGTGATAACCAACCTATTGCTTCACACATTACATAGGTATAGTAGGGAAACTGATGTTTATGCATTATAATGAGCCTCATATAACTGCAATTCTTAAGTCTATTTTTAATCTGCTTTTATTTGTTTTTTATTTGTTTTATGGTTCTGTTTTGTAGGCTATCTTGAAAATCTAGATTAATAAAATTATTTTTTAAAAAAAAAAAAAAAAAAAAAAAAAGTCCAATTCATGCATAAAGAGGTTAAAACCATGGAGTAAGCTGTCATGTCAGGCTTAGAAACAACAACAGACAGTCACGGTCATGTCAGGCTTAGCTCACCTTGGGAGAGACTCGGTAATCTAGACAATACCTGAGCTGGTTGCTGCAACACAAGCCTCATGGCTCTATTGGGTTCCAAAACCAATAACACAGGAAATTTCACCACTGTAACTAAGCCAAGTTATGCTTCCTGTGCAATTCTTTCTGAATGCTGTACATGAATATCTCCTTTGGAGCGTTTGTAAGTAAATCATCTTTAACTTACCAAACATGTGGTCTTTTATGGTGGGGAAGAGGGGAACCTTGGAAGGAACTTAGAATGATATATTTTAAAGAGCTTATAGCCTATATACCATATCTATGCTTTACTTTGCTGCATGTTTTGTGATTTTTAATCCACTTGGGATTCTCTCACCAAAGAGTACTTGCCCCGGGAATGCTTTTTTATGCCTATCTTTTTCCTTTCAAACAATAGTTTTAACATCATTAACCTGTTATTAATACCAGTAGTTTACCTGTTTTTTTTACATGAAACACATTCCAGCTGCTATCTGTTTCAGATTAGATATATTATTTAAAATGTGGATCAGAATTGGAAGCAACAACTGTACAGTATATTCCCCAGGAATCTCTGCCTTTAAAAAGTTTGGTGACTGTGTGTGTGAAAACTTCAGCAGAAAATAGGAAGTTTATGGCTAACTGGACAAGCTAGCATCTTCACAGGCATCAAAATACTATTCACAGGGGTACATTTGATTAAAATATAAATCCATATCTGACCTAGCACAAACTCATTTCCCTGAAGCATTTGAAACAACACAACTCCCTTCAGTTCCAACCTTGTTAACTTTTACATTCCCTAAGGACAATGAGCACAGCGATTCAATTAACTTGAGTTTATTTCAAGGGTTTGTTTTCAGGGTATGCAAAATAGAATCTGCCCCCAAGAGCCAGAAAGTGCGAAAGAGAGTAGCACCAGGCTGGATGAAGAAGCCCTATGCTGTGAAGGACTTTGTGATCTGGCTATCTTGACAACGATTTCTAGATCAAGAGTTATGTCTTCTTCTAAGACTCTTCCATGCAACCAGTTTATTAAATAGTATTGTGATTTTCACAAAGCTTCTTGCAGATGCTATCTATTGGAGATGGCTTCTGCTGTCTATTGAACATCTGTTCTGATTTGTTTGCACAGGGGTTACACAGCTTCACATCAAACAATTGTTCTCCTACACTCCTCAGGGCATTTTCCTATCGCTTTCCTTAACAACAACAACAAAAATCCTATAAGACATGCTATGGCCTATATATTCAACAGGAGAGTGGCTCATAGAGCAAGGAGGGAAGTATAGGCTCCCTTGCTTTCCAATTTCGTAGTGTAACTATTGAATCTGTTGCTGTGACTCAGGAACTGTAGCAGACAGCACTGTAGCAGACAGCAGACAGTTTACATAGGAAGTCTAACCCACTTAGGGGATGTAACATTTATGTTTTATTTTGTTTTAAATATAGTGCAATACACCATGATAACTTTGTATACTGGGTATGCATCAGTCGGAGATTTCCCTCTAAAGTAAATGCCAGCTTTAGAAAAGGAGTGCAGCAGGGAGGAAAGTGTTCAATTCCACCTATCCGTCTATTTCAGTCCTGATAATTGCCAGTTCCTTCCCATAGCTGTTGGTATTTGCACTTCTAAAAACCTTGCATGCTAAATGCAAACATACATTTAATTCTGTGTCTAGTTTGCCCTTAGATGGCTCTTAACAAGACACATTCATTGAAAGTAAGTCCAGCAGCAGCTACCAGTCATCAGTGGTGCCTAATCATGTTGACTCTATGGAACCTCCAGTTTCAGAGATGGTTTAACCTTGAATATCAGTTGCTGTAGGGAAGGGCTATTGGCTGTGTTTGAGCTTTCCACTCATCTTGTGGCCCAATGTGAGAAACAGGATGCTTCCTTTCTTAGTCTGATATAGCAGTGATCAGTAGACATTTATAGGATTGCACTGTAGCAGTGTTGTCCTGTGATTAAGAGTCTCCAAGCAGGCACTGGTAGAATTAAATAAAAAGTGGTATATCTCCTTTTTATTACTAGAGAGGTAGCCAACCTGTTTCCCTCCAGTTATTTTGCATTTTAGGTGCCATCACCCCCAAACAACAATTTCACTTGTCTGAGATAATGGGAATTATATTCCACAATGTTTGAAGGCTGCCACATTGCCAACACCTACCATAATTTGTTTTGAGTAAACTCTGTTCTGCCACACAATAGATTTATTTTAGCAGTTCAATCTTATGTGTCTTTAAACATACAGAGCCTCATCCATAATAGTGCATAATCTGTTTTGAATACATACCACATACTACACACACACACACACACACACACACACACACACAAATTGAATAGGAAGACTGTGCAAGAAATATGTGGAGTTTATACTCAGAGCAAGCATTTCATGTAAGGTTTTTGCACAGTAACATAGAATTCACAATTGAATGTGACTGGCATTTCAAAACATTTCAGTCAATTTTGTCAACAAGGAATGGTGCATATTGGCATAAGAAAACAAGTCAGGAGCCAGCTGGTATTTTTCAGAAGATGTGATTACTTTAATCCACAACATTCAATGTGTGACTATGATATTCTAAAAAATACATTAAAAAATGAGTATAGGTCTGTGAGTGTGTGTTAGATCTATCTGTCATCTATATCTATCTATCTATCTAATCTATCTATCATCTATCTATCTATTCTCCTCATATTTATTTATGTCTAATCATGCTTCTCCAGGCATTCTTTACATCCTTGTTGCGTAAAGTGTATATGATAGGATTTAAGAGTGGTGTCAAGACACTGTATATCACTGGGATAAGCCTGGCCTGATTTGAGGAGTGACTGCTATTTGAAGACAGGTAAGTGAAGATGGAGCTGCCATAGTACAAAAGGACCACAGTGAGGTGAGAGGAACAGGTGGAGAAAGCCTTTTGTCTCCCTTCAGAAGACCTTATTTTTAAGACAGTTGAAATGATGTAGGTATATGATAAAAGGATACAAAGTAATGGGGTCCAAGCTATGAAAAGACCAATAGACAGCAAGAGGATTTGGTTAAGGGAAGTATCACCACATGATAGCTTCAGCAGTGGGGGAATATCACAGTAGAAAGCATCAAGGCAGTTCTTCCCACAGAATGGTAGTTGGAAAGCAAAGGTGGTGTGCACAGCTGAGTTAAGGAAACCCCCAGTCCAGCAGGCCATGGCTAGTTGGAGACAAATTGTTTTGCCTATAATCAGTGTGTAACGCAAAGGGTTGCATATGGCAACATAGCGGTCAAATGCCATCACTGCAAGAAGGAGGCACTCGGTGCCTACAAAGGAGAAGAAAAAATACACCTGGAGCACACAACCTATGTAGGAAATGTTGCTTCTCTCAGAGAGTAGGTGAGCCAACATCTGGGGTATCGTGGTTGTAGTGTAGCAAATGTCAAGAAAGGAGAGATTCCCAAGGAAGAAATACATGGGGGTTCTGAGCCTCTGATCCACCAATGTCATTACTACAATGAAGGTATTCCACAGCACAGTGAAAAGATAGATGATTAATAATGCACTGAAGGGAAAAATGCGTTCCTCCTGCAGATTTTTAAAACCTAGGATGATGAACTCAGACAGGCCAGTTTCATTTTGTGTGTCCATACCTTGGCAAATAAACAACTGATTTTCTGTAGAGAAGAGGGAAATGAATTGTGATCATGTTAATAAATAGTGTGACACTGGCATTATATTCAATATACAGTGCAGAAGATGACAAAGGTATGATTCTGATGGACCTTTCTTTGAGAAGAGATAATCCTTCTGTCTGCAGGATAACTCTGTGAGCTTTCCTGCAAAAAGCACTGTGGATTTATCACTACAATAAGAAATCCTAGCATACCATAATCAGCTCTTATCCCTAAAGTACTAATATGGAAGGTGATCTATGCAGAGTGTTGTGAAACCAACTGATATTTTCAATTCCTTATCACCAAATACTAGCAAGAAGGTTGTCAATATGATGTGTGTGGTGGACATTTTTATGGTTAGAGGAGTAAGACAGACTATTGAGAAATAACTGGCAGTTGCAAATATGGAACTCACAATTTCTACACAGTGTTTGGATTGAAATGATAGACATTCTTAAAATAAATTCATGCACCTGTGGTATAGTAGTCTCCCTCTTAGGAACCATCCTCTTTTCCACATATGCCAAAACATAAAGCTGTTATAACAAAAAGGTGGTTAATTTTAGCAGCACAGCAACGCTGTGAGCCAGAATTAGCTGATAAATCATTACTTGACCCATTTCTCTCCCCTTACTCCCCCATTAACCAAAGTGGGTAGGAAGCAATTTGAACTTGGTCCTGTATCGTGCAGTCCCCATGCTTGATGCTTTGCACATAATCAGCAGACGTTTGAAAAGACTTTTTTTAAAGGATAACTTAAACTATACAAATCTATTTTACCTTGGGAATCCTGATCCAAAATAATTTTCAGTATGATCTCCAGTTGTAATATCCATGAAACATTCTCCAGTGGATTACTCATATTAGAAAACTGCATACACAGACAATTAATTGATAACACATCTATGCTATCTGGTTCCAACACTAATTTTTGAAATGGGTTGTGAAGTTTCTGCTCTGCGATACAGTGAAGGGAAGCAAATTATGTTCCAGCAAAATTACTGAACTTCGTCAGGATTGTTCCTCATATCTTAGTGCAAGAACCTCGGAAACATTACAGCAGGTCGTTAGTACAGATTTGCTGCAGATGTCACCTGCCTTTCAACTTTCTTGGACATCCTGTTAGAAGTCAAGCTGAAGAAATTCTTCACCTGATAGGAACCTTGATAAGATCTTGAATTTGTGTTGCCACCATAGTTCACACAACACAATGTTTTGAAGCAAATTAGAAGAAACATCTGTGGAATTTCAAGGAATGAAATAGAATTTGATGAAGGCCAATATCACAGTAGTGTGGGTGGTTGAAGCTCTCCACAGCTGAAGTTCTCTTCCAGTTCCCAAGTTACTTCCTGAAGACTAAATCCAAAATAAAAACATAACTGTGGCTGCTGATTCACCTCTATCAGCATCACCTAATTTAAGATAATGCCATTCTTGATGGTGCCGTTTTCTTTCTAACGTTCTATAAAGCAAGCAAAATGACAGATATGTTATCAATATGAATAAGCTACATATGGTCCAATGAACTATTTCATCAGGTTGTACAGAAAAGTCTGCTTCTGTTGCCCGTGTGGTTTTTCAGCCTAGAAGGATTTATTTTCAGTGAAGCAACTGTTGCTTATATAGGAACAAATATGAAGGAGGCCTTTGAGGATTTCCTACCCAAGAGAAATCCATCCTGTTTTCCAAAGAAAAAGCAGCAAATATTCTGATCAATTGTGAAAATTAATTGGCATGCCTTAAAATAGAACAGAATAATCTTTTAATAAACGTACCTGATGATTAGCATGCATTATCTCAGATATTAGCCTGCTTTGGCTGTGACATGATAGATGACAGAAAGGACAGGAAGGAAAATAAAATAAAATCAAGGGATTGGAAGTAAAACTGGGTTATTATCAAATCATCCAGAAACAACCTCATACTAGAATAAGAGCACAATCCTAATCTTGTCTAGTCAGAATGATTTGTGGTAGAAATCAATAAAGAAGAAGAAGAAGAGTTTGGATTTGATATCCCACTTTATCACTACCCAAAGGAGTCTCAAAGCAGCTAACATTCTCCTTTCCCTTCCTCCCCCACAACAAACACTCTGTGAGGTGAGTGGGGCTGAGAGACTTCAAAGAAGTGTGACTAGCCCAAGGTCACCCAGCAGCTGCATGTGGAGGAGGGGGGAAGCAAACCCAGTTCCCCAGATTACGAGTCTACCGCTGTTAACCACTACACCACACTGGCTCTCTAAATGGGACTAGGTTTGCAGTCTTCTTAAACTGACAATGTATTTTGTGACATTCCTGCTGCCACAGTGCCCAAAGCAGATAGAAGAGAGGCCTCATGCACACACATTCACACTGTACTGGTCCTGGGGTGGTGGTGGACATATGGTTATTTATGATCCTCTCACCTTTCTCACAGGGTTTTGTGACAGTCATCCTTTATTCATCAACATTACACCCCCCCCACTCCACCCCACTTCCCACAGATACATTTAAAAGGCTGGACAATATCAGCCAAAGACCTGGTTGAAGAGGAACATTTTTGCCTGCCACCTAAAAATGTATGATGAAGGTGCCAGGTGAACATCCCTGGGGTAAGCATTTCACAAACAGGGAGTCACTACAGAAAAGGCCTGTTCTCGTGTTGCGTCCCTCCAGACCTCACGTGGAGGAGGCACGTGAAGAAGGGCCTCAGATGATAAACACAGAGTCCAGGACGGTTTATATGGGGAGAGACAGTCCTTGAGGTATTGCAGTCCTGAGCCGTTAAAGGCTTTATAGATCAAAACCAGCACATAAAATTGGACCCGAAAGCTGATTGGCAGCCAGTGCAGTTGAGCCAGGTGTCAGGCTTTGGGGAATCAGCTTCCTCCCCCATGGCAGTAAATAAGAAGATCAAACGAAAGGAACATCTTACCAGTTAGATTCTTTAATAATCACAATGAGAGAGAAACGAACACATCTCCCTAGAAATGGTGGTGTTCCCAATTAAGGCTCACTCCCTCCCCTCCACCCCTATTAATCTACGTCACTCCTACATCTTGTAATCTGATTTTGCACCCTCTGTACTTTCTGTTCTAACACTTTCTGAGCTCTCCATGTCTTTGGAGAAGGGGAGTGAATGCTGTCCAGAGACAGTGAATCTGTTAACCCCCTCTCTTCCACTGCTTCTTCTCCTAGCTGTTCCCCATCCAGAATTTCCTGCCTTCTGCCTTCTGAACTATGCCCATCTGCAAACCACTGTTCCAAATCTATACTATCCACCTGCTCCTGGGAAGATTTGGGACCAGGGAGAGGGTGTGGCTCCCACCATTCTTCCTCAGTGCAGCCCTCCTCAGCATGGTCCCTGACACCAGGATTGGTATAATATGTCCCAACTGTCTTGTCCTGTTGAGCAACCTGGCCTCTGAATTCCACACCAGCTGAAGCTATTGAATTGCCTTCAAAGACTCATTCATATAATGTGTTGCAGTAATCCAACCTAGAGGTTAGCAGAGCATAGTCAAGAGAAGTCAAGCTATCCCTGTTCAGATAGGGACATAGCTGGGCCACCAGCCCAAGCTGATGGAAGACACTCCATGCCAGGGGAGTTCCTGTTTACTGCCAAGGGAAATGGCTGCCCATGAGATCGGACCCCCAGCAGTGCCAGAAATTCAGGGTTAATATGAGGGTAGTTAGCTGTGTCGACCCCCCCCCCACCAGGTTGCCCATAGATTGTCCTTTATCTGCCTCTCACAACAAGATGTGAGGGCTGGGACGCTGGGCATTGCACAGCACAAACTAGGAAATCTTTGGAGTCAATCCTACAAGCAGGAGATTCCCGTTTTCTAAAAATTAAAAAGATTTGGACAAAAAACAGGTGTGTTCTGGACGAAAAGAGATAAAAGAAAAATCTGCTAAACTAAACAGCCACTGGAGGTTAAGTTTCGGACTTCAAAAAGGCTCCCATCTTGGTGTGTTGATTAATGAGGTGAGCAGCGTCATACTTTTGTATTTGTTATATTTGCTATTTCATGATTTGGCAAACCTCACCAAGAAAGAATTAATTATCCAAGGAAACAAGGGAGGTGTAAAATTAATTGGATTTATGGCACCACAGTCCTCGGCGGAGAGCCCTAATCAGAATTGGCAGAGTAAGATCAGATATGAAAGTGGCTCAGGCTGAGGAGGGAAAAATGGCAGTCGTAGCAGTTGTGACGCAGAAAGAAAAAGAAGAAGTCTCCTTTATCTGAGGGAGGGTGGAGATACTTTTTAATTTGAACCACAAAAGGGATGTGCTTTACAAAAGATGCATTTGCTTGCATGGAATATTTTCATATATAGTTTGGAAAGAGAGTGACGGTGAATTCTGGATGCCTGCCAGCTTTTCTAGGGCCTGGGAAAGCTGGCGTGGTTATTTCTTGGAGAAATTGGAAACAATCTTTATATAATCTACTGACTACCAAGTACATACCATGGTATGGTTTGAAACATCAGGTTATTAAGAGAGATCAAAGACAATATGACATCATTAATTTTAATCTTGGATGGAAGCCCAGAGCCTTTCAGAGCAAGAAACAGCAGAGAAAGGAGGGGCTATTGAAATAGGACAGTGCTTCAAAATAATGACTGATAACAACATGGAATAAAATTTGCCTCCTATGTGATTATTGAAATATGGAATCGTTGAACATAGATAGAGAGCCACATATCAGCGATTGATGGTCTGAGAGATGAGGATGGTTACTATCAGGATTAGAAAACTGGGAAACAACAAAGAAGAAAGGAGAAAATAAATGAAGGACATAATCTCTTGAAATTCAGAACATGGGAAGTCCCCTTTGAAATTATTTGAATTCAGATGGTATAATTGGCTGTGTTGTTCTTGTTTTTAATGTGGTAAGATTTGGCCTCATTAGTTATTAATATGAACATTTTTTATTGGAAAATGAATAAAAATTATTTACAAAAAAAGAGAAGACACTCCATGCCACCAAGGCCACCTGAGCCTCATGTGACAGCAAAGGATCTAGGAGTACACCCAAACTACATACCTCTCCTTCAGAGGGAGTGTACCACTTGCTTAGAACTGGCTAAGCTTTTCTTCTTTTTTGTAATGTTCTATCTGAAATAATTGCTATAAGTAGTGGTATGTTTATCATTTGAGTACATTGAAAAGACTAATTAATGCAAAACACTTGATCCTTGAAAGAGCAGCAAGTTAAAGCAATACTATAGACCAGAGGGCAGATCCTGAAGTTGAGGCTCCAGTACTTTGGCCACCTCATGAGAAGAGAAGACTCCCTGGAAAAGACCCTGATGTTGGGAAAGATGGAGGGCACAAGGAGAAGGGGACGACAGAGGATGAGATGGTTGGACAGTGTTCTCGAAGTGACTGGCATGAGTTTGGCCAAACTGCGGGAGGCAGTGGAGGATAGGGGTGCCTGGCGTGCTCTGGTCCATGGGGTCACAAAGAGTCGGACACGACTGAATGACTGAACAACAACAAAATTAGACCACAGATAGGAAATTTCATATCTGGTGACTCAAGCACACAAAACCTAATGATGACTAACAGCTGGTAGTTTATTTCTTTATTGACAAAGCATAGTAGCTCCTGAGGTGCACTAAACACACACACACACATTTCTGGTGGGAAGGCAGCTGGCACCCCTCCCCAGGCTTGTGCTCTGAGCTGGACTGTTGGAGCAATGTGTGGCCATGCCCAAAAGCAAACCTAAGTACAGTGGTACCTCAGGTTACATACGCTTCAGGCTACATACTCTGATAACCCAGAAATAACGCTTCAGGTTAAGAACATTGCTTCAGGATAAGAACAGAAATTGTGCTCTGGTGGCGTGGCGGCAGCGGGAGGTCCCATTAGCTAAAGTGGTGCTTCAGGTTAAGAACAGTTTCAGACCTCCAGAATGAATTAAGTTATTAGACCTCCAGAACGGACCTCCAGAACGAATTAAGTTATTAACCCAAGGTACCACTTTACATGTACCTAACAGCACAAGGGCAAGCACCCTGTGATTTATCCTACACAGAAGTTGTTGCTGTGCTTGCCTCTTCAAATCCTTCCTGTTCCTGGAAGACAGAAGGACGGCCCTGCCTGGAGCTCCTCTCCATGAACATTGGTTCATCTGATGCCGGGAGAGGAGCGCTGAACCAGGCCACACTAGGAGTGTCTGTCAGGGGCAACTGTTTCATGCCCCCTCAAATATCTGCACCCAGGGCCGTGTCCCCGCTGGCACTCACCACACTACACCCGATTCCTCATAAGTCTTGGTTTCCAGACACTAGATCACCTTGGTCACCCTCCTCTGCACACATTCCAAGTTTTCATTCTTTTTCAGAGGGCATACGTCAGGAACATGGCCCCCCAGGGCGCAACAGAAGGGTCAGCTTCGGAAATTTAGCAACGAGATGACTCTTCAGCTGAGAGCTGTCTGTCTGAGTTTAGAGAAGACAGCCCAGGCCCCTCCTTCCTAAGCAAGATACTGTTAGCTCTTAAGGTGAAGGAGAGTTGAAAGACAGCCAGAGCAAAGCAGGCCTGCCAGCAGATAAGCGAGAGACAGAGACGGTGTCCACTGAGAGTGGGGAGGGGGAAGGCCAGCTCTTCAGTCCCCAGAGTAGGAGATTGGAGAGGCTCAGAGAACTGTGGAAGGGGAGGAGGAGAAAGGCACTGTCCTAGCATCCTTCCTGTTGAGGGAGGGATTCTGAGTCAGACTGAGCAACTCCTTTGCCAAGAGAAGGTGGAAAGCTTTGCTCATTACTGCTTATCAGACTGGTTGTATGCCAGGGATCATTAGAGCATAGTTGTCCCTAACTGCTTATGTTCTCTTTTAATGTTTAAGTTCCTTTTGAACTTCACTTAGAGAAATAACTGAGCCCTCCAGGGCCTCATGCATTTTTCTCTGCACCAAAATATGGTCTTTTGTCTTGGAGGAAGGAGGGCTGACTTGAAGGGTCAGGGGAGAAATAGCAGAGGCGGGGGCAAATCCTAGTCTGAGTCAGGGACAGATTAAAGTTGGTTACAGTTGACTCATAGTGGAATCAGACTATTTAAATGTGCTTGAGAGGAACCCATAAATACTGAACGGTGGGAAAATGTAAGCATAGTTTAAATAAATATATACTGAACCCATCACAATAATATCACTGTATTCCAGGAGAATGGGCCCAAACAAGTATCTGTCTAATATACATACATATACATACATACATACATACATACATACATACATACAGAGAAACAGCAAAATCATTGGAATGGAGAATACAGATAAATCTGACAACTATTTATTTGACATTTATCTTAAGAAATGTGCTATGATAAAAAAGTAATGTACTTAAATACGTTAAAAAATACCATAAAGAAGCTTGTGGCTGAAAAATAATATAAATGAATATATCAGTATCTTATGAATTAAATCTCATTTCTAACTCTGTTAAGGTACAGCTCATAACGTTATGTTGTGTACAATATTCACATCTTCCCCATTATGTTTAGCCAAGCTTTCTTCACATCTTTGTTGCGCAATGTATATATAATGGGATTCAACAAGGGAGTCAATATGCTATACATCAGTGGGATGAGCTTTGTATTCACTGATGACTGTGTGGGAACAGGTCTCAAATAGGTGAAGATGCAACTACCATAGAACAGAAGAACCACTGTAAGATGAGAAGAGCAAGTAGAGAAAGCCTTTTGCCTCCCTTCTGTTGATCGTATTTTCAAAACACTTGAAATTATGTACACATATGAGAGAAGGATACAGAACATTGGTGTCCAGGCTATGAACAACCCAATGGTTAACAAGAGCCTTTGGTTGAGGGAAATGTCCCCACATGACAATTTCAGCAATGGTGGAATGTCACAATAGAAAGCATCTAGGCGGTTATCTCCACAGAAGGGTAACTGAAAGGCAAAATAGGTGTGTACGGCAGAGTTGAGAAAACCACCCACCCAGGAGGCAGTAGCCAGCTGGAGGCAAACATTCCTTTTGATTACCAGTGAATAGCGCAGTGGGTTGCAGATGGCTACATAGCGGTCAAAAGCCATTACTGCCAAAAGAAGGCATTCAATGCCAACAAAGGAGAAGAAGAAAAACAGCTGGAGCACACAGCCTGTGTAGGAGATGGTGCTACTTTCTGTCAGAAGGAGATCCAGCATTTGGGGGATGGTGGTGGTGATGTAGCAGATGTCAAGACAGGAGAGGTTTCCAAGGAAGAAATACATGGGAGTTCTGAGCCTCTGGTCCACTATGGTCATGATGATGATGAAAGTATTCCACAGCACGGTGAATAAATAGATGATCAAGAATCCACTGAACAGCAAGAAGTGTACCTCCTGCAGATTTTTAAAGCCAAGGATGATGAATTCTGAAAGCTCTGATTGGTTTTTTACCTCCATATCTGATTCCAAGAGACTGGCATTCAGTGGTATACTGCTTCGAACAGTGGAAGGAGAACTAGGAGCAAATGATAGTCTTTGTCTAAAACTCTTTGAAAGTCATTCAAGGGTCCCTCCCAACTCCATAATGCTATGATTCTACATTTAAGTACCTGACAATCACTGTCTCTTTTGACAATGGATTCCGTGGTTTGCCTTTGAAGGAGTACTAGCATTTGTCTGTTCTACACCTTGTAGCTTGCAGCTTCATTGCATGTCCCCACACAGTTCTACTGTTAGGTGACAGAGAGGGACAAACTCCTCCGTATCCACTTTCTCACTTTCTCTTTTTTTCCCTCCAGGCTTGAGTTCAGTTCACCACAATTTTGCATCTGCTTGCATTAAAATAATAATAATAATAATAATAATAATAATAATAATAAATCCACATGAAAATTCAAAGTTGTTTACCTGCATATTCCTCCTAATTTCTGCAAGCAACAGTCCCTAATATAATACATTTGCATATGCTGTTTTCATTAAGATATACATTTCTATGCACATTTTCCCCTAATATACATTTCTTTATTCACATTTTCTTTTGATGGGGTGTGGTGTGGAAGGCCATATTACAGAACTGGAAGGAACCCTGAGGATCATCTGGTCCAACACCCTGCTCTGCAATTCAGGAATATGCAGCTGTCCCATACAGGGATCAAACCTGCAACCAGGGTGTTATCAGCACCATAGAATCATAGAATCATAGAATCATAGAGTTGGAAGAGACCACAAGGGCCATCCAGTCCAACCCCCTGCCAAGCAGGAAACACCATCAAAGCATTCCTGACAGATGGCTGTCAAGCCTCCGCTTAAAGACCTCCAAAGAAGGAGACTCCACCACACTCCTTGGCAGCAAATTCCACTGTCCGAACAGCTCTTACTGTCAGGAAGTTCTTCCTAATGTTTAGGTGGAATCTTCTTTCTTGTAGTTTGAATCCATTGCCCCGTGTCCGCTTCTCTGGAGCAGCAGAAAACAACCTTTCTCCCTCCTCTATATGACATCCTTTTATATATTTGAACATGGCTATCATATCACCCCTTAACCTTCTCTTCTCCAGGCTAAACATACCCAGCTCCCTAAGCCGTTCCTCATAAGGCATCGTTTCCAGGCCTTTGACCATTTTGGTTGCCCTCCTCTGGACACGTTCCAGCTTGTCAGTATCCTTCTTGAACTGTGGTGCCCAGAACTGGACACAGTATTCCAGGTGAGGTCTGACCAGAGCGGAATACAGTGGTACTATTACTTCCCTTGATCTAGATGCTATACTCCTATTGATGCAGCCCAGAATTGCATTGGCTTTTTTAGCTGCTGCATCACACTGTTGACTCATGTCAAGTTTATGGTCTACCAAGACTCCTAGATCCTTTTCACATGTACTGCTCTCAAGCCAGGTGTCACCCATCCTGTATTTGTGCCTTTCATTTTTTTTGCCCAAGTGTAGTACTCTAACCAGTTGAGCTAACCAGGTGTTTTCTGTGTCAAGTGTTGAAAACATGGACAACATACCCAAATATTTAGACACTTGAGTCTTCACAGATGGGAAATCCTAATTAGGCTTGGGCTTCCTGACATATGTATGTTGATGTTTAGATACACCTGCATTTAACATGTCCTCTTCTGAAAACCCTGAACAAAACCATCAGTGTAATCTGGTAGGCATTGAGTCCATCAATTAAACTCACTATGTCATTTAGAAGCACTCTCTCTTATACACAATGGCTTTTAAAGGATGAAATTCAAGAAGTGCATTATTAGTTGGATTGTCAAGTATTATACGTTAATTCTTCTTAGGGGATTTCTAATCTGATTTTTCATATTTCTTTTCAATCTACTGTTGCCTGCCTCAAACCTCTGGCTATCTTATAACTAAGCAATCATGTAAGGACATATAGAATGCAAATACATTTGCAGCACACAAAAACTAATTCTAATAAATTGTGCAAATATTTGCTTTCCCATATGTGGAAATCCAAACACAAAGATGATACACACATGCAACATACATAACAACAACAACAACAACAACAACAGATGTGGACAAAGGTTCAGAATGTGTGATCCCATGGGTTACCACTAATGTGTGACATATTATTAAATAATTGTACTTTAAAATGTTGTTAGTCGGAGCTACACTATGGCTACAATCTGTTGAAAGTTGTCTCAGAGTGAGTATTACTAAACTCTTTGATATAGACTTCTAAGTAGTTATCTGTAAGGTTGCACTTTCTATGTCAATTGAAACCAATGGGTCAAGTTATTCATGACTTAAATAATATCAATATCAATAGGTATTAAGTGCAACTAACTTCAGTTGAGCTGTTGCCTCCTAATGAGTTCTCATCCACTTACATGCAGATGAAAATTCATAGTATGTTAGAGGCCAGTAGAGAGTCATTCTATATTTGACTATATCACAACTGGTGGCATACCTTTATTAATTTTGATTGCATTTCTTCAATACAAACTAATGATGTGTCCCACTAAATTTTGTTCAGCCATCCATAACACATTCATTTCCTTACCTGTGAGATGAGCCTTCTCCCTGTTGGTAGCATTCCTTGTGGGTTGCTTGTGGATTTCACGGTTTCCTTTTATATATATTCAATAATGCCTTTGGGGATTTCTACCCCAAGTGCTTTTCCACGAAGGCAAGATTGCCAGAAGTTTTTCAAAGACCTTTAGCTAGTCAATTGCATCTTAACTAAATCATACAAAAAGGTCATGTATGTTTCAAATAAACATAGCCACAATTGTACCTAATGTTGCATTAGGCCTACTTTGTAAGGAATACTTGATGTTTGTGTTCATTGTATGTTCCTCTATAAGATTATTAACACACACACACACACACACACACACACACATGCATTTAAAAAGAGAAAAGAAACAGGGCATTTCCTTGAAAGAACTCTCTGTGTTAGCAAGAGTAGCTGTCTTTTCATAAATCAAGAACAATGCTGACCTCAATCAAAATATGGGAAGACCTTGAAGGACAAGCCTCTGGGGCAATTGATAAAGGATTGGGAGACTCCACAAATGTAACACTCATGTCTAAGGAGGCAGGGATTCCTTGAGGTGGTCCTTCCACTCCAAGTTTGATCCTGCTCAAGTGTCAGCCCCTTGCCCCAAACATGGGGCTGAGAATGGATATACACCCAATGCTTCAGCCAAAGCCTTCCTATGTCTGGAATGAACAAAGTTGTGGCCAATTTTTAAATCCCATAATGTTGTCCTGTGCAGTTTTTATACCCATCTTACACTAGGCCTTTTCCCCCCTGCGGGTAGAGGTCACTGCGATAGGGTGCCAGAAGGATGAATTCGGATGGAGCAGTTTCATTACTGACATTCATTTTATTAGCTTCACAAAATGTTTTTCCCCCCTATGGACAGAAGGGGAAAATGTATTGGTTGAGGTGTTTGTGTGTTAGAGAAACTTACATGAAAAAGGAAGAAGTATTTTAATTTTACTCTTGCATTGTAGTTTCAACTTGTTTCTTTTTAAAAAACAACAACAACACTATATATTAATGTTAGAATCTATCAGGAGTCTGGGTGGATAGCCTACAGGGTCCTTCCTGATTCTTGATTACAAATTCTTAGTATTACTAAACAGATTCCACTTACTGTTTTATTTATCTGTATGTATATAACAATGTAAGCTTTGGGGCGAGGGGAGTTGGAATGCATGGCCTCTAGGGTGCTTTTCAACACTTGATCCCATGAGCACACAGGCTAAGCATAGGTAGCAATGTGACTTAAAGATTCTGACAGCCAAGCTCACAACTCCTACATCAGATCTCCAGGGAGACAGCAAGCACCCTGAGATCTTGTTAGTCTTCAGACTCGAAAGCTCCAAGATGCTCTCTGACTCAAACAGCTATCACCCCACCAATCATTCTTTTCACCTGAATTAATTTCATGAACCTTAGAGTGGCATGGGATTAATATCTATGCATCTCTGAAGGTCCTGTGCCATGAACGTTAGGGTTAGTTCCTATAGCAGCTTAACACCTTCTTTTTAAAAGTGATTTTGCCTGACCATTTCAAACATAATCAGTTCATTTCTTGTCCAAACTCTAAGTAGTGATGGATGAATCTGTTACTGTTGGTTTCTCTCAGTTTCTCCCATGCCCCCCATTTAAATTCAATTATTCAGATTTCTACATTATATTAAAGTCTTCTTCTTTTAATCCTCATGAATATTCCTCAGCATTTTATTGTAAATATTCCCAAATATACACCTTTTCCATTGATTTTAGGCACAAACACTACAACCCAGTAAATGCATGCATTATTTGGCAGGGGAGCTATGTTACAAAAATTTGAGAAGTATGCATTATGAAGATTAACTGTGTTTCAGTTCTCACATTTCCCCCCATAGTAGCACAAAAAATCCAATGCTCATGTGAAAATATGAGGTATTTGATGTTAGTTTGGGTCTCCATGACTGATCTCAACATGTAGTAAGGCAAGTTGCAACAAATTGCTGTAAATCTTGTTTCCTGAAGCAAAACACCAACTACTTTACTTTTTAAAGAAAATGTGCAGGGCCCCATCCAGATCAAGACTAGGGGTCTGGTGTGCAGGCTTTATGCTTTTCACAAGTGGACCACAGACAACACTGGTTTCTGAAAGAAATTGAGTGATGCTAAAAATGGCATTTAAAAATTGCAGTTAACATCTTATATAGTTGAAGCATAACACAAGGGCAGGAAACTGTGGTCCTCAGATGCAGTGTGGACTCCAACTCCCTCCAGCCCCAGGCAACATGGCCAATGGTCAGGTGTATGGGATCTATACTCAAGCAACATCTGAAAGACCAGAGGTTTCTCAAAAAGAACGTATTTTTAATGAAATCAGTGTCTCTTTATGTAACCACTTAAGAATTCCTTTTTAAAAGACCATATCAATACCATGCCAATAATGTAAGCACATTATTGTATCTGACAAATTAAAACTCTGAGTACAGGAAGCTCCTTCTTTCCATATTCACAATATTAACAACCTAAATAGTCACTTTGGTACTACTAATGCAGCGGTTTGACTTCACTGTGGAGGCACACTCTATTGTTTCTTGAAACAGATAGATGCCAACAAGTGTCATGATGGAAAGACATTATTTTATTGGTTATGATACCAGAAAAGAAAAAGACGATATGTAATAATAATTACATTACAAATGTATTAACCACTGATTAAACAGAGCAAAACAAAAGCAACCAACATATTGTGTGTGTTGTAGTAGTAGTAGTAGTAGTAGTAGCAGCAGCAGCAGATGGGGCTCATCAACCCGGGAAGGTAGTCCTTTCAAACATGGAATTCTTATTCCTTGCCTACATTTCTATTCCTACTTGACTACCCTAACAGATTTCTATAAGCTTTCCCCAACCATGACCAAATTTGGATCCAGCTCTCTAATTTTAAATTGATGTTCCAGTAGTATATTTGAAAACAGTTGTATTTCATCAAAAATGACACATACCGGAGGTATAGAAATGGAATTGCTTATGGCTTATATTTCAAGTATTTTCTCCAAAGATTTAATCCTTCCGGGGGGGGGGCGTTAATACAGATAGAGTGGCAACATCTTCCAATTAAACATATTTTCCATTATAATATTTTGAAATGATATGAAATAGTGCTGTGCGAAAGAAAGAAAGAATTCTCCATCAATAAAAAAATATGTATTGACTTTTTTAAAAAGGGCAGAGAAAAATTCAGTGAAATACAAATATTGGGATATGCAGGGTTTCTGATGTGCTTACTTTATTTTTCAAACAGTTGAAGAGGGTGTTTGAATTCTGAGCTCTATGTACATTCTACAGAGCATTTTACCACTGGTCTTCACCCTTCGTCCTTGCGAATTGCCAGGAATACCCATCATGAGGTAAATCCTCAAGCTGAAATGATGAACAAATTCTCAGGTGCCCTGAATATGAGACAGAAAAAATGCAACCATTTTTTTTTGGGGGGGGGTTTCAATAAATTGGAGGAAAGATTGTGGCATACTACTAAACTGAATATTGGGAACATCCCACAGGTTTAAAACAAAAACCGAAATCTCAAGCCCTAGCTATAGTGTTCCAAGCCCCCACATTCAATTTCCCAGCACTACTACAAAATAATTCCAGGGATTTATTGACATCAGCCTATTTCAGGACAACATTTTCTTCATCATTCTCTTCTGTAATGCCCCCTTCACATCTTTGTTCCTGAGGGTGTAAATCAGTGGGTTCAACAATGGGGAGAGAATGTTATTAAAGAGGGCGATCATTCTATCTTTGTTAAGTGAGTAGCTGGAGAAGGGCCTGACATAGGTAAAAAGACAGCTGCCATAGAAGAGCAGGACAACAGTGAGATGAGAAGCACAAGTTGAAAAGGCTTTCCTCATCCCATCTGAAGAATGCATTTTCAGAACCCTCAAGATGATGTGACTATAGGAAAGGAGGACACACATGCCTGGTCCAAAGCCCATTACGGGACTAGTAGCCAGCATGGCAATAATACTGCTAGAGATGTCCCCACAGGAGATAGCTACAAGAGGAGGGATGTCACAGTAGAAGTAGTTGACCTTGTTCATACCACAAAGTGGCAGGCGGAATGTGATAAGGGTGTGAATGGTGGTGTTGAGTGAACTTGTGAACCAAGAAGCTGACACCAGTTGGGAACAGAGTTTGTAATTCATGACCACATTATAGCGGAGAGGATTGCAGATGGCAACGTAACGATCATAAGCCATGGCAGCCAACAGAAGGGTCTCAGTACCAATGAATAAGATGAAGAAAAAGAGTTGGACCTTGCATCTTTCATATGAGATGGCATTTCTTCCTGAAATCAGGTGCACAATTATCTGAGGAATGGTGGTTGTAGTCTGGCAGATGTCCAGGAGGGATAGGTTACAGAGGAAGAAGTACATGGGAGTTTGGAGGCTCGGTTCTATGGAGACAAGAGTGATGATGAGAATATTCCCCATCAGTGTGAAGAGATAAGTGATGAGGAGAAATCCAGAAAGGAGGAAACACCATTCATAACGGTTTGAAAATGTCAGAAGGATGAATTCAGATGGAGCAGTTTCATTACTGACATCCATTTTATTAGCGTTGTAAATGATTTTTATCTATAGACAGAGAAAAAATATTTATTAGGTTTTTTTTGGGGGGGGGGTAATTAAACAAACAAAGGGAGAAGCATTTAAAATTTATGCTTCCTCCAATGGTTTTACATCAGCCATACATAACTTAAGGCTCCTCTCTGAGTATTATCAAATTGGGAACAACATTGAATCCTCTAAATGGTTTCACTCTCATAGATGATGATGATGATGCTGGTGATGTTACGCATCTGATTGGGTTGCCCATGCCACCCTGGGTGACTCCCAACAATAGATTTAAAGCACAATAAACCATAAAATATTGAAAAATTCCGTATGTGTCTTCTGAAAGTCACATAGTTGTTTATTTTCTTGACATCTGATGGGAGGGTGTTCCCTAGGACAGGCAACACTACTAGACAGGCTTGATGCTGCAAGCTTAGTTCTGATCATGTCAGATTTGTTTTTCCTTTTTTAAAAAAAATCCTCAACAAGCTTGGAGATACTATCAGATTTAACAGATTTATAGACTACTTAACATTAACTGATTTATAGACCACTTAACAGAGAATGTCAGAGCAGTGTACAATGTACTACAAAACACAGTGCAGGGGCATTGTTATATAATTCACCATGGTCAGATGATATAGATAGATAGATGATAAATAGATAGATAGATAGATAGATAGAGAGTCACACTTCAGGGAATGATGATGCAAACATGAATATTTTAAACAATCTCAGAACATTGCTTGTTACTGATTGCCATGGCATCCCACAAAGCAGCTGCTCCAAAACTAAATGCCTAGCTGCAAACAAATAGGAGATTAAGACACCACCAAGAGTGCTGCCCCCAATGACTACAGTGACAGCACAGAGAAATAAAGAGTCAAAATGCACCACATCTCATTTTTAATGAACAGTAAATCTGAGTGAGGGATATATCCATGCCAGTTCTGTACAAGTGAACAATTAATGACAGTTAAAGTCTACTAGCTACAATGACTATCTTTCTGCCCCTGCTCTGAGAGGCCATCTGTGGCTTTGAATGCCAGTTGATGGGGATGATAAACTGGGAGAATGCTGTACTCAGCTTCTGCTTGGGGGCTACCATTAGGTATCTGGCTGGTCTCTGTGAGAGCCAGATACTGGACTACAGTGGTGCTGTAGTCTGATTTGACATGGCTCTTTTTACATTCAATTTATCCTTAGAAAAAATGGTCTGAAATATGTTTAGCATCAGCATGGCATTAAATATCAAATTTTCATTGAATGGCATTTACATAAGACTGAGATACCTGCAAGGCTTACCAATTAGAATCCTTTAAACTGTCTTTAAATCTTGGAAACCCAAATGGGGAGCGGGAGTTCTTACTGAATATTTTCTCTGTGTTGCAGTTCATGGCAGTAAGTCAAAGATTGCAAACTGTCCTATTATCTTTCAGTGTGTGCTTTTTTATATTTATGAGCATGCTAGTTGGGCCTGCCCAGTGTGGCGGCATGTGTATAGGTGTCTGGTGGTGGAGAACCAAAGGGAGTGTAGAAAAAACAAAACAAAGTAGGAAACTAGTCCCACTGGTATAAGTTTAATGATTCACATTATTTGGACATTTTTCACTGAAAACAAAGTAGATAAAGGTACTGTGAGAACACTTAGAAACTTTGAAGAGTTTGGGGCCATTTTCCCCTGTGAGATTCCTAACCACCTTCAGGTTAAACGTCTTACAGAGTTTACAAATGTATTAACCACATATTAAGCAAAGCAAAGCAAAAGCATATCTGCGGATGAAGCAGATGAGGTTCATCAACCTGGGAAGGTAGTCCTTATAGGAGAAGGAAAACTCTTATCCTAAGCCATTGACTTTTGGGATTTCTTCAGGAGAATAAAAGGTTAAGTAGTAAACCCTACACAAATCCAGATTGGAATCCCTAAGGTGATTGGATGGTGCCTTGCATGCCTCCTTCTGGCAATTCCTGCAGCCAGGCTGGTGCCAAATGTTTCGCTCTGCTTTACTTTGGACCACATCAGCGAGGTCGATCAGCGAGGTCATGTCATCTGTGCAGCTCAGGACCTCCATACACACTGCCCTGGCTTGCACCCCAAGGAGGTTACTTTGGTGCCGCTAAAACAGCAGTTTGACTTCACCCCTAAGGCACATTCCATAGTCTCTCAAGACAGATGGATGCCAGTGTTCTATTCCATAATATGATGCATCAAAAGGAAGTCTAGGAAAGAAAATTTGTTGAGTTGAATGGATCTTACAACCATTCCAGAATGTCACAAACAAATTCCAACTAATTTTGGATAAATTGCTTTTTGCTCTCCCTTTCTTATCAAATGAGTAACAAACAACAGCATGTTTTCAAATGTTTCATTGGAAGATGTTGCCACAGTATCTGTATTAACCTTTTATTTTTCCTGAAAGGATGAAATCTTTGGAGAAAATACATGAAATATAAGTCATCAGCAATTCTATCTCCATACTTCCAGTATGTGTCATTTTTGATGAAATACAACCGTTTCCAAGTATGCCACTGGCACATCAATTTAAAATTATAGAGCTGGATCCAAATTTGGTCATGCTTAGGGGAAGCCTATTGAAATCAGTGGGACTTAGGTTAGTCAAGTAGGAATAGAAATGTAGGCAAGGAATAAGAGTTCCAGGTTTGAAAGGTTACACACAGAATTCACCTATTTTTTTTCTTTCTAAAACATTAACACTACGTAAAGCTGGATAATGATGATGATTAAAATTATTTAGCTTTCTATCCTGCCATTCCTCTCAAAGGAGTCCAGGGCAGGAAACAACAAGCGATAAAACAAAGCAAAACAAAACAAAACAAAACAAAACAAAACAAAACAAATATTTTTTTTAATCCCAATATACATCTTGACTTAAAAGGCTAGCAGAATGGTGTTGTTTGGTAGCTGCCCCCCACCCCCCCAAAAAACCAAGACAGATTACGTCTATCTGAAGCAGACATTTTTAGAAAGTAATGTGAAGAGGGGGGGTCAAGTCTGTAATGATAAGCCCTGGTATACTTCAATATTTAAGCCAATAATAACACTATCATAAATCAGAGAAAAGTGTTGGAGATTTTCCATTATTATATTTTTGGAATGATATGGAATAGTGCAGTGCGAAAGAAAGAAAGAAAGAAAGAAAGAAAGAAAGAAAGAAAGAAAGAAAGAATTCCCCATCAATTATAAATAAAAATGTATTTGACTTTTTTAAGGAGCAGAAAAAATCAGTGAAATACAAATATTGGGATATGCAGGGTTTCTGGTGTGCTTACTTTAGTTTTGAAACAGTTGAAGAGGGTGTTTGAATTTTGAGTTCTATGTACATTCTACAGAGCATTTTACCACTGGTCTGCACCCTTCGTCTTTGTGAATAGCCAGGAGCACCCATCACAAGGTAAGCAGGTGAAAATGATGAATAAACTCTCAGGTGCCCTGTATATGAAACAGGAAAAATGTAACCATATTTCTCTTTTTGGGGGAAGGGTGGGGAGGAAAGATTTTGGCATACTATTAAACTGAATATTTGGAACAACACATAGGCTTTAAACAAAAACTGAAATCTCAAACACTAGCTATAGTGTTCCAAGCCCCCACATTCGATTTCCCAGCACTACTACAAGATAATTCCAAGGATTTATTGACATCAGCCTATTTCAGGACAACATTTTCTTCATCATTCTCTTCTGTAATGCCCCCTTCACATCTTTGTTCCTGAGGGTGTAAATCAGTGGGTTCAACAATGGGGAGAGAATGTTATTAAAGAGGGCAATCATTCTATCCTTGTTAAGTGAGTAGCTGGAGAAGGGTCTGATATATTGAAAGATAGAGCCACCATAGAAGAGGAGGACAACAGTGAGGTGAGAAGCACAAGTTGAAAAGGCTTTCCTCATCCCATCTGAAGAATGCATTTTCAGAACCCTCAAGATGATGTGACTATAGGAAAGGAGGACACACATGCCTGGTCCAAAGCCCATTACGGGACTAGTAGCCAGCAGGGCAATAGTACTACTAGAGATATCCCCACAGGAGATAGCTACAAGAGGAGGGATGTCACAGTAGAAGTAGTTGACCTTGTTCATACCACAAAGGGGCAGGTGGAATGTGATAAGGGTGTGAATGGTGGTGTTGAGTGAACTTGTGAACCAAGAAGCTGACACCAGTTGGGAACAGAGTTTGTAATTCATGACCACATTATAGCGGAGAGGATTGCAGATGGCAACGTAACGATCATAAGCCATGGCAGCCAACAGAAGGGTCTCAGTACCAATGAATAAGATGAAGAAAAAGAGTTGGACCTTGCATCTTTCATATGAGATGGCATTTCTTCCTGAAATCAGGTGCACAATTATCTGAGGAATGGTGGTTGTAGTCTGGCAGATGTCCAGGAGGGATAGGTTACAGAGGAAGAAGTACATGGGAGTTTGAAGGCTCGGTTCTATGGAGACAAGTGTGATGATGAGAATATTCCCCAACAGTGTGAAGAGATAAGTGATGAGGAGAAATCCAGAAAAGAGGAGACACCATTCATAACGGTTTGAAAACGTCAGAAGGATGAATTCAGATGGAGCAGTTTCATTACTGACATCCATTTTATTAGCGTCGTAAATCATTTTTATCTATAGACACAGAAAAAAATACTTTTATTAGGTGGGCGGTAATTAAACAAACAAAGGGAGAAGCACTTAAAACTTACGCTTCCTCCAATGGATTTACATCAGCCATATATAACTTAAAGCGCCTCTCTGAGTATTATCAAATTGGGAACAACATTAAATCCTGTAAAAGATATCACTCTCGTAGATAATGATGATGATGTCACCCATCTGACTGGGTTGCTTCGGCCACTCTGGGCAGCTCCCAACAAAATATTAAAAGCACAATAAACCATAAAACATTGAAAAAATCCCTATACAGGGCTGCCTTCAGATATCTTCTAAAAGTTACATATTTGTTTATTTTCTTGACATCTGATGGGAGAGTGTTCCCTAGGACAGGCAACACTACTGAATTGGCTTGTTGGTTCAAGCTTAGTTCTGATCATGTCAGACTTGTTTTTCCTTTCTTTTTTAAACTCCCCAGCAAGAATGGAGATAGTATCAAATTTAACTGCTTTATAGACCACTTAACATAGAATATCAGCAGTGTAAAACACAGAGAAAGGGAGGAGTTATTATATAATTCACCAGAAAGAGAGAGAGAGGGAGAGGGAGAGAGAATCACTTCATGGAATGATGAAGCAAACATGAATATTTTAAACTGTCTCTGACCATTGCTTGTTATTGATTGCCATGGAATCCCAAAAAGCAGGTGCTCCAAAACTAAATGCCTTGCTGCAAACAAATGAGATTAATTGTGCTCCCCCAATGACTACAGTGACAGCACCGAGAAATAAAGAGTGAAAATGCAACACCTCTCATTTTTTTATGAACAGTAAATCTGAGTGGGGAGATATTTCCATGTTAGTTTGGTGCAACTGAACAATTAATGAAGGTTAAATCTACAATGAAAGTTAAAGTCTACTAGCTACAATGACTATCTTTCTGCCTCTGCTCTGAGAAGCCTTTGAAAGCCAGTTGATGGGGATCATAAATTGGGAGAATGCTGTACTCAGCTTCTGCTTGGGGGCTGCCATTAGGTATCTGGCTGGTCACTGTGAGAGCCAGATACTGGACTACAGTGGTGCTGTAGTCTGATTTGACATGGCTCTTTTTACATTCAATTTCTCCTTAGAAAAGATGGTCTGAAATATGTTTAGCATCAGCATGGCATTAAATATAAAATTTGCATTGAGAGGCATTTACATAAGACTGAGATACCTGCAAGGCTTACCAATTAGAATCCTTTAAACTGTGTTTAAATCTTGGATACCAAAAACGGGAGGGGGAGTTCTTACTGTATATTTTCTCTGTGTTGCAGTTCATGGCAGTAAGTCAAAGATTGCAAACTGTCCTATTATCTTTCAGTGTGTGCTTTTATATATTTACGAGCATGCTAGTTGGGCCTCCCCAGTGTGGCGGCATGTGTATAGGTGTCTGGTGGTAGAGAACCAAAGGGAGTGTAGAAAAAAACAAAACATTAAACTAATCCCACTGGTATAAGTTTAATGATTCACATTATTTGGACATTTTTCACTGAAAATACAGTTGATAAAGGTACTGTGAGGACACTTAGAAACTTTGAAGAGTTTGGGGCCATTTTGCCCTGTGAGATTCCTAGGTTAAGAGTCTTACAGAGCTATTTGGGTCACTGATTGACAGGACCAGTCGTCCCTCTGCCCTACCATTTTCTTGGTGAAATAAGGCTTACTTATGTTAGACTTTCATCAGAACCTCATTGAAATCCTGAGTAAAAAGGCACTGGGAATGGTCAGCATAATAAAGAGGACCTCACCCTCTCCCCCATACAATAGGGCTTGTGAAAATGAAGAGCTATGCCACACCCTAAACATTGTTGGAATCTCTCAACTAGGTCACCCAGTTAGACCCTATATACTTAGCTTGCACCATGACAAAATTCAATGCTAGGCAACTCCCGGGCATTTCCAACTTTAACAAAGTGCCATTCCAACTGCCCCGCTTCTATGACAACTCCGATTAGCTGCGGTAGTCTCGATCCTTCATCTTTCCTAAGTGCCTTCATTTCCATCAAAGCTCAGGAGTACACATCATGAGGTAAACTCGCAAGAGTCTTTTTCCAATCAGGAATCAAA
Organism: Lacerta viridis; assembly: GCA_900245905.1. Lineage (NCBI taxonomy): Eukaryota > Metazoa > Chordata > Lepidosauria > Squamata > Lacertidae > Lacerta > Lacerta viridis. The sequence continues at coordinate 77,060 of OFHU01003616.1, read as the reverse complement.
GGGAGGCTGAAAAATGCTAAAGGAGCATTGACTGAAAAGAAAATATTGGGCATCTTAGCAACAATCAAGTAACTTCAGAACCCTGCACCAACTGACATTCTAAACAAATCTTCAAGTGTACCGCATATGAAACAGAAATACGTAACCTTTGGCGGTGTCCAGCCAAAAACCTAGATGATAGAATTTAAAATTTATTTATTTATTTATTTTTACAACAGTGTTTGGTATACAACCCTGATACATTTCTGTAACATCATAATAAAATGAAATTCTGGACCCTAGTTACACTGTTCCAAACCCCAAGTTCTACTTCCGGGCACAATTAAAAAGTAAAGCTAAGGATTTCATGGTCATCATTTTCTTCATCATTCTCTTTTGCAGTGCAGTGCCCCCTTCACATCTTTGTTTCTGAGGGTGTAGATCAGTGGGTTCAATAAAGGGGAGAGTATGTTGTTCAAAAGGGCAATCTTGCTATCCTTGCTGAGTGAGTAGCTGGAGAAGGGCCTGATATATTGAAAAATAGAACTGCCATAGAAGAGCAGGACAACTGTGAGATGAGAAGCACAAGTTGAAAAGGCTTTCCTCATCCCAGAGGAATAATGCATTTTCAGAACCCTCAAGATGATTTGAATATAGGAAAGGAGGACACACATACCTGGTCCAATGCCCATTACAGGGCTAGCAGCCAGCATGGCAATAATATTGCCAGAAATATCTCCACAGGAAATAGCTAAGAGGGGAGGGATGTCACAGAAGAAGTAGTTGACCTTATTTATACCACAAAGGGGTAGGCGCAATGTGAAAAGGGTGTGGATGGTGGCATTGAGTGAACTTGTGAACCAAGAAGCTGAGACCAGTTGGGCACAGAGTTTGTAATTCATGACCACATTATAGCGGAGAGGATTGCAGATGGCAACGTAACGATCATAAGCCATGATAGCCAACAGAAGGGTCTCAGTACCAATGAATAAAACAATGAAAAATAGTTGCATAATGCATCTTTCATACAATATGGCATTTGTCCCTGAGATCAGATGCAGTATTATCTGTGGAATAGTGGTTGTAGTCTGGCAGACATCTAGGAATGATAGGTTGCTCAGAAAGAAGTACATGGGAGTTTGAAGGCTTGGTTCTACAGAGACACATGTGATGATGAGAATATTCCCCGTGAGTGTACAGAGATAAGTGATAACCAGAAATCCAGAGAGGAGGAAATTCCATTCGTTGCTGTTTGAAAATGCAAGAAGGATGAATTCGAAAGGAGTGGTTTCATTACTGACATCCATTTTATTACATTAATAGATTGATTTTTATCTGTGGACAGAAGCACACATACGTTATTTGGTGTTGTGGTGCAGAAAATTTAATGAACAAAGAAGTGTTAGACTTTTACTCTTGCAATGTAGCTTCAACTTGTTTCATTTTTAGTTATCTATATATCAATGTTGGAACCTGTGAGGAGCTTAGGTCGATTTCCTGCAAGTTCTTTACCAACACTTGATCACAAATTCTTAGGATTACAAAGATCTTTGACTAACGCTTACTTTTTTCAGTATATACTAATGTAAGCTTTGACAGGGCAGAGGAGCTTTTTACTGGATCACCTACAGATTCCTTTCCTTCTCCTGATCGAAGAATTTACTTTATTATATTTGAAGTGGCCATGGGAGATCTCCTTTTAAGTAAATTAAAACTGTTAAGTTGGCATGGGAACTAGATAACTTGTCAATTGCTGCATGGAACAGACTCTTAAGAGATGTATACATATTAAAACCACCTCAGCTGAATATTATAGAATCTGGCTAGATCTCATTCAGAAGAAAAAAATATGTGCCCTGAGTCCAACAGAATCTCAATCTCTACATGCGTAGCCTGTGTTCACCCAAGGATGTGTGAGTCTTTTAATTTCAGTTCCACCTCCCACCACACTTCTCCACACTTTCATATCTAATTTGCATTTTATTAAAAGAAAAACCCTCTTGAAAATTCAGCAGCATTTTACTGCATATTTCTCATAATATACAGTTTTTTAAACCCATTTCCCCTGATATAATATATTTGTGAATGCTATATACATGCATGTTATGCACATCTTACTCTACTAAATACAATTTTTTATACAATAAGTTGTTTACTTTTGTATAGTATGCACATTTATTTGGAAATAAGTTAAATTATGTCTAATGGTGAAAAATCACAATAAAGTGCATTTACAATTGGAATATCAATGGAGAAACATGTTGATGAATGGCTGAGTTCGCTTAGCTGAAGATGACTAAGGCTATTAATGAACTACTGTACAATCTATTAATGAACTACCATCTAAGTTCCACAGCAGCAGAAAAATGCAAATGCCAACATGTCAGTTCAGGTCACTGTGGCGCCCAACAGAACAGATATCATCTGCTTAGCACACCCTTTTTGATCTGGACACATAGTGAGGAAAGTTGCAACACAACACCTTGAATCTTGGTTCATGTAGCAAAGCACCAACTACTTTATTTCTTTTTCAGGAAAAGCAGTTTGCAGGGCCCCAATCCAGATCAGGACCATAGGAGTGGTGGGAAGCTTTTACGCTTTTCACAACTGGACTACAGAGAACCCACTTTTAAATAATAGTAGTAATAATAATAATAGCAGCAACAACAACAGCAGCAGCAACAACAACAACACAAGATGCCACCCATCTGACTGGGTTGCCCCAGCCATTCTGAGCAGCTCCCACCAAAATATCAAAAACACATAAAACGTCAAACATTTAAAATCTTCTGCTTGAGGACTGCCCTTAGGTATCTGGCTTGTCACTGTGAGAAATGGATACTGAACTACAATGGTGTTGTCTGATTTGACATGGCTATTCTTACATTCAAATTATCCTTGAAAAGACCACCTGAAACACATTCAGTATCAGCTTAGCATTAAATATCAGATTTGCATTCAGTGGAATTTACAGAAGACTGAGATACCTGCAAGGCTTATCGATTAGAATCCTTTAAATGTAATTTAAACCTTGGCCACCCAACTGGGAAGGAGGTGTTCTTTCTGAATATCTTCTCTGTGTTGCAGTTCATTGCAGAAAGCCAAAGACTGCAAATTATCCTACATCCTTTCAATGTATTAAATGCTTTGTGGTGCTTTTGTATATATTTGTGAGCATGCTAGTTGGGCCTCCCCTGTGTGTGGCATGTGTGGGGTTGCCTGGAGGTGGAGAACTAAAGGGAGTGTGGAAAATCCCAAGAAAACTAGTCCCCCTTGTATAAATTTAATGAGTCACATTATTTCGTCATTTTTCACTGAAAACAAAGTTGATTAAAATACTGTCAGGACACTTAGAAACTTTGAAGAATTTAAATGTTAAGGGGAAAGTAAATTTTGTAAGATCTTTTGGGGCATTGTGCACAACGGCCAGAGAATGTACAAAATCCAGCCAATGTATGCCTATTCCCAAGTTCTGTTGGAGACTATGTGTACTGACTGGGAATGTGAAGAATTCCCTCTTCCGGGAAGAATTATTTGCATAGTCTCCACAATGACTGTTGGACAGTGGTGGGTGATTATGCACATTAACTGCTCTACTTACCTTGCTGAGGTCCTGGACTGCAGGTCGGACATAGAGGAATGGTGGGAGGAACCAGCTGGAGAACCACCAAAGAAAGATGGCTCAGAGCCTAGGGAGTGGCAGTGGGGTAGTGATGTGTGTTCAGAGGGAAATGAGGGAGAAGACTGGGAAGAGGAGGTATTGGAAAATGAAAAGGTAACAAGGTTTATTGAACAGGAAGAGGCAATAGCAGAGAGCAATCAAGAGGCAGAAGTGGAGGCTAGAGAAGGGGGCCAAGATTGAGTTTCCCCAGGGGAAAGCTCATAGTTTTAAAATCCAAGGCATATGAAAAGGTTGAATGAAATAAAATGCAGCACAACACTGAAGCAGGCATTGGGGAACCCCTTTGATATGTGAAGTTTACGGTGGGAGGCAGTAGATATTTTTATTGGTTTTATTAATTACAATTGTAGTAAGTGATTTTAAAAATGCAATACAGATCACAACTTAAACAGCTTGTTGAAAAAGAAAGACAACAGAGAGGGCACCTGTCTAAAGTAGACACTTCAGATCTTCTAAAGGGAAGTATTTATAAGATAATATGAAATCCCTGATAATAGAAGTCCCTAAACATGAGTCCGAATAGACTACAGTGATAAAGCTCATATTAACAGTATCATAAGCCAGAGCAAACCAAATTTTTCATTGTTACCTTCATAAATTAGTTTGGTGCAAACAATAAATAACCCCTTAAAAAAAAAAACCTCCATCAAATATAGAGAAAATTGTCAGTGAAAATTATCAAAGCGAAGTGGCTAAACAGTGCTTGTGAATTTCAAGTGTCCTTTTAATTTGTTCTATAGATCATCTTACCAGTGGTATGTACCCTTCATCCAGTGCTATTTTTATAGGGGGGGAAAGTTGCAGAAGGTCACAATGAACACCTTCCTTTTTCTCTTATAATGGCAAAGGTGTCCACCTGAGACCTGCTGGAACTGAGTTCCGGTGAGTTCCACCTGAAAAAGCCTCGTCTTCATCCTTCCTGAGTGCCTGCATTTCCATCCAAGCTCAGGAGTACACATCATGAGGTGAACTCCTCCCAAGGGACTTTTTCTGATCAGGAATCATAGACAGGAAGGGAGGTTGAAAAATGAGGCAGAAGCATTTACAGGAAAGAAAACCCTGGGCATCTTAGCAACAATCAAGTAATTTCAGAACCCTACTCCAATTGACATTCTAAAAACATTCTCAAGTGAATTGAACATGAAATAGAAATATGTAACCTTTGGGAGTGTGAGTGTGCCCCCCTCAGAAACGATGAAACATTATTATTTTTTTACAACACTGTTTGGAACATACCCCTGACATTCTGGGCCATAGGTAAAGTGATCCAAACCCCAACTTCCATTCCCTTGCACACTTAAAAAGTAAAGCTAAGGATTTCATGCTATCTGTGTATGCTACCTCTTCAAGGAAAGGATTTTCTTCATCATTCTCTTTTGCAGTGCCCCCTTCACATCTTTGTTTCTGAGGGTGTAGATCAGTGGGTTCAACAAAGGGGAGAGTATGTTGTTCAAAAGGGCAATCTTGCTATCTTTGCTAAGTGAGTAGCTGGAGAAGGGTCTGACATACTGAAACATAGAGCTGCCATAGAAGAGCAGGACAACTGTGAGATGAGAAGCACAAGTTGAAAAGGCTTTCCTCATCCCAGAGGAAGAATGCATTTTCAGAACCCTCAAGATGATATGACCATAGGAAAGGAGGACACACATGCCTGGTCCAATGCCCATTACAGGGCTAGCAGCCAGCATGGCAATAATATTGCCAGAAATATCTCCACAGGAAATAGCTAGGAGGGGAGGGATGTCACAGAAGAAGTAGTTGATCTTATTCATACCACAAAGGGGTAGGCGCAATGTGAAAAGGGTGTGGATGGTGGCATTGAGTGAACTTGTGAACCAAGAAGCTGAGACCAGTTGGGCACAGAGTTTGTAATTCATGACCACATTATAGCGGAGAGGATTGCAGATGGCAACGTAACGATCATAAGCCATGGCAGCCAACAAGAGAGGCTCAGTACCAATGAATAAGATGAAGAAAAAGAGTTGCATCATGCATCTTTCATGTGAGATGGCATTTGTCCCTGAGATCAGATGCACTATTATCTCTGGAATGGTGGTTGTAGTTTGGCAGATGTCTAGGAGGGATAGATTGCTTAGAAAGAAGTACATGGGAGTTTGAAGATTTGGTTGTAAGCAGACAAGAGTGATGATCAGAACATTCCCCATCAGTGTAAAGAGATAAGTGATGAGCAGAAATCCAGTGAAGAGAAAACGGCATTCATTAAGCTTTGAAAATGCCAGGAAGATGAATTCAGATGGTGCGGATTCATTACAGACTTGATCCATTTGATGAGCTTCATAGATAGAATGTTATCTGGTGATACATTATTAGTGAAAAAAGCAAAATATATTATTAGTCATAAAACAGGAAATTGAATAAGCAAAGCATTAAAATTTTGGCATTGCAAAATAGTTTCAACTTTTTGTTTCATTTTTCGCTATCTGCATATGTGCTAATGTAAGTTTGTGGGACAGCATTGGACTAGATGGTCTCCAGCATCCTTTCCATCTCTTGATTTCAATTTTAGACAAGAGGTTGTCATACGACTTGGCCTGTGAATGATCTCTTTTATTAATTAGAGATCATATGATGCCATAGGAACTAAATTGCTTGCCTATTGCTATAGGACCAGAGAACAGACATATAACCAAGCTAAGCATGATATAATAATAATAATAATAATAATAATAATAATAATAATAATAATAATAAAAATATACCCTACCCATCCGAAGAATTGATGCTTTTGAATTATGGTGCTGGAGGAGACTCTTGAGAGTCCCATGGACTGCAAAAAGATCAAACTTATCCATCCTTAAAGAAATCAGCCCTGAGTGCTCACTGGAAGGGCAGATCCTGAAGTTGAGGCTCCAGTACTTTGGCCACCTCATGAGAAGAGAAGACTCCCTGGAAAAGACCCTGATGTTGGGAAAGATGGAGGGCACAAGGAGAAGGGGATGACAGAGGATGAGATGGTTGGACAGTGTTCTTCGAAGCGACTGGCATGAGTTTGGCCAAACTGCGGGAGGCAGTGGAGGATAGGGGTGCCTGGCGTGCTCTGGTCCATGGGGTCACGAAGAGTCGGACACGACTGAATGACTAAACAACAACAACAACCCATATGGGTGGGTTTTCCCTGACACTCTGGCCAGCTTACAACACATTCAAAATGGTAAAACATATATAATTGATATAATTAAGCTAGATCTTTGTGTGAAAAAGTGAGGAGATAGCAGTTAGTGTCCTACAGAATCTGGAAGCTGTGGAGCCTAAAAAGCTAACAGCATACAGTATTAGAGTACTGTCTGTCATTCTTGAGAGCTGATATGGGAGCAGGGGATTTGGCTGTCTGCTGGGGTGGTTCAGCCTTACATTTACTTATGCTTAATTCAAATATTACAAAATTCCAATAAATGTCCAATGACCAAATTCAAAAGAAATCCAAACTTCCATAAGAACTCTTCACTAAAATGTCTCACCATTCATATTTGAGGTGAGTGTAATAAACTGTGTTCTCATTCCTCACATGTATCTTTTACAATGTTACATGGACAGGTGGTCTCAGCTGTGTCTGGAAGTGCAAAGGAGTTGATTTATACCATAAACTTATACATGTCTATATGGAGGTTAACTCCTATTGAGTTGAGCATTTCCCAATTCTAGTTGAGATTGCTGCCTTGATTGTGGAAAATGTTTTCAGGGACAGCAATGAATGAGTGAGCACTGTTAATTTAAGAGGTACGAGTTTATTAATAAAATATACTCTTAATCCTGCAGCAGAGATAACACTCAAATGAAAACTTTTGTCATTTCTGTTCTTCACATCACCCAGTTTAGTGGATATCACATTTTCCTTATAGTTTGCTCCCCCTGAACTCATAGTGAGGTAAATTAGGATTCATTTGGAAGCCCCTTCCTCATTGGTTCAGGCCTGTAAAACAGGGGTCAGCAACCTTTTTCAGTCATGCGTTGGTCCACCATCTCTCAGACCATGTGGTGGGCCGGACTATATTTTTTTTGGGGGGGGGGATGAATGAATTCCTATGCCCCACAAATAACCCAGAGATGCATTTTAAATAAAAGCACACATTCTACTCATGTAAAAAAAACAAAAAACCACATGCTGATTCCCGAACTGTCCATGGGCCGGATGAGAAGGCAATTGGACAGCATCTGGCCCATGGGCCTTAGGTTGCTAGCCGCTGCTGTAAGACATCCCTCCAGGAAATGAAAACAGGCCAGGGAAGAAAACCCAAGAAGGGATTAATCGCAAGAAGGCCCGCAGTCTTAGTAATGGCATCCTGTGTTGGTTATAGAGAAAGAGTTCTTACCAAATACTTTTTCTGTGTGCAGTTCCTTGCAGGAATCCCAAGAGTGAGAAGCGTTTTATTTCATTTCAGTCAAATAAATGCTGCATGGTGCTTTTATATATTTGTAGGCATGTCAGATGGGCCTTCCCACTGCAGAGGCATAAGTGTGTGTTGTGGGGCGGGGAAATCATAGGAGAGTATGAAAGAGGCAAAGCCAGGAAACTAACCCCACCAGACCAACTATAATGAGTCACATGAAACAACTTATTTATTATTTGTTGTTTGCTGCCCTCTTCTGTCTATTCAGGTTATGCTATTTCACATGTCTCTTTATAACTTGGTAATGCTTTGTGTTTGTGTGTTGAATGATTTCATGACATTTCTCTTATACTCCAGGAATAAAGAAATCACTCTACATCTAACATGCTTCTGAAAAGCTACCATAGATTATTTATTTATTAAAAATATTTATCTGAAGTAAAACAAAAACAAAAACAAATCCAACTATTCATAATTTTAAGGACACATTCAAAGACACGTTCCAGCAGGATACAAATGCTAGAAAGGGTTAAAATTAAGGTTGGTGAGAGGTGTGGATTTGTAGAGGGTTTAGCCTGGGCAGAGTACAGTCATACCTCGTGTTACGTACGCTGCAGGATGTGTACGTTCGGGATACGCACCGCGGTGACCCGGAAATAATGGAACGTGTTACTTCCGGGTTCGCTGCGTTGCACATGCGCAAAAGCCTGTGGTAACATCACGCGTAGAAGCGCCGAATCGCGTTACACACATGCGCAGACGCGGCACTTCATGATACGGATGTCACAGGTTACAAACGGGATCCGGAACGGATCCTGTTCGTAACCAGAGGTACCACTGTACTGAGGACCAGGCAGGCCTAGACAACTACATTTGATCATTGGGCCAAAAATTCCCATCTCTGCTCTTGGCTATTTGCTGTACATAATATAGAAATAGCAATTGGGTTGATATTTTGCTTTGTGCTTTCCCCTTGTTAGATGCTTTGGGCATGACTTCTTCATTAATGCACAACAGATGGGGTCTTATTTTCCCTGTGGGCACCTGGAGAATTCTTCTGATGCTGTGTAGAAAAAATCCCCAAGGTGTTCTCCAGAGCTTTAAAGTCACTGTGCCACTGTTTCCAGAAACACATGATGCTGGAGAGCAGTAAGGCCAAACTCCACCATTTTTTTTCTCTGTAGCTTTGGCGACTTAACTAAGAGCTGCAATTCCAAATGAGGTGGGAATTCTGCTCACTCTTTGAAATGAGATGAAACCATTTTGATCATCAGCCTGTTTCCCCTGCTTATTTTGCAAGACAACTGGGGTAGTTAAATTGGTGAGTTATCTGAACCTGACAATGAATATCTGGACCTATGCTTCTACTTCAGACAGGTATACTTTTAGTATAATAGTGGTTATGAAGGCAACTTGGCAACTCTATGGCATTACTCAAGGTCCCCCTATGAACTCCAAACACAAATTGAAGCCTCTAGTTAAATTTGAATTCAATTTTATGCTTCATTAGATGTGCATCTGCCTTCAGAAGACCACTTTTGTTTTTAATAATGGATGTTTTAGTCATTAGGGACCTGATTTTGTTAGTGATTTTGGATTGAAATATTAATATAGTTATTTGGTTACTTATGTAATTTCTTGACTATTTGTATTGCATATGTTTGATTTTAAACACTGGATAAAGCAGTACATAAACAACTTTTCCCTTCTCCCCTTTCTTCTGTGCAACCATGCCTGAGAAGATGTAGTGTTCTACCCTATTGAGTTAACATGTGAGTCCTAATATCAAATGCATATGGCATTCTGATCATTTCAGTAAGGATCCTATAATATTCATAGATTCATATAATGGATTCATAGCATCATAGCATTGGAAGGCACCACAAGGGTCATCTAGTCCAACCTCCTGCAATGCAGGAATGGGCTTGAACCCACAACCTTGAGATGAAGAGTCTCAAAGTCTACTGGCAAACTTTAGACATGCCTGAGCTGAATTCTTGAACTCTGCACACACCTTTTCATACAAGTGAACTTATTTTGGATTGGGGAGGGAGGAGAGAGGGAGGCTACTACCATTTTTATCCAGTAATGTAATGTAATGGGGCTTATTTGGGTCACAGGAAATCATCTGAGGGCACTCGAAGCAGTAATCTTCCTCAAGCTCAAGAACTCTTTGTCTTGTGGTTGCCTGAATTACACAATAGTCCAGTTGAGACTTAAAGCTAAGTCAAACCATGGCTTAACATAAGGATAGTCAATATAGTGCCCCCCACATATTGCTTGACTACAATTCCCATCATCTCTGAACATTGGCCATGTTGGGAAGGACTGATGAGATATACCGCATTGCCTGTTATGGACAAAAATATGGGTTACTGGGGTGTGTGTGGAAGGTCTCAATTTCACTGCTTCTCTAAGAGTCCTGCTGCAGCCATGCTGCTGTGAGTTAAGGCATGCTTTGGCTTAGTGTGCAATGCATAAAAAGTATACCATTAGGAAAAGGGGGGAAATGTAATTGATTATATTGTTGATAAATTGTATAGATTTGAAACTTTCTTAATAAAAATTTCACATAAAAAAGAGAAATAGCGATAACAGTCAAAAAAAGTAGATCATTAGGTACACTGCCTTGGGAAAACCCCTGATTAAATATTATCATTATCATTATCATTATTCAGACATTATGGTAGGAAGATATTATATCTGTGAAAACAGCAAATATATAGGGGGAAATGTAATTTTACAAATTCATGCAAAATATGGGTTTTGATTGTACCTGTTGTTCATGTCACAGATTTTATACAGATGACTTTGCATAAGAAGGTGATATGTCACCTGTTGACACATTAAGCTGAAGAAAGGTGCAAACTGTTTCTACATATGTACATCTCTTTGTGTAAAATGAATGGACATTTGTTGATTTGAACAGCTGAACTATTTGTGCATGTAGATTGACAACTGTTGGAAACAGAATCATTGACAAGAAGTCTGGTCTATCAGGGCTCTTCTTTCTACTTGTTTAAATCTGTGTTCTTGGTGTACTTGTACTGACCTAAGGTGCAACATAATATCTTTATTTACCACTGCTATCACTCATGTTATTCTGTGGTCTTTCTAGGAAGGTGATTGAGTAACTTAAATTCTTATTCATGGTGCATTTTGTGACTGAGGCATACCTGAAGGGGAGCTCAAGATCAGCAAAGCAAATGAAGAATGGCAGCTCTGTGTCTGAATTTCAGCTTCTGGGGTTCCAGAGTCTTCCCGGGTGGCAGACCCTACTCTTCACCATGTTCTTACTTATCTACATCCTAACCATCACAGGCAATGTTGTTATCATTTCAGTCATCAAGCTGGAATCATATCTTCATTCCCCTATGTACTCTTTCCTCCAAAACCTCTCCTTCCTAGAGATCTGGTACACCACCACAATTGTGCCCAAGATGCTCAGTAGCCTCCTCATGGAGAACAAGAGCATCTCCTTCAGTGGATGCATCACACAGCTCTACTTTTTTGTCTTCTTTGGTGCAACGGAGTGCTTCCTATTATCTGTGATGGCGTATGATCGGTACCTTGCAATCTGTGACCCACTGCATTATGCAGAAGCCATGAACACACAGTTCTGCACCCGCTTGGCAATAGGGTCTTGGGTGATTGGTCTCTTCACAGGGTTGCTACCTTCATTGCTGATCTCTAGGCTGCGTTTCTGCAGATCAAACCAAATTAATCATTTCTTCTGTGACATCCCACCTCTGCTGAAGCTCTCCTGCTCTGACACTTCCACCACTGAAATGAGCATTTTTGTGCTCTCTATATTGGTCCTTTTCACATGTTTCTTGCTTACCTTGGTGTCCTATGCATTTATCATCAAGACTATCCTGAAAATCCCCTCTGTTTCTGGAAGAAAAAAGACTTTCTCCACCTGTGGCTCACACTTGGCTGTGGTGGTGATATATTATGGCACCATGATCTCCATGTATGTTCGACCCAGTGCTAGTCTTTCATCAGAGCTGAATAAGGTAGTCTCCATCTTCTACACTGTGCTAACACCACTTCTCAACCCTGTCATCTACAGTCTGAGGAACAAAGATTTCAAGGATGCCTTGCAGAAACTAGTCAATAGGAAATGTTTACATAGCTTGCCAAGTAGAGAAAGGAAGTTCATTGGCTTTAGTTGTTGTTAATGATGATCTCATGTATTTGCTTTGTTGTTATGTTTTACCTTGCATTTGCATTTAGAATTTCTGCAAGGTTATCTGTGAGAAAAGCCAGGAATTGCATAGCCTTATAGAGTAAATTTCTAACACCGTGTTCATGTGTCTATGGGTATTTACAAATGCATAGTGGTGCTGATTTTATTATTGATTTATTAACAGCAGTTGAAGCTGTCTCTACACAAATCCAGAAAAGGAGTCGCTAATGCGGTTGGATGGTTCCTTGTATGGCTCTTTCTGGCAACTCCTGGTGCCAAAAATAAAACATTGCTCTGCTTTCTTTTGGACCACATCAGTGAGACATGGGGGCGGGGGGCTGTCTTGTCATCTGGGCAGCCCAGGACCTCATACACACTACCCAGGCTTGTGCCCCAGGGAGGTCACTTTGGTGCTGCTAACACAGCAGGTTGACTTCAACCTGGGAGGTGCACTGCATTGCCTCTCGGGACAGACCCATGCTTGCAATACAAATGTTACACTACAATCTAAAACTGTATGGAATACAAATACAGCACCAGATAATAAAATCAATCAGTATAGCAAGATTCTCAAGCAGCAAAACCACATGCCACATCTTAAAAGATGTACCTCTGAAAATACTTTAATGCTTAAGGATTCCGAGTAGGCCCATTGAAATGAATGAACATGACAATGTTAGGTCATTTCAATATGTCAACTCTGAGCAGAATTTAATTGGGTGCAACCCCATTATGAAGGCAGGGGAACCCATCACCTTGTTCAATAAAAAATGCATTATGGGCACTGGGTGAAGCTTTCTAAGGAGATCCTTATTTTTTATTTAGGTATTTTGCAATGTGAGTCACATAGAGAACATGTTGTTTTCTGCTATAGTGTCGTATAAAGCAAGAGTGTACTACAACCCTTGAGAAATAGCTTTGGCTGTTATAACTTCTTGTGAAATACATTTGATGTTTCACCGGGAAAGGTACCACCGTCTTTGCTCAGAATTGTGTCTCTCTGTGTGTGTTTTTTATGAATTTTTGCCACAATGTATGCCACAGCGTAGAGTGACACACAATTAATTAGTAATTTTGAAAAAATTGGGGTTCCCTTGAAATCTTTTAAAAGTTTTGCTTTGAAGACAAAAGCTCAATTTTGAACGTTTTTTGAGGGGTAGGGTGGGTTGAGTTACCGGAACTTGAAATTTAGCAGTAACTCTTAACATTAAGAGCTTGTGCCTATATATGAAGAGCAAATTTCTAATAATGTGTAAGATAACCAATGTTAATTAATTTAATAATGAAAGGGAAATCTACTGCTTCATGAAGGTGTGGGTGACAGAATATTTATTCAGTCTTCAACTCATATACAGATGCAACACTCAATCATTTACAGGTTTTCTTAGAACACTTATCTATAAATAAGGTGTTTAAAAAAAAAAAACAACAGTCTACAAATATGTTTAATGCTGTTCTGGGGGGCTTTGTTGTTGTTTAATCGCTCAGTCGTGTCCAACTCTTCATGACCACAGGGACCAGAGCACTCCAGGCACGCCTATCTTTCACTGCCTCCCGCAGTTTGGCCAAACTCATGCTCTGGGGGGCTTACTCCCTAGTAAATGTGTAGAGGGTTGCAGTCTAAATTAAGGTCTATTTAAAAACAACAACAACATTTAGTTGTGACTTGGTTCAGAGACAGGGAACCTGTGGTTGTCCAAATATTGTTAAACACTAGCCCCCATTAGCCCCAACCAGCATAACTGATGGTCAAGGATGACAGATGTGCTAGTCCTGCAGCATCTGGAAGGCAACATGTTTTTCAACATTCCACAAAATTACTTTCTTTTCTGCAGTTAGGAACATTGGTAAGCAACATCTAGGGTGACACTATTTGGTAGAGGATATGTAGGAAGTGAATGGATGGCAAGTTTTGGGTTTGGGCCCAAAATAAAACTGAATTCTTGGGTTTATGGCTGAACAAAGGATACCATTTAGGGAGGTAGGCTTGGAAAGAGTAACCTCTATATTTTATTCCATTGTACCTTGAGTTTGGAGTCTAATATCAAATTCTCCTCCTTACTATTAAGCTTTTGAATGCTTCATGGACCTTGGTGTTCCTCAGGCTGTAGATGAAAGGGTTCAGAAATGGTGTCACCACACAATAGAAGACAGACACTACTTTGTCTGAATCACGAATGTCCTTCACTGAAGGCCTCACATACATATAGATGACTGAGCCATAATATATTAATACTACACTAAGATGGGCAGTGCAAGTGGAGAAGGCTTTGTGCCTTCCTCCACTGGATGGCATATTCAATATAGCCAAAATGATGTTGACATAAGATACTATTATTAAGAAAAAGCAACCCAGGACCATTGAAGAAGTGAACACAAAGAAGAAAAAATCAATGAATGACTTTTTCCCACAAGGAAGAGTCAGCACTGGGGCAAGATCACAGAAGAAATGGTTAATTATATTGGGCCCACAGAAATTCAGCCTGGCAAGAACAATGGCTGGGGGCAAAGGAGCAAGTAAACCTCCAACCCAACACCCAAGAATCAGCGATTTACAGACTCTATTGTTCATGACTGTGGTATAGTTCATAGGATTACAGATGGCTAAGAAGCGGTCATAAGCCATAAGCACCAGCAGGAAGTTCTCTGTCAGGCCCAGGAAGAGGTTGAAGTAAAGCTGTGTGAAGCAACCAACCATGCTGATCACTTTCCTATCTTTTAAGAAGTCGAACAACATTTTGGGGATAGTGTTTGTCATGTGTCCAATTTCTATCAAAGACAAATGGCTTAGGAATAAATACATGGGTGTTTGGAGCTGCTGATGAAGCTGGACTATGGTCATAATTGTGACATTCCCACTTATGGTTAAGACGTATGCCAAAAGGAAGAGTGACAGGAGAAATTTCTGGAGCCTTTGAGGATTAGAGAAACCAAGCAGGATGAATTCATTCACAGAAGTTTGGTTTTCTAAGATCATACCTCTATCTGTTAAGAAATTAAAAAGAAAGAAAAAAGAAAAAACAGGTGTGTATAAGAGATATGTTTGATCACTTAAGCATTCACAATTATTCCTCTTGGCAATGTTAACACTTCCAAGAGAGTTCACCCAGGGTCTCCACCCTTTTCTTCTAGGTCTGTCTCACTTTGTGATGGAAGGAAAACACTCACTTAAAATTGATACCCTCCTGGTATTCCCCTCAAAAAAATCCAGCACCCAAACTTTTAACAGCTGTTTGATTCAGCAGTTTGATTGTTACTGGATGCTAAAGGGTATTGTATCCAAGCTGTGAAGAGTTTAACCTGCTAATTATTGCACATCAACCTGCAAAAACAAGTAAGTGAGATACACTAAAATAATATGGTTCATATCCCACAAACAATCACACTTTATAAACTTGCATTTCAACCTAGTCAGAGTGCCCCCATAGCTGGATGGTACAACCACAAATGGTTCAAAGATACTTGAGAAATATGCAACTACATATATGGAGCAGGGCAGGTTATGTGGGGTTACATTGCTGAATCAGTGACCTCACAGCATGATGGTGACTGTAAGAGTTTATAGGCTTGTGGAATCACATGAACAAAAAGCAGCTCCTTGGCAGGTGCAAGTATGGCTGACCCAAGTTTTACATTACAACACTAGGTGGTATGATTGTTTTGTTCCATTTAGCCCTCTATGAAGTAATCCACCCTAAACACATCTACAAGCAGTCCCCTTGAAATCACCACTGCCCAGCCTAACACATTTTGGTGCCTCAGCCTGAAATCTGAAATAGTGAAAATAATATAATAAGAAAGGTAGTGAAATAAGGAATTAAGTAACTGATAATTTGCTGCCTGTTAACATTACCCTCTCTCTATCACCTAAGCCAGAAGCCACACTCTGTTGAGACATAGAAGAACTAATGGTGCATAATTCCATGCCTTTTTATTATGGCCATAACCTTGGAGTTTCTTTGAGTAATGACCAACATTCAACTCTGTGACCTATTTTCAACATAAAGGGTTTGGGAAGAGAACATTCCCAGGCCATGTATACATTGCAACCACAGTCTTACCCACAACCTGGGAATCATGAGACAGAACTTCTGATGTTGTGGGCTGTCCTCCAGCAACTATTCCTGAGCTCCAGCACCTATAAGTTAAGCAATTAAACACTTTCTTTGTTTTTTGTTTTTTGATAGGGACATACGTAGCTTCGCTTTGACTTGGCCACATCACTTGTCCATCTTGCCAAAGATTCTTCTGAGTGGCAGAACGCCTCAGATACACTTCTTGAATCTGCATGAAGCTTTTATGGCAGAGGCAGTATGCTTCTCAATGCCCGTTGCTGGAAACCATAGGAGGAGAGGGTGTTGTTGTGCTCAGGTCTTCTTCCACTGTGAGAACAGGATACTGGACTAGATGAGACACATTGAACCCAAGGAACTCTGCATCCAAAGCATATACTCTACCACTCTAGAATGGTCCTTGCCAATCTTTGCCTTTGCCTATTTAAGCAGAACATCAAAAGACTTTCTTGTAGGCTTGTGATACTTCAGGAAAATTCCTGACGTGTCCTGGTTTTCAGGTGTAAAAAAATAGCATCAGGGGGTAATGTAAGGCAACACAATGGAAAAAGCAGCAGAAACAGCTCAAAAAGCTCAAAATCAATTTTGGTGGGTTTCTTTCTTGCTTGCTTGCTTTCTTGCTTTCTTTTTTTAAAAAAGCTCAAAATCTCAACAATTTTTGGTGGTTTCCCAAATAAAACTCAACAATTTGGGGGATGTCAGACAACCCTACTTTCATGCAGGCATTTCAGTCAACTGATTCAAAATAGCGATCAACTGGAGACATCAAGCATTGTTTGGTCATGGTGCTGATGACCCCAAGAGTGTAACCTTCCTATAGTTCTCCACTGAAACAGAAAGATCTGCAAGTACCACCTACTGGTCTGGACCATTCACAGACCATACATATCATTGCACATATCCTTTTAAGGTCCTTGATATTATGAGAAATGATAGAAAGTGACCTCTTGCTACATATTTTCAACTCTTAACCTGATTTTCTTGCCCAATCTTACCCTTATTTCCTTCTCACTTTGAACTAAAATAATACCTAAAAGATGTTGAACTTAATCCTATCTACTGGATCCCCATAAAACTAAAACTACAGGAGGATCATCTTTACATGTTCCTCAGATGCCAGATGAATGATCTGAGCACACACAAACCTTGTAACTACAGCAGATATCTGATGGTGCATTTAATTCCTTTCAAGGCCAGAAAATACTGCATACAAAGAAAAATAGAAGCTGGACTCAGTAAATTGCTAAACATTGTTAAGTATAAAATGAAAACAACTATTTCCCATTTGAAGAA
Source organism: Lacerta viridis (assembly GCA_900245905.1). Classification (NCBI taxonomy): domain Eukaryota; kingdom Metazoa; phylum Chordata; class Lepidosauria; order Squamata; family Lacertidae; genus Lacerta; species Lacerta viridis. The sequence continues at coordinate 59,495 of OFHU01003616.1, read as the reverse complement.
AGGTGGCAGGAGTATAAATAGTCTAAAGTCCATCAGCATTGTTTGGCAATCTTCTTAAAGCAGTCTTAAAAAATGAATAAGGTGATTGTGTTATGATTGTCCTTACTTTGCAGATGGTGTTTTCCCACCAGAATGTATGTTGTGCTTTCTCCCAGTAGTGTGTGTGTGTGTGTGTGCTTTATATTTCCACGAAGAGCCACAATAGGCTCATGGGAGCCAATTTATGAAACATCCACCCATTGTGATTCACATAATGGATTTTTTCTCTTTCTTTCTTGGCTTGTTATTCTTGTTATTAAGGAAATACTGAGAACCCTAATTCTGTCCATTTTCAGTGCCCAATCATAGTTCTCTCCCAACCCATTTTGCTTGGGTATTTTTGAAAGAATGTACAAAAAGTATGTATTTAAATTGTACTCATTTTTCTGCACTTTATTTTTTTTCCTGCACCATTCTTTTTCTTAAGGAAATCAGCCCTGAGTGCTCAATGGAAGGACATATCCTGAAGCTGAGGCTCCAATACTTTGGCCACTTCATGAGAAGAGAAGACTCCCTGGAAAAGACCCTGATGTTGGGAAAGATGGAGGGCACAAGGAGAAGGGGATAACAGAGGATGAGATGGTTGGACAGTGTTCTCGAAGCAACTAGCATGAGTTTGACCAAACTGTGGGAGGCAGTGGAAGACAGGAGTGCCTGGCATGCTCTGGTCCATGGGGTCAAGAAGAGTCGGACATGACTAAACGACTAAACAACAACAACACTCTTTTTACATAGAATGCATTTTTTTCTGTTGCATTTTGGATTTCACTAAGTTGTGTACTTTGCTTTGTTGATGTAGCTATAATATCAATATAATGTTGATTTTATTTTAGCTTACATAAATTAAGTATTATTTTGTTGTGCTTCATTATTTCTGGAGTTTAGAAATGCCTCATGTTCTTTTAGTGAAATTAGCACACTTCGTTAAAACAAAAGAAGGACTCCCATGATAGAATAAAATCGTTATGTTTTATTCTTTCCTGTAAAATAATAAAATATATTCCAAAAACAACATAATTTTTCAACAATCTATATCATATATATCTATATGATATTCAAGTACTTAGTTTATATTTGTTGCAATAAGAAAGGGTTGCATTTCAGACACACACAATATCTATGCTTAGAATTTGTATTTCTGGCACTAAATAAAGAAGGTTTTTTAAAATAAAAAAATGAGCATACCTTAATAGAAAACTCTCTTCCTTACTATTATGCTTTTAAATGCTTCATGGACCTGAGTATTCCTTAAAGTGTAAATGAAAGGGTTCAGAAATGGTGTCACCACACAATAGAAGACAGACACTACTTTGTCTGTATTACGGATATCCCTTGCTGAAGGCCTCACATACATATAGATGACTGAGCCATAATATATTAATACTACACTAAGATGGGCAGTGCAAGTGGAGAAGGCTTTACGCCTTCCCCCACTGGATGGCATCCTCAGTATAGTCACTATGATGTTGATATAAGACACCGTTATCAAGCAAAAGCAGCCCAAAACCATTGAAGAAATGGACATGAAAAAGAAAAAATCAATGAATGATTTCCCCCTACATGGAAGAGTCAGCACTGGGGCAAGATCACAGAAGAAATGGTTGATTATATTGGGCCCACAGAAATCCAGCGTAGCGAGAAAAATGGTTGGGGGCAAGGGAGCAAGGAAAGCTCCCACCCAACACCCAAGAATCAGTGATTTACAGACTCTAGTGTTCATGACTGTGGTGTAGTTCATAGGATTACAGATGGCTAAGAAGCGGTCATAAGCCATAAGCACCAGCAGGAAGTTCTCTGTCAGGCCCAGGAAGAGGTTGAAGTAAAGCTGTGTGAAGCAACCAACCATGCTGATCACTTTCCTATCTTTTAAGAAGTCGAACAACATTTTGGGGATAGTGTTTGTCATGTGTCCAATTTCTATCAAAGACAAATGGCTTAGGAATAAATACATGGGTGTTTGGAGCTTCTGATGTAACTGAACGATGGTGATAATTGTGATGTTCCCACATATGGCCAAGATGTAAGCCAATAGGAAGAGTGCCAGGAGAAAAGTCTGGAGCCTTTGAGGATTAGAGAAACCAAGGAGGATGAATTCATTCACAGAAGTTTGGTTTTCTGAGATCATACTTGTATCTGTTAATGTCCTTCAAAAGAAAATTAATATAATATATGGATTACATTTGTAATGTAACAGTAGGTTCTTTTTCATCAATGCAGGTTACCATTCTTGTGTCGCACCCTAGAGCAGGGGTAGCAAATATATTTCAGGCCAAGGGCTGCACTTCCACTTGGGCAACATTCACACAAAGAATGTTGTACATAGAAACAAGCATGAAAACATGAGAAGAACCTTCTGGATCAAGCCAGTGGTCCAACTAGTTCAGCATCCTATTCTCACAGTGGCCACACAGATACCTGTGGGAAACCTGCAAGCAGGGTTCAAGCACAAATGCACTCTACCTTTCCGAGCTTGCCAGGAACTGGTATCCAGGGGCATACTGCCTCCTACTTGTAGAGGCGGGGCATAGCCATCATGGTTAGTAGCTATTGATAGCCTTATCCTCACTGAAGTTGTACAATCCTCTTTTAAATCCATCCAAGTTGGTAGACATTACTGCCTCCCATGGGAACGAGTTCCATAGTTTGAATATGTGTTGCATGAAGAAGTACTTTCTTTTATCTATCATGAATATTCCAACAGTCATCTTCACTGGATGTCCATAAATTATAGCCTCATGATAGAGGGAGAAAAACGTCTCTACCCATTTTCTCCATGCCATCCATAATTTTATAAACTTTTATGTTGTTGGGTCTTATTTGCCTTTTCTCTAAACTAAAAAGCCCCAAATGCTGTAACCTTTTCTCATGGTGGAGTTGCTCCATCACCTTCTTCTAGTTGGTTTCCATTTCCAGAACCTTTCCCAAATGTACTGTATCATTTAGAGGTGATGACCAGAACCTTACATGTTTTTCCAATGCAATCAAGCCATTTATTTGTAGAACAGTAGTTTTATTTCAATTTTTTTTAAATAATGATCCCTAGCATGGAATTTGCCTTTTTTATAGCTTCCACACACTGAGTTGTCAACTTTATTAAGTTATTCAAGTTCACAACAAGGTCTCATTCCTGGTGAGTCACTGCCATTTCCCATGAATGCATAAGTGAAATTAAAATTCTTCCCTTCCCTGACATGATAACTTTACTCTTGTTTATGGTGAATTGCATTTACCATCTTGCTGCATATTTGCTCAGTTTGGATAAGTTAGAGCTCTTTGCAATCCCTTTTTGTTTTAACCACCCTGAAAAAATAAATTCTTCCTACCCCAGACATAAAGATCCCAAACAAGTCTCCCCTCTGATTTAATTCTAATTAGGTTTGATGTGAATGTCAGTACTTCTTGATATGTAATTGGATTGTAGGTCCATTAGTACTGATTTTAATTTATATGGGCTGCACTCCTGCTCCCTTCATGCATAGTAAGCAAAATGCAGAAGGACCACAGCTCACCATAGAACACAGAAAAGGCTGCTGATTTACATCACAATACTATGCACATCTATGCAGAAATAAGTCCCATTGAGTTCACTGGGGCCTACTCCCAATTAAATGTTTATAGGATTGTAGTCTCAGTGGGGAAACCTGTTTTTAGGAAAACAAATGAATGACTGAGAGCTGTTTTCTGATGATGCTCAAAGTTATTAACACTCTACCAAATTTATTCCCCATCCCAACTGTTGCTACATCATATTTTTTACCTGGGGTCTTCTGCCCCCCCTCAAAAAAAACCTTACCTTTTTGTCAGTGTGCCAAAGAGATTTTCTTGCCCAAGTTAGTCATTGTCTCCCTCTCACTATGATTAAAACAAAACAAAAACAAAAAAAACAAATACCCAGAACAATTCTTGCTGCTTTAATTTCTAAAAGAACAATGGGAGGTTCACCTATACACCTTCCTCAGCTGCCTCCTAGATAATCTGAATGCACATGCACCTCATAAGCACTGCAGATATCTGAAGGTGCATTTAATTTCTCTCAAGAATAGAAAACTTAGCATGAAAGGCAAGTAAGAAGTTTTATTCCAAAAATGATTATACCAAGTATCACCGTGAAACAATAAAAATACAACTATTCCCAATCTAAAGAAAGATGGCAGAAACCCAGGTTGTCTATAGTTAAAACATCCATTATTGCTTGGTGATCTTCTTGATTCTAAAGCAACATTGTGAGGTAACTATTTATACACTGATTCTAATGCAACAGGGTCAACAACAGCATTGATGTTGTTTTCCTATTAATGTATGGCCTGTTATTTCTCAGTAGGTCTGGTTAATGTTTTCACTTCCCATAGAGATTCCCCTTTGGCCCATGGGACCCAATTTATGAGATTCCAATCTCATAATGATTTCCTTTCCTTGAAATTGTTGTTATAAGAACTTGGTGGTGGTACATCGGAAATATCTTATTTCAATTATCCCCTCACAGTTGACATGCCTCACATCAGAAATGACAGCATATCATTCTCAGTGTTTAGTGACAGTGAGATAGAATAAATAAACATGATCAGGTATCTGGAAATAACATGTGAACTGGAGAAATCTTGATGAACCTGATGACTTTTGGGGTCAGAGTAAAGACCAGAATAAATTATTATTATTATTATTATTATTATTATTATTATTATTATTATTATTAGTACCCCAACAAATAATGGGTGGCTTCCAACAAAAATCAAATACATTAAACTATCACACATTAAAATCTTCCCTAAACAGGGAATGGGTGATAGAATGATGTATATACAATTTAGTTGCCATGTTTATCAGTTTTGACTGATTGGTGTTGACATGTATGCATAGGAGTGGAAAGTGAGTAACTTCACTGTATTATCCTCTCTTATTTTCAAAATATATTTTCAAATTAACACAAATCTAATCTGAAAAAATATAAATACATTTCTAGAACTTGCCTTTTTCATGACCCCCCCCTCCCCCATTTTTGCCTTATGCTTTATTCTGGAAGATGAGCAGATTAAGTTAAGTGTCAAAACACAGGTTGATTTCTGATGAGAAAATGAAGAAGATGCCACAAAGATTATACTAGTCTGGTTTCCTTTTGAGATGCCCTTTAGTGTTAAGATTAGGCTTCAAAATGACAATATAACATTTTGGAAAAAAGATACAGCCAAGTAAACCTGCAGCAGAGGCTAAGATGGAGAAGATCTCCACAGCTACCATGTATTTCCCTTTGGTGCTCAGGTAAGTGGGAACAAAGCAGACCCAAACGCTGCAAAACACCAACATGCTGAAAGTGATAAATTTAGCTTCATTAAAACTATCTGGCAGGTTCCTTGCAAGGAAAGCTACCAGAAAACTGATAATGGCTAAAAGGCCCATGTAGCTGAGGACACAATAAAACATAGCGACTGATCCTTCATCACACTGAACTATAATCTGTCCACTTTCAGAGTGCATGTCTAAGCTCAGGAAGGGAGGGTTTGCTCCTAACCATACAATGCAGATTACAAATTGGCCAAGGAAACAGAACAGGACAATGGAGTTGGCTACTCTTTTCCTCAGCCATTTCCTCATATTGCTTCCTGGCTGTGTGGCTTTGAAAGCCAGGACCACAGTGATGGTTTTGGCCAGCAAAGAAGAAACAGCAGCAGAGAAGATGAGCCCAAATGTTGTTTGTCGGAGAAGGCAGGTCACTTTCCTTGGCCTGCCAATAAAGAGCAAGGGGCAGAGGAAACAAAACAGGAGAGATACAAGCAGAATGTAGGTGATATCTCGGTTGTTGGCTTTGACAATTGGCGTGTCTTGATGCTTAATAAATATTTGAAGTATCAGAGCAGTGACTAAAGACAACAGGAGGGAACAGGTAGCTGAAGCCATTCCCAAAGGTTCTTCATATGAGAGGAAGTGAATTACTTTTGGAATGCATTGATCCCGTTCTTGGTTGGCGTGCTGCTCATCTAGACATCTGTCACAATGATCTGCATCTTTTAAAAGAGTAGAAACTGTCGGTGATGTAAGATACCAGTTGAAATCAAAGTAGAATCGGGGAACGAGGATTTTGTGGGTAAAGTCCATCAGAAATTTATGTAGAGCAGGGGTAGCCAATATTCTATATATTGTTAGAATACAGTTCCCATCATTCCCAGCCAGCATGACCAATGGTCAGGGATGATGGGAGCTGGAGTTCAAGTATATCTTGACAACAACACCTTAGGTAGCCCTGATACAGAGGTTCCAGTTTTTAATCTTTAGTTGTTTTCTTTTTGTGGGGCGGGGCTTTCAGCTTCACTGCTGCTAGGCTTGCTGGATTTTAACTTTGTTGCTTAACTGGAGGAATTAGCTGGCATGCATGCTCTTCCCTTCTTCAGGCTATAACCTATGGTAGTTTGTATGAAGAGTTCTTTTTTTAAAGTCAGATTTACAGTCCTGGGAATGGCAATACATCATCATGCACTCTCATTCTCAGGGGCATCCCAGCCAAATGTTACAGAGCCTGGGCTTTTTCTTTCCATCACTCTAATGCTTGTCCACTTGTCCACACACCTTCACTTCATACAAATAGTGTTGTGGAGAAAGAAAATTCACCCAGCCCTATACTTAGTACTGAAAGGACTATGGGACTCCAGGACTTTCCTACCTGTCTGGTTAGAAATCATCCCTTCCGGGCATGGAGTGCAATCATAGCAGCAGACTTGTTTACCCTCCTGAACTCTCTGGCTGTATCCAGAATGGCAACTTTCAGAACACACAGAACGGGGCAGGGTCTAAATAGAAAAAGAGGGTGATTGAAGTATTGCTGGTTGAGGATGCTAATCCCTCACTTGGGGTATATAGGTGTAATCCTGTGAATAGTGACATAGGGAACAGCAGAGACTATTGCACTAGTTGTATTACATCCTTAGCCCTGACTCAAATAAGGGTCACACTATTTACTGGCATATGACTAAGGAATGACACATCACCATTCTGTTGGGGGCAAATTTATCCATGCTTGCTTGCTTGCTTTCCTTCCTTCCTTCCTTCCTTCCTTCCTTCCTTCCTTCCTTCCTTCCTTCTATTATTTTCGTATTTAAGTAAGAAAAGGAAGGGGGGAAATCACTGAAAGTGAAGAAAGAAAGAAAATTTTAAAAATGCTAATAAAACAAAAACAAAACACCATAGGTTACTTTGTGGACATGGTAACCATCAGAACATACACCTTAAGTTAAAAGTATGAATTCATATAAACACTCTAGATGTCAAAGTATGTATTCAAGTGAAATTGATGTCTATAGAAAATATGCCCAAATGTGATTCCCTCACACCATTGTATAATACATGGTGGGCATTCAAGGGCACATTCTAGTGAGGCAAAAACTCTAAAGGAGGGTACAAAGCAGAGCAAATTGGAGTGTGGCTTAGTGAGAGTCCCAAGTGCCAGTTTAAGGGGGTTAGAGGATCCCCAACCTCTCTAGATATCTGGGGAACCATCCTTACACTGCTGATGTCTCCTCTTGCATGTGGATGGTGCAGAACTTATGGCTTATGAAGCATGACCCAAGGACTTTGTTATTTTTGCATATAATACTAATGACTAAAATAACCCACCTTGTTGAACCAACTGTTCCAAGTTATTGCATTATCTTTAATGACAAACTTCTTGTGTACTGGTGTATGGGAGTCCATTATTCCAATTTTAGCGCAGATGAGGGATCCATTAGGGAACACATAGCAATTCACAATATCATATCCAGTTGTAGACTCTTGGTGCTCATTAAAAAATATCTCTTCCCCAGCACTATTGTTAAACCTGATATTTCTTAACATATGGTGTAGCTTTTTTAAAACAAAACAAAACAAAACAAAACAAAACAAAACACATCATATACTAGGGATTGTTGGAGAAGTCTTAGAGCTTCTGCTGTACAATGCAAGCAAACACCTTTGCCTAAAAAAGGCAGCTAATCTGTTCTACTAAATAAAAAATAGGGTTGGATCTTGCCCTGTCTTCCCCAATCTGGTATCATCAAGATATTTTGGACTACAATTCCCATAATCCCTGATCATTGGCTGTGCTGGCTGAGTTTGATGGGCATTATCAACCAAAATATATTGGGAGCACCAAGTTTCGGAAAGCTGTTCTAGGTTTGTCCATATGATTGATTGATTGATTGATTGATTGATTGATTGATAAAATTTATCTACTGCTTTATTGCATAAAAAAATTCAAAGTGGTTTACAGAAAGATAAGAAAATAAAATCAAGAAAATCCTAATTTCTCCTATAGCCCCAACTAGCCTGGACAATGATCGAGGATGATCGAGGATGAATTAATTTTCAGTTCAAATTAGGGAGGGCATCAAGCTGGGCAAGGCTGCTGTAAATTGACTTTGGTCGCATCATCACCATCAGGATCAGGATCATCAATCAATAAAAGAATAATAAATATTGAATCATGTTACCTGCTGCTGCACATTCCTCACTTCCAATCTGCCTCTTTCCCCTGACTTTATGTGCTTGGAGGTGGATAAGTGCATTTCATGTAAAACATGTGCTATGACATGAACAGCATTGTAGGCACTATAGCTCTGACCAGACATGCTCATTTCAAACACAGCTCCCGGCAGAGACTCCAGGTGTTCCTCTGTTGAACATCTTATCTCACTGGTCCTATCAGAGTAGATAACTCCACAGTGAAATACTTTCTTGTAGAATTCTTTCATGAACGTGTCTTTTGGATGATAATGCTGAGGATTAAAGGCCTTAAGAAAATCTTGGAAACCTGGCACAACAGTTGTGTGAATTGTGAAAGCCAGAGCCCCATGGAAATGTTTTAGAGACCAGAAACTCTGAGAGTCCACTGCAGTAAAGTCCCACTGGGCATTCATGATCCAAACTTTCCCTACAAGAGCCATTTGAGCACCTTGATAATTCGAATCTATCCAGAAAGTAAATAGCATTAGGGATTGGGAATCCCCACATACAACAACCACATTGGCTTTGGTTTGAGAGAATGTGTGATACATTTTTGCCTCTTCCTTTCCTATATCTGTGCTAGTGGCAGAGGTTATCATCAAGATACTTTGAGTGAAAGCCATGCAAAGATTATGCTGAGTGAGCAATCCCTTCAGAGTCTGCACAAATGTTTCTCCACTGTGATCATCTGGAGCAACGAGACCAACCCATTTCCATGAGAAATGTAGGAGTAACTGGATTACCCCTTTAATCTGCATGACTTCATTTGGTACCACACGATAGAAGAAAGGGAATCGGGTTTTATCACTTAGCACTGGATCAAATGAACCATAACTGAGCTGGGGGAGAACACAGGCCACATGTTAGGTGTTGATTTAAAATTCTTTATCTGCAGTCCTTCCAGAAACAGTATTTCCCATCCAAATAACTGTAAGGCAAAACTAGATGAGGTGCTCAAGATCTGTATTAGCAGAATGAGGGTTTATCACTTCTCTCCTCATCTCCACTATCTAGAAGTTGCTGTTAGCATTTATGAAAATGTATAGGGTTTCTATTGTGTATGAATAGCATCTTTAAGAGTAAGGCGGGGGGGATTAGAAAAGTAGAAGCAGGAAAGGTGCAGTAACTGGGAAGTGCCAAGAAAGACATGTCCTGGGATCAGAATATCTGTCTTGTGCTTTACCATATTAGAATGGGCTTTAGGACATGTATCCAAGTCTACCATGTGCTCATTGCTTTTTTTTTTTTAGTGTGATTTCCTCTTCAGTTAGACAGAAGCCACCCGATTATTGGTAACATTAATGACTCACAGCAGCAATCCATAGATGTCCCTGAAGTGCTTTGAGAGTAAGGTAGGCATTAGAAAAGTAGAAGCAGGAAAAGTGCAGTGACTGGGAATGGGAAACAGCAATTATTTAGGACCCCGTTGATTCATTTGGCCTAGCTTATTTCTGACTTCATTGTTGGCTAAAACCCCACGAGGTAGCAGCAGCCTGGTTGCCTCACAAAAATTGTCTAGAGGGATACCTGAACATTTTGTTTTCAATGAGGACTAGAGACTTGCATTTGTTTTTCGAAATGAAATCTCAGGGATGGCTTCTTTGCCACTTGGTCTAATTTTATTTTATACACAAATGCAGTGGCTCAGAAGCATCAGGTACCACAGGTCTATGTGAGCGTTGGCACTGGCTACAGTTCAAGATTACTTTTTACATTCTTTTTTAGAAATAACAACAACAACAACAACAACAACAACAACAACAACAACAACAACAACAACAACATGTTTTCACTTAGACCATGGAACCCTTTGTAATTATGGACCACACATTCTTTGCCACTCGGTATGAGTAGTTACTGACTCAGTAGATCACATAGCTGCATTATGTGACAATTGTGTCAACTAATCTTTTTGAAACCTTTTTTTATTTCACTTATTCCTTTTATATTTGCCTGTCATTATTAAAACCCAACAAAAGTGTTTGGAAAGGAAGGAAGGAAGGAAGGAAGGAAGGAAGGAAGGAAGGAAGGAAGGCTCAAGTGCATCCATGGGCACTGGGTTGGTGATCCCTGTATTAGACATTACTAGTAAATACCCATAGATGAAGCATACTACATTGATAGCTTTGGAGTTACTATAGGTTTGTCCACAACCACTCACTAGTAAAGCCTTATTTGTAACCACAAAGAAAGTTAGCCACATAAACATATTCACTACTGGAACTGGAAAACACTAAAGTGAATTGGGTTGGTGCTATATTTAACAAACTCTAATATACAGTATTTAAGTATTTATAAATGTAAAATATGGTTGGCAAAGATTCACAGGTTCAAAAGGCTTTTCTGAATAATACCATGTTTAGAAGATGCCGGAAAGCAAACTGAGATTACTGTACATCTGCCAATCCTCTGTTGCAAAGGAGTTCCACAGGGCCATTTCGATGTGTTTGATGGTATATAGTCACTGAATGTTCAAAAGGTACCATCCTCAGTCCTGGGCATCTAAAGTTCAAGTGACTCATGACAAACACCTCTTTAAGAATTTGCTGAGCTGCTGCCACTCAGAATAGACACAAAAGATCAATAGCTGGTTCACTATATACACATGGGCATTCACAGGAATTTTGAGCGGGAGACAAGATTGGGGGAGCAATGCTGGAAAAAAGGATAAAGCTAATTTCTCACACAAAGGGAGAATCGTGTCTACATTTTGTTTCACATCTCAGGTTCTAAAAATACTAGAAACTCACTCTCTCTCTCTCTCTCCCCAAAGGGCTCATTGAGAATTGACCTCGCCTTATCACTTTCCCCTGGAGAAAACTTGATCTTTATCACTCAACTGGAGCAAATGTCAGACAGGTTTTCTCTGGATTAACATTTGCTCCAATTTATCTCTAGAGAGTGGGTTTTCCCAGCGAAAGTGATAAAGCAAGGACAAAACCACTCACACCTGTGCCTAGAAAGTGTGGGACAAGCGGAAAACCACTCAAACTCATGATTTCTTGGCACATGACAAGTGGAAGTGTGGATGAGTGGAAAGCTGGGAATCTGAGGATAATACTTTACAATGGAGGAGGGATTGTCCCCTATGGACATTTATGTGCATAAGAATGACACATTGCTCATAAATCAAGAAACCATACGGGGGGGGGAGTTCTCACCCACAGCTAGCACCCCGAGTCCAAGTAGGGGCTTAAATTGCAAGACACAGAAGACCATGAATCCCTGTGTTAACTTCTATTGATTCAAAATGGTAAGGAAACAAGAAGATTGTGAAACTGGCCCTTTGATCTCTAATGTAATACTGTATGTTGTTAATTTCAAAGGGTTTTGATTTTGTGCAGTTCCATGGCATTTGTTTTGCCTTTGACGAAAGTCTAGCTAGCTGTCTATCTATCTCCGTGTATCCATCTCTGTCACTAATCTTTTGGAAGCTCTGTTAAGGTAATTATAAGCACAAGCATATATATAGCTGCAATGAATCAAGTGAAAAGAGCTGAAACATCCAGGACGGGGGAGGGAAATATAGTGAAAATTTTGCCAATGTTCTTGAAAGACTTGCAGGTTGTTTGCTTACATGAAATTATGTTTCAGCCAATATAAACAATATAAGCAAAACCATGTGTTTGTGTGTATACATACAATTAGCAGCAACAGATATAAAATGTGTACAAAGAAATGAGGCTGAATGCTTATTATCTTGCCATCAGAATGAATGCTCAATTAAGACTGCAAATCTATTACAGTGCTTTGACTAAGCAAATCAGGATGAATGTTTAATAAATGAATCATTTTGATGAATGAATAGTTCTCTAAAAGTACATTACCCCTCTTCCCAATCCAAAAATCCATACCTGAGCCATTTTGTAGGTGCTTGCAATATTTGATATTTCAATGGAGTTTTCAGATGCAAGTCCCCCAACAATGGCAAACACACTGTTCTTTGTATCACAGTTATAATTATTGGTCCTAAAACCTCCTGATGTGAGCAACTGCATTGTTGTGAAATAAGTGAGTCTTCCATTGCAGAAGTTGTCAAGTAGACGGAAACCCAGAGTGATGTTAGGTAAAAGCTTTGGATTCTTGTTGACTTCAATAATGGCAAACCAAAAAGCCAGGAAATGTTGGAGATTCTTAGGTAGTATCCTACAACATGGATTGGACTGATAGTTACAAATTTTTCAGCTGGCAACTACTTAAAGAAAAAACATGAGACATGACAGTATTTCTAATATGTGTTTCCAATGAAAGAGCCAGAACTAACAAGATGAGATTACATTGACCATGCAACCTTAATTGCATTCAAATGTGAACATCTGAGTGTAATGACATTTGCATACGTATATAGTTCTGAGTTACTTAATTGCTAGTATAAGTATTCAATAAACAATGAACCATACAAAATTATATTTTCTTATTCATTGCAAAATCACAAAGTCGAAACCCTCAAAACTTACCCAAAAACAAACAAACCCCAAAGTAAATGCTTTCCTAGGGTTCAGTTTCCTTGGAATGGATGTCAGCAGAGACTGTTGTGTCTTTGGGATATACACATAACAAGCAATATGAACATGGGAGTGAGGGGCTCAAAGCATTAACAACCAAAAACATACTGATTCTTCCATTGTTACAGCTTTGGATCCAGCACAGACAGCGGCATAGCAACCCCTGCTAGCGCCTGGGGTGGAGCTTTTTTTAAAGAGATCAGCCAAAGTGGTTTAGCTTTTTGAGGGATGGTCAGTGGCTCTGCCATTCTCTTTTTGAGAATATCTGCATATAGATTTTGGCATACTCTCTGAGTCAGCTAGCATATTAAAATGAATTCTATTTCATTTTTTTAAAAAATGAACCAGAGTATGACAGGGCATTTTCTTGTGATTAAGCCCTATGAAAATAAAATAGATTAAAAAAATGGATACCAATTTTTGAAACACCTGTGCAAGTGTGGGGTGGGGGGCTTATTTTGTATTTATTCAAATGTAGCCAATGACATATTTTAATATTATTTGTTTAAAAATGCATAGTCCTTACCTTGTCAGATAAATACCAGCATCAACAGCAGGTTTCTGAAAGTTGTTGAATTCAAATGCAGCTGAACGGAATGAAAAAACACCACCAATGGTATGACCCCCTCGCTCATATTTCTCAAGCATTAGCAAATCTCTTTTTGAAGTGGGGCCACATATCATACTTTGCTGAACTGTGTGAGGAGTTAGGAGTAGCAATAGAAGGAGTAGCATAACTGTTTTGTAGGCCAGCAAAGCACTTCACCCAACAATGGCCAAAATTGGATAGAAGTCGCTAGCACACAAAATTACAACCTAAGCTACAGCAGATGTCACAGAAAGAAGTCTTTTCCCTTTCCAAGCTGAACTTACTTATTTCTTGAAACTGGTGCCTCATTTACCCTAAAGTCATGACCTATGGATGGCACAGCACTTTTTCCTTCAGTAAACTAGCTACAGGAGTAAACTAGCTACAGGAGTGAGGTGAATAGATCGTTTAATTGCAGCACAGCACCAAAGTCAAAGCAAGTAATAGTCTACCAATATCTGCAACAGTGTAGTCAAACTTAGACACACACGCCTCCACCCAATACAGTACTGGTTCTTTTTAGGCCACAGAAATCTTAGATAGACAGTATCAACACTGTCTATTCCAATAGTCTTGACAATGTATTTCAAATGCCCTATGTATACAAGTTAACAGTTGGCAGGTATTGTATCAAATACACACAAAATATTTTGGCAGGTATTGTATCAAATACACACAAAATATTTTGTAAGTAGCATCTGTGTATCCACAGGTCTCAGAAAGCAGGTGGCGTGGAGAGAAGCAAATTACAGTATTTCAATAATTGCAGGGGTGGTAATACTCTCCCAACAATTGTGCTTCCAGGTGTAGCAATGTAGCTGGAAAACATATCTGCAAAATCTCAGCTGTACTTTTTTGTTTTGAAAGGGGGCGGGGAATAGTGTAAGACATAGGATTGGTCTTGTGAAGGGAAGCCGAGAAAGACATGTCCTGGGATCAGAATATCTGTCTTGTGCTTTACCATATTAGAATGGGCTTTAGGACATGTATCCAAGTCTACCTCAGATTTTTTGAATTTCATACATAGGCATTTCAAAATATTTGAAATAAATAAATAGTGGTAACTATTGATGGTAACTATTGATCACAGTTATAATATTTATTTATTTTATTTATTTATAAAAGCATTTATGTACAGCCATATCACAAAACATATCAATGTGATTTACAACATGAGAAAGGTAAAAACAATACAGTACAATAAATGCATTTTTAATTAAAAGAAAATAGAGGGTCGTGAAATATGTATAATCTAATCTGAAGTTTTCAGTAGTCTAAATTATGTAGTGCAAGAAGATCTCCCCCCTCTAAGTGAATAAGTTACACATGACCCCCTAATTAATAGAAACTATACCTGAAAAGTTGAAATCTTGTGGATTATCTAATAACAACAGACAATTGAAAGGAAACTCCCCCCACCCCTTTCATTTAATTTCACCCTTATGTTTTCTATTTGAAAACCATTATCCCAAGTTTGGGTTATTCTTTGAGTAGACTGCATGCTTAATAAAAAGTGACTTGAGGGCAGCTTTCACCTGCTGATTTCTCAGACTGAAGATGAATGGACTCATCAGGGGTGTCAGCACTGTATTGATCAAAGATACCATTTTATTAATTGATGGGTTGCTGCCTGAGGGCCGTACATACATGAAGATGCAGCTGCCATATCCAAGACTGACAATAATAAAGTGGGAGGAACAGGTGGAGAATGCCTTGTGGCGCCCAGAGACAGATGGGATCCTGAGAATGGTTTTTATTATGTAAATGTAGGACACCACTGTGAAAATAAAGGATCCCATCACGGTGACTGAGGATGAGAAGAAACTCAGTAGCTCCACAAGACTAGTGTCAACACAAGCCAGCTTCATCAAGGCCACACTGTCACAGAAAAAGTGATCAATATGATTGTTGTTACAGAAAGGTAGATTTATAACCAGGATGGTAGGAAGGATGGTAGCCAAAAAGGCAACAGTACAAGATCCAATAACTAGCCATGGACAGAGCTGAGTACTCATAATTGATGTGTAGCGCAATGGGTTGCAAATGGCCACATAGCGGTCGTATGACATGACTGCTAATAGGACAAAGTCACTGCTTCCCAAGAAGAAGAAGAAATAGCACTGAGAAAGGCAAGCTGGGTATGAAATTGTTGTGAAGCCTAGCAAAAGACTAACCAGCACCTTTGGCACTACAGTGGTTGTAATTAGAATCTCTAAGCAGGAAAGATTCCATAAGAAGAAGTACATGGGTGTGTGTAGGTGATGATCATGAATGATAATCATGATGATCATGAGGTTTCCAGATAAGGTGAGCAGGTAGCATGTAAGGAGGATGACTCCCATGAGATGTTCCAGCCTATGCAGTTCTGGAAAGTTAAGGAAGATGAAGTCTGTAATAACAGTTTGGTTCTCTGTCATGGTTTCAAGGGTTCCTGAGAGAAGGAAGTAGAATTGGTGGGTGGGAGGATTAATTATTCATTGACTACATTGATATTAGGCTTCACAAAAGTAAAATGATACAAAACTACAAATAAAAAAAAATCATGGAATGAAATGCAATATCATATAATAACATAAAATGACAACTTGCAATTTATTTTTTTCTGGCACATAGAAAAATAGCAAGGGATAAAAAAGACAAAGAGAAGTAGGCCTGGTGACAGGACACACCCAAGGAAACACAACATAATCATATGTTCATGTTCATGTTTGTTATTAAAGAATCATATTTAAAATTAATATTCTTGGAAGGCAAAATGAATATGTATGTTTCTGTGTGCATGTGTGTGTTGTTGTTGGCTTGGTGTG
This sequence comes from Lacerta viridis, assembly GCA_900245905.1. NCBI lineage: Eukaryota > Metazoa > Chordata > Lepidosauria > Squamata > Lacertidae > Lacerta > Lacerta viridis. The sequence goes on along the minus strand of OFHU01003616.1, from coordinate 43,086 downwards.
TGTGTGTGTAATCTATTGGTTCCTTTTTCTTCCAAGAGGGGAAAAAATGGAGCAGTAAGGCGAGGCAAATGGAGAAACAGAAGGTGAGTTGAATAACAAAAAAGGGAAAGGCAGATGAAAAGCTGAGAAGCATAAAATTGACTGCATGGAAAACAGTGTTATATTGAACTATTAGGGTAGGGGTACAGTTCAGTGGTAAGCAAATGTTTTTCATGCATTAGGTCCTAGATGCAATCCCTGGAATCTTAAATAGATTTCAGGCACCTGCCTGAAATGCTGGAGAGACACTGTGATGCAGTGTAAAGGTTGGTGGTGGGGTTTGTTTGTTGTTGTTTTTGTAAGAATATGCAAGTTACTGAATCAGTCACTACGAGTTGATAAGATTTTGCTACCTGTAGTGGACCCAAAGGCTCTCCTTCTGCTAGCCTTTTTTTTACCTTTGAGTCCTATGTCCCCACTGTGGAAGGATGTTTGGAATTGGCCTCCACAGGAACTTACGGACTCACTGTTAAGACTGTGTCCATGGAAGACAATCTTACTTGACTACAAGTGATCGCCAAAGAAGCAGGAGAACAAGAACAAGAACAAGAACAAGACCTTAGAGATATTCATTGCTGTCCTTATCTATCCATATCCTTTATCAACGCTGCCATTATCTTCATCCATGCATTATGTTACTTTATCCTGCTGTATGGAGGCTACATAGTGGTCTTCCAGCTAGGGAATTCCAAAATTTTCTATTCAGGTCAAAAAAACTGAACACTCAATACCCAACCCACTTTGCTAAAAAATATTTTAAAAATAAATGTATTTGTAACTGACATGATATCATAGAAGATTTTAATTGTTATAAAGCATTTTGTGACTCACATAAATCATGCTTTGTGCTTTGCAGATGTTCCTTTACCATTAAAACAAATCTTCAGCAAAAAGATCAGCTGCATTACCAGGCGATACATTCTACAGATGTTGGTGGGCACAGAGAGATCAGAGGAATATTCATTTGTGTTCCTGCCATTGGTGTTGTAGAATTGGATTTGATCTTTTCGAACCTCTCACACTTCAGAGGTACTCCAGATTAAGCTGTTTTAGTAGCTTATTCAGTCAATAGAAAATAGCTTGTTCAGATGACCTCCCTGGTACACATATGATAACTGACCTACAAAGGTTTCATATTCTTTCTAAGAGTAATTTCAGATGGTGCTAAACATTTTCTTGCTTTCACTCAGCTACTACAGCTCACCAAATGATCCTTTAACAACTATACCCTTCCAGCTGATTAAATAAAATTTGTTCATAAAATGATTCTCATGAGACTGACAGAATCACCACAGGGGCTAAATAAAATGTTATGCAATACACTAAGAACTGATGTGCAACATGTTCCATTAAAATCAATAGGCTTTTAACAGCATAGTCCTATATATGTCTAATTAGAGATAAACCGATAGGAATGTGCATAGCAGGGATAGGGGACATTTTTCAGTGTGAGGGCCACATTATCTACTGAGCAACTTTCCAGAGGCTACATGCTGAATCAGTTGGTTCTGAATCAGCTGATTTCAGTTCAGGATTTGGGCTTTGGCTGAACCCAGTGCACAACCCTACAATAAACAGGTCATCTGGAAGCAACCTTAGTCCTAAAATATTCATTTAATTTTGGCTTGGGTTTAACATAGCAATCCCACCACATTTTTTTCTTGTTTTTCCCCTCTCTTGGAGTTTTTTTTAAAATAAATATACTGTATTTAAAGTACTTCTCATATTTCCAAGGCTGCTAACACAATAAGATCCAACCAAGAATTTATGAATTGATTTGTTGTGGCTAAAAATATATTGTCTTCAACATTTCTACCCTTAATTTTTATTTTAAACAAAAATACAAGAGATGCTTTACAAATTATCATCTTTTTGTTGGATGGTTCCATTATTACAGATTCTACAGAACTTCTAAAAACAAATATGAGGCAATATAGACATACAAATTTTAATAATTTGAAATATGTTTTGTTTGTTGTAAAGTCTAGGATGCTGTGATGAAGAAACAGGTAAAATCCATGATCAGTCATAAAGCACATTGGGCAGCCTCAGGCCATTTACTATTTCTCAACCTAAACTACACCACAAGGCTACTGGGGGTGGGTGGGTGGATTAAAGTGAACACCTTGTATCCTACAATTATCACCTTGAAGAAAATTAAGGGATGTGGGTGGAATAAATGTAAATTTACAACCCTTTTCAATCTCCTTCTTTTCTTTTCTTTATGTACTTGTTAACTGAGTCCCTAAAAACTTCCTGGACTTTCTGGTTTCTAAATGTAAAGATAATGGGGTTGAGCAAGGGTGTGACTGCAGTTGTGACCAGAGAGGCAATTTTGTTGAAGCTCATAGAATTGGCTTGGGAAGGCCGAACATAAATGAAGACAGAGGTGCCATAGCCAATTGTAACCACGGTGAAATGGGAGGCACAAGTTGAGAATGCCTTCTGCCTTCCTGTGGCAGAAGGAATCCTGAGAATGGTGCTTATAATATAAAAGTAAGAGATGAGTGTCAGTAAAAGAGAACCCAGAAGAATGGGAAGTGAGACAAGGAAGTCAATAAACTCCACAAGGCTGATGTCAGTGCAGGCTAAGTGGAGCAAAGGGGCACTGTCACAGAAAAAGTGATCAATCACATTAGGGCCGCAGTAAGGCAAGCCCAACTTCATCACCGTGGGAACAAGTATGGAGAAGAATCCACTCATCCAAGAACCCACAACAAGATTGATACAAACCTTCCCACTCATGATTGTGCTGTAGCGAAGTGGGTAGCATATAGCTGCATATCGATCATAGGACATCATAGCCAGTAGAACATATTCAGAGGTGCCAAACAAGAAATAGAAATATGACTGACCCAGGCACCCATAGAAAGAGATGGATTTCCTTTCCAGTAGGAAGTTCTGCATCATTTTGGGCACCACTGTCAGAGTTGCAAAAATTTCAATAATAGACAAGTTGCAGAGGAAGAAATACATGGGGGAATGCAGGCGGTAATCAATTATTATAAGAGTTATGATTATGGTGTTCCCAATCATTGTTGCCATCAGAATGATGAAGAATATCAGAAAGAGGAGGATCTCTATCTCCCAAGGATTTGGAAAACCAGTTAGGATGAACTCAGTTACATATGTTGCATTTTTCCTTTCCATGTTTCATCATATTTATGTCTCCACCTAGATAAAGAGGAAGCATCTTGTTACAAATGGTATCGGAACCACAGTGCTACATCTCAGATGCCTCCAGACTGCCACCATTTTGCAGGACAGCCAGCTGACTGATTTCCTGGACCTGACTTTTACTGGCTTTTTCCTGCTTTGCTGTATGAGAGAAAATAAATAGCTTAAGGATGGAGAACCTCTGGCTTTCCAGAAGTTTCACTCCAACATCCAATAGCCATGCCCATCATAACCAATAGGGATAATGGGAACTGTAGTCCAACAACAACTGGTGGGGGGGGCAGTCATTCCCCATCCCTACCTTATCTTATGCTTGGTTCCCAGAAGTATATTCCTCAGTTGCTTATAGCATTTAGGAATGTCTTGAGTCACTTATAAGAGACATAATGTCACAGAGTGATCCAATTATTAAATGTATATTTTGACTTTTCTCCAAAGAGCTGAAGGTGATGAACATTCCCTTCCCCCTTTTTATCTTCACAGTCACCTTTAGATATAGATTAGGCTATAAACTGGTTACATGCCTCAATGCCACCCAATAAGCCTTGTGGCTAAACAGGAATTTAAATGTAGATCTCCCTTGTCTAAGTCCAATACTAACCACCAAACTTCCAGATATTATAGTTAGTGTATACATTCAGTTAATAGTCATCAATACCTTGTTCATGCAAACATACACATTACTTCATCGATCTACATTTAATTGCTGCTTAATTGATGACTAGTAGCTGGACATGTCATTTGGAAAACATTGCACGGGGGTGATGCTAGGCATGCACATTTTCCCCCCGTGGCAATATGTTTAAACATGAAAGTCACTCATTAGAGATGTGAATATTGGGTGAGGAGTTTATATGTGTATTAGCTGGCTCCAAGTGTACATTACTTGTATAAAGTACAAGTGCACATTAAATCAAGCATAATTTGTAAACCAGTCATCAAATTTCTCTGTGCATTTGATCCTGTGTACTATTATTTCTCTATTTATTGTGATATAGATAATGAAAGTGTCTGGACAACAAGTGCTTAATGCACACACACAGTTCCAGTTTATAATGTTGCTCCAACACTAACTTATCTGATGCATATGAAAAACCGTAACATAATGTCCTGATGTATATGATGTATATGCACTAGCAGCGTTTGTAACATATAAGGCTGGAGAGGGCAAATTTCATATATTTGGGCTATACGTTTTTAAAATCAGGGTTTGCTTGCTGTTAAGTGGGTATAAAATTACACACTAGGACACAGGTTTTAACACTGCAGAGGTTCCTGAAACTTGAGAAAAGCATTAACTTCCTTTGGAAACCTCTTTACTTTTGCAGTGAGTTCTTCCAATCCAGATATCTCCCTAACCTCAAATAAACAGGCAGTAGTAACATGTGAGTCACAGGAAGAAGGATGGGCAGCTACCATTTCGATCAACCAAACCTTTCCTTCTGACATCTACATTAAGACATCAACCCCACACCTCAGGATGCTAGTGCCTCTTATATTTACTTAGTTGGGAAACAGGGAAGCCTATTAATTTTGATGGGTTTTACCTCCAACTACTTGTCTACATGATGGCAGTCTGCCAGAGACTGAATCTTAGAATATTTACATGGAAATCATGTGGTCTGCCACTGAGCTATATCACCTCATATGCTAGTATGAGCATCAGATAGAGAGAGAGACAGAGAGACAAAGAGACAGAGAGACAGAGATAGATGATAGATTTTTGTAATTACTCACTTTCTTGTTGACTGAGTCATCCATGCTTACATGTCCATCAAAGAAGAAAAATAAAATTGTTTGCAGTATGATGGTTACTGCCAGACCATTATGGACCAGTTCTTGTAAGGACAATCATGTGTTAAGTGTTTCCTATAGGTTCTGTAATAACAGGTACATGAACAAGTTAAGCACACAATAAAAAGGACAATAAAATAAGTCTGGAATTTAGCATGTCTGTATTTCTTGTTAAAACATGGACAGTTAAGTGGCATAAATGCATGAGTTCTGTGTGGAAAGGAGCACTAAAGTCCATCTAGGTTTAACATATATATTTTTTTACCCACTAGCAATCTAAAACCCCATGTGTCTAGCAATGAATCCTGCTAAGAGTAAAGTCTGCTCTGACCTCCACAAAGCACTAGAGCACCTTGCTAAAAAGACTGGTTCCAACACCAACTGTTTTGAAACACTAACCTATTTGATTTTAAAATTCGTTCCTGCAACGGCAAGGAAAATGGCAACCTCAGCCCTTCATCCTGTCTCTCTATGTGCATCAAAAGATGTCTATTCAACCCCCACACAACCTGAATAAATAAACAAACTAATTAATAAAAGTCATTGGAGGCCCAGTTAGTATGGATATTACTCTTGGGGCAATGCTGGGGTGTGTGATGCATACTTCAAAATATTCTAGACTAGCGTTATGAAGTGGGAAGCATAACAAGGCCATCAATGCTGACCAAGGGTGAGCAAGATAGGGAGTTAGTGGCAAGAATGTGTTCTCCTGAGTCTAAGGCATCATCAGCATTCAGAAGGTATCATTGCGTGACCAGCCCCCAGGGATCATAAGAAAGGAATAAAGACTCTGACAAGGTTATGGAATTAAAAAATTAGGCCACAACTTTATTAAACTTCTGAATATAGAAAGACCTTGGCTTAGGCCTTGGGTGTGTATCCCTCCCAGCCCCTCAGCTGGGGGGAACTGGGGCTCATCAGGGTAAATGGGATATGGGGGTGCTCTGCGAGATGTAAGTGTAGCAGGCAGCCAAGCCCATATCCCCGCAAGCAGGGTAGTTCACTGACGACCTTTCAGTGTATGGCCAGTGATACCCATTATATAACCCCTTTAAGAGAGGACCCTGGAATCACCGCTGCAGGTGGGTGAATCACCACTTCAACCCCCCACCCCCATTATAGGGAAGAAAAGACTAAAGGATTCCACCCAAGGCCATAACCACCAAAGTTGTGGCGAATTGCTACGGCGAAGAGAAAACATACCAATGCAGGAAAAAATTTCCCAGTCCTTCAACAGCAACCAGTCAAAGACCATGGCAGTGCCCACTAAACAGGAAGAAAAAGTTAACTTGCAAACAAGAAAACATTAATCAAAGGGAGGGTAGGGAGGGTGAATCTCCAGAGCCGACTGCCTGGCTATCGCTGGCTCCACCCCCTAATTATAAATGGGGCTGGACCCACCTCCCAGCAAGAAACTTGATTACTGAGGCTGGGCGTGAATCTCCAAATAGTAACACTGAGAGGCATGCCAACCCCCTCTCTACTAGAAAGTTCCCTGGGAACTTTAGCACCACGTGCAATCCCACAAAGGGTTCCCACATTATAAAATGTGAATGCTCATTTCATCTGAGTTGCACAGACCTCATGAAGGAGTTTTAGCTCATTGCAAGCAGATTCTTTTGCATGCAAGGAAGCTCCTCATGAAAGAGCAGCACCATTTAGAATTGGACAACTGCTAAGTGATAGAATCAGATTTCCTCCTGGCTTTTTTATATGGTTGTAAAAACAAAACAAAACAAACTTTTAATGTAACCCAAATGGCTTTGGGTATGGATTTGGGGTGAGGTGGGTGGACTCCAGACTAGACCAAGGCAAATCAGCCCAATCTTGGAGGAGGAAAGGCATAAACAAGGGCTTCAGGGCAGATTGAAATTTTTGTGCACAGCTCTAGCATGCAGCACCCATTTGTTTGCAAATTTCCCTGTCCCAACAGACAATCAGAAGTCTGTTTCTGCTTGCATGTAGTCCCTAATAGCTGTTAGGATTCTTGCCCCATGTTGCAGTCATGGGATTGTTTTTTTGTCACATGACGGTGTATGTTTTCATTCCACATAGTGGGAAGTGACAGAGGCAGGATGTTTATATTACTGTGTTCCGGAATGTAGGACTAATGTCCTTTGTCTCTTTCTCCTTGATGCCTGATGAGAAAGAGGAAGGAGCTAAGTCAGAATGCTCCAAGTGTATTATATGTAAATAAAGTAGTTTGGCCAATATTGCTGTGCTACTGAGTACAGAGGGCCTTCTCGATAGTGCCACCCACCCTGTGGAACGCCCTCCCATCAGATGTCAAGGAAATAAGCAGTTATCTGACTTTTAGAATACATCTGAAGACAACCCTGTTTAGAGACATTTTTAATGCTTGATATTCTGTTGGGAGCCAACCAGAGTGGCTGGGGAAACCCAGCCAGATGGGTGGGGTATAAAATAATAATAATAATAATAATAATAATAATAATAATAATAATAATGGAGTCCCCTTAATGCTTTACGGTGCTATATTTTTATAGAATAAAAGCAGCACTGAACAGATTAAAATGTTCAAAATTATATTTAGAAATGTACTTTTCTCTATGTCAAAATTATTTTAGAATTATCCCACCCACTATTCCATTCCTTTATAGGTTCATGCAGGAAGCATTGTGTCAAAGTACCTTCCAAGTGGATTTATGTAGATTGTTACATGAACAAGATACTAAATGGCTACTTTGGCTAATCAGAAATGTCAACCAGAAAAATATATGTTGTTGATTAGTACAACTTTACATGTGTAAGTATTAATTCAAAATGCCCTCTATTGTAGATTAATACTGTTTAATTCCATAGATAAACATTTCTAACAACTTCTAAGAACTAATTAGCTGCAAAACTGTATTTCTTTCTTTGCCATCTTACCCAGGAGTGTCAATGCTTTCATTATTCCCAAGATATATTTTCTACCTAATTTCAAAATAATAAAAGGCAAAGAATTGTATCCCTATATATATATATATATATATATATATATATATATATATATATATATAACTTTTTAAAAAAAAATTCCAAGAAGTGCTTAACCCACATTCCCTGACTCATTATTTCCCTGTGGAAATGCACAACTGAATTCTTATTTAAAATGTGGATCGTATTAATTAATCTCCTGATAATTAAATTCTGCTGAAATTCTTATGTTCATGCCTACTGCAATATTTTCTATTAACACAAGAGGTGATTGATTTTTGTGAGGGTGGTGGTGGGAACAGGGGCAGAGGAAAGGGGTGTGGTGGGCGCGGTCCACCCCGGGTGTCACCACTGAGGGGGTGACAAAATGATGGGCGGCACTCACCATGGGATCTGCAGCATGCCCAAGCCACATGTCTCTCCTGGGAGAGTTCACAGGCTCCACGCTACCCCCAAAGCGTCCACCTGCTCCCCCCCCTCAGCTGTAGGGCAGCTGAGTGGGAGGAGGCAGGCAGACTCCACGGAGGCCCCACAGAGTGCTCTGCCCCGGCTTGCCCCACCCCGCGGGCAACTGACCCTGCTCCCATGGCAGCTGGCCCTGCTTCTGGGCGCAGGGCACATGCGACGCCCCAGGCACCCAATTGGCTTGCTCCACTGCTGGGTGGGACATCCCGAGCCATGTCCTGAGGCTCCTTGAGGCTGTCATGTTCCACATGGCACAAGTAGTGGTCCCTCTCCTTGGGGTCAGTCTTGATGCCAAGCAAAGCATAGTAGGTCCTGTCTGAATTGGGTGTGGCCACTCCACAGAAGGTGCCCTCCTGTCAGATCTCCCCATCCTTCACCCAGTTGGCATCAATCTCCTTGGTGTAGAAGCTGTGGGCTTGGCAGAGGAGGGTCTTCACACCATCATAGTCATAGACTTCCTGGTCACCATCACCTCTGGCTGTCTTGCCATAGTCCATGAGTTTCTTAAATGACTCCATGCATTCCTCCTCTAAGTAGCCTTTCCAGGTCAGCGTGGTATTGCATTCACACCAGGGACTGAGCAAGGGGGTGGGGGGCGGCTTGCCCCGTGTTCCAGAGGAGGGGGAGTGACACTTTGGTTCCCCCCTTACCCTGCCCCACTGGGTGGGCCCCAAATGGGGGCATGCCGCCTTTTCCCCCTTCCAGAGGCTTTTTTCCGGTGCGAGGGGTGGGCCAGCGATAGGGGGGGGGCGTCACGCTTGTCACTGGCATGACACCCCCTCCTCACTGGCCCACCCCTCGCACAAAAAAAGAGCTGCTGGGAGGGGGGGAAAGGGAAGCAGAGCAGGCACGTTCAAGCGCCTGCTTTGCTTCCCCCCTTTCCCCTTTCCGCTGCTTCTTTTGAAAAAAGCAGCCGAAAGGAGAGAAAAAAAGGAAGCAAAGGGGGCATGTTCAAGCGCCCACTTTGCTTCCCTTCCCCCCCCCCCCGCTCAGGCATGAGCCGCCGCCTGGTATCCCCGGGGGTGGGGTGTCGCGCTGTGCACGTGTGCATGACATCATCACGCACGCACACGCCACGATGCCCCACCCCCAGGGGTGCCTCTTGGCTTTCTGCCCCAGGCAGCCAAGGGGCTAGAAATGCCCCTAGTTCACACTCCCCCACCCTTGGTCACCTGGGCTGACACCTCGGCTGCTGTCCAGATCAAGGTCTTCTTGCCCAGGCTGATGAAGTTCTTCATATCATAGCCATACTTCATGAACCGTTCTCCAGGCCTATTTTCTCCCAGCTCACAGCCAAATATTCATTGTCAGCTGTGAAGTCCCTCACTCTGGTTAAAGTGATTCTGCAATGTTTTAGTCAATTTAACCTCAAAAAATCTAAACCTGTTTAAGGATAATTATGAAAAACTTTGGGCAGAGATAAAAAGAGACATGGAGACATGGACAAGACTGAAACTTTCTTTGATGGGCAGAATAGCTGCTGTTAAGATGAATGTGTTACCAAAGATGCTGTTTTTATTCCAAGTGATCCCAATTTTAGATAAATTAGACTGTTTTAAGATATGGCAAAAGGATCTGACGAAATTTATCTGGCAGGGGAAGAAACCTAGAATTAAATTTAAGATTTTAACAGACTCCAAGGAGAGAGGAGGTTTCGCCCTGCCAGACTTAAGGATTTATTATGAAGCGGCGGCCTTTTGCTGGTTGAAGGACTGGTTTAAATTAGATAATACTGATGTGCTAGACTTGGAAGGTTTTGATAATGTTTTGGATGGCATGCGTATCTTTGGTATGATAAGGTAAAGGCCCACAAAGCTTTTAAGAATCATATAGTTAGAAAAGCCCTTTATCAGGTTTGGATGCGAAATAAAGATTTATTGGAGAAAAAGACTCCCAGATGGGTCTCACCTGTAGAGGCCAAGGCGTACAAAAGACCTAATATGTCTGCGAGATGGCCAAGATATGTGGATATACTGCAGCAAGAAGGTGAGACTTTTAAGTTGAAAAGTTACGAACAAATGAAAGAAGAGGTCACCGACTGGCTGCAGTATCATCAAATTTATGAAACTTTTAGATTGGACAAAAAAATTGGTTTTCAAATAGAAAAATCAAAGCTGGAAACAGAGTTAATTGAACCGAACTCTAAAAACCTTTCCAGGATGTATAATTTGTTGCTAGAGTGGCATACAAAAGATGAAATGGTTAAATCCACAATGATAGATTGGGCAAAAGATGTTGGGCATAATATTATGATGGATGACTGGGAGAAGTTGTGGAAAGAAGGTATTAAATTTACTGCTTGTAATGCACTGAGAGAGAATATTATGAAAATGATATATAGATGGTATTTGACACCAGTGAAGTTAGCTAAGATATATCATGTTACAAGTAATTTGTGCTGGAAATGTAAAAATGTGGAAGGTACCTTTTATCATATGTGGTGGACGTGCCCAAAGGTTAAGGCTTTCTGGGAGAAGATTTATAATGAACTTAAGAAAGTAATGAAAATTACTTTTAGTAAGAAACCAGAGGCCTTCCTTTTGAGCATGACCAATCATGAGATACCCAGTCAGGATAGAGTGTTTTTTATGTATGCCACAACAGCTGCTAGAGTTTTACTTGCAAGAAACTGGAAAGGTGAAGAGCTCCCGACAGTGGAAGAATGGCAAATGAAGTTGATGGACTTTATGGAACTTGCTGAACTGACCGCGAGAATCCGAGACCAGAGGGAGGAGAAGGTGCAACAAGATTGGAAGAAATTTAAAGATTATTTAAAAAATCGTGAAAAATTAGATATTTGAAGCAGAACTAGTTTGTTTAATTGGCTTTAGCTAGATGATGTTAGATAAAATAGTATATAAGAAGAGATGTTATAAATGGCTTAGGAATGTTCAGAAATGTTTAAGGTTTAAGGTTATGTTGTTTAAGTAATGAATTATATATAATTAGCCAGTATGTTAAAGTATATTAAGAATAATAGTGAATGTTTAGAAAATAGTTACAAAATTACCAACGTATATTTGTATTGAACGCAGTCGAGAGATCGGGGGAAGTCCCCCAAAGAAGATCTGAAACTAGAACTAAACAATGATTTTGTTTTTCAATGTTTTTGTTTAGGTATGTATAAGTCTATTTTTGTTATTTTTTATGTTCTTTTAATGTGTTTGATGTGTTTTTAAATATGTTTTGTTAATTGTTTTTCTCATTTGTATGATGTATTTGTTGTTTATTGTAGAAAATAATAAAATCTTATTAAAAAATAAAATAAAGTGATTCTGCAATGTTTGTTCACTTCTTTAAAGAAAACCAAAAGGTTTATTTTTAGTCATGTGATGAAATGTTGTGGGCATCTTCTCCTCAAATTTATATGTGCCCTGGGTGCATATATACACAAATATTCTTCCATTCCCTTTTCCCCTGGGGATGTTGTCAGGGTAGCAAGCAACATTCCCTAAGGAAAAGGTGAAACAGTAAAAAGTTTGAAACAACAGAATCCAACAGTACTTATAATAGACTGGGGCAGGAAAACTATTTCATCTTCAGAAGGGCTGTGTTATTCTCTCTACTTTGTGTAGGGGTCAATTTTTTATTTTTTGTTTATTAACAATTAGCATTTGCTTTCATTCTTTAAAATCTGCAGCGGGAAAACTTTGTTATTACTTTGGTGTCGACCTTATATTTGATAAATATGAAAGTGTAGATACATTCAGGAACCATATGCAGTTTGCAATAATAAAAACGAACACCTTTGTGGATGAGACACATTATTCGGGACACATTATTTGACGTCGACATACACCTAGAAATCTTACCAGTGATCTTTCCTATGCATCCAAAAGAACACTTGAGCATTTGCAAGGTAAGATAATTGTGATACGTCCCTTTGCTTACTCTCACAATATACACCTGTACCAACCATTTATCAACTGAATGCTTACAGACATCCAAAACTGGGCTATTGTTTTCTAGAAAATGCATATGATAATATAGATTTTATTTATTATTCATTTCACATATGTCTGGGTCACCTTTGCTCCAATATAGCTCCAATATGCTTTAAACTATTGCATTGATATTTATTCATTGATGCATGAAGTGTTCATTTGATGGTTTCACAGAAACAACTACTTTTTCCACAGCTAATTTCACAATACAGTTAAGATTGCTTTTGTAGATGGGAGTAAAATGAAACTTGAAGAGCTCAACATTTTGAAACAAGAATTTTTGTATGATAGCAATAAATTTTATAAATCACTTTGAGGTTTGTTTTTACAATCAAGTGATGTATAAATTTTATGAAATAAATAAACTGCATATAAACTAAACTGATTCTCAAGGAAACCCACCTGTTGCAAAACTGATACTTTTCTCTGTCTCTTTTTACTCTGATAATTTACTTATTACTAAAATCTTGTGCAATAAAAGCTATTGCATTATATAGTCTGGGATAGAAAACTTAATGTCATACGCAGAACAACTTTATCTATGATTACTTGTAGTACAACCTATTGTGATGCTTGCTCACAAGTTAATTTGCATTCACTTGCAACCCAATATTTTAGACATATTTAAATCCTTTAATAGTATTTATACTGTAGCTTGTTAAAATCTTCTACATATACAATACATTGCACACACACACACACACATACACACACTTTTGTTACCTGATCATCAGGTAATAAGGAGGGCAAAATATGTTTCATCACTTCAGTCTTTACACTTACATGCTTCGCAGAAACATAAACATCACCCCATCCTTATAAAACAAGATCAAGTAATACATTTGCTTTTCATTATGGCACTTGTTTATGTAATATAACTCAGTGTGGAATATGGGTCTACTGTTTATTCTTTGCAATTGAGTTTACAATGCTAGTATTGATTATCTTCCCTTCCCTTCCCTTCCTTCCTTCATTCAGGATGCCATAACATGGAAACAGAGAATGTGACGAATGTCAGTGAATTTCTTCTGCTTGGATTTATGTATGAACCAAATGTGGAGATCATCCTCTTCATAGTTTTCCTTCTCATTTACCTGGTGACAGTGCTAGGGAATGCACTCATCATTGTACTCATCTGCACTGATCATCGCCTTCACTCCCCTATGTATTTCTTCCTCAGCAACTTGTCCTTAATCGAGATACTCATGACAACTTGTGTCGTGCCTAAAATGTTAGCCAATCTCCTGGCTGAAAGAAAAACTATTTCATTTGGTGGTTGCTTTGCTCAGTCATACTTCTATTTCTTCATGGGTTCTACAGAGTTCATCCTTTTTGCTGTGATGTCCTTTGACCGCTACATGGCCATCTGCTACCCACTTAGGTACCCCACTCTTATGACTGGGAAAGTTTGTGTCAATATGGTGATTGGCTCTTGGATCGGTGGGTTCTTGTCTGTGTTCTTGTCAACAGTGCTGAAAGTGAGGTTGCCTTACTGTGGACCTAATGTCATTAATCACTACTTCTGTGACAGTGCCCCTTTGCTGCACCTCGCCTGCATTGACATCAGCTTTATCGAGTTCATAGATTTCATTGGGTCTTTGCTTCTACTGCTTGGCTCTCTCTCATTCACTGCTATCTCTTATGTCTACATAATCAGTACCATCCTCAAAATCCCTTCTGCAAAAGGAAGGGAGAAGGCCTTCGCCACCTGTGCATCCCACTTCACTGTTGTTTCCATGGGCTATGGAATCTCCATCTTTGTTTATGTAAGGCCATCTCAGAGTGACATCATGAGCATGAACAAAGCATTAGCCATTTTCTCTGGCATCTTGACACCTTTATTGAACCCTTTCATCTTTAGTCTAAGGAATGAACAAATGAAAGACGTGTTAAAAGATCTCCTAAAGAAGCTAACCTCCAGAATAAAAGATGACTAGTGTACTATATACACTTTCAGAATATACAACTTACATGGAAGTTCACATTTTCAATATAACAGCACAGATTGTATTGTCTATATAGAGCATATTGACTGGGTTTAATGTCTGTGGAGAATTGCCTTCTCCTACACTAATCTACAGAGAAACTTCTTCTCTAAAGATGTTCCCCACCACCTGAGGTTATGCAGGTTGTGAACAGAGAGTGAGAGTCTTTTCAGTTGTAGCACTACACCCTTATTCATGACCAAGCTCTTCAGCTATGGTCCAGTGAATATTGATATACTGCCAGGTCCTCCTATTCCTGTTCTTCTGTTCCTTGCAGCTGGATCCTCCTCCTCTCAAGTAGATCCTTTCCCCCAAGTGTTCCTTTGGTAATAGAGCAAAGCAGGCAAACTGTTGTTTGTTAAGGGTGCTGGGAACTGTAGTTCTGTGAGGAGTGACTTACAGTTCCCAGGATTCTTTGGGAGAAAGCAATTCACTTTAAATGTATGGTGTGAATATGAAGGGAGAGGAGAGACGTTGGTTTCACATGTTTTGCCCCACACTCCAAGAGCCTTCATGATGTAACTTCTTCCAGAAGAACTGTGAGGGAAAAGAAACTGTGTTTTTCATCAGTGAATGGCTGTTTCTGCTTGCTTTTTCCCATACTCTAGCAACAAGAGTCTTTATAAGGAATCCATTTCCAGATTAAGACTGAAGTTACTTTCTGGACTTTGTGGATCAGGAGTAAATGAAAGGTAGGAGGTTACTAGGCACTGATGCCATCCGTTTTGATGCATTTGGAGGTGAAACTACTTGACTTGCTGAACTTTGTACTCTTAAATTTTCATGTATGTTACATGAACTGTTATTTTTGTTGAATATTAATTATCATCATGATTATTATTTTGTGTCCTGAGGTATTGTTATGTTTTGTAAATGTGCTGCTTCATCTGCCTCAAGCTACAACAAAACATGTCTCTCCCATATTAGTCTCTACAGCATGCTTACTTTTCCATTGTCTCCTGAGACAAAAGGATGCCAACAACAAAATGTGCTCCTATATTTAGATATTTTTGTGAACTGCTTCAAGCACAGATGTATTTGTAGAATATGTGGTTTATAAATAAATCGACTATCACTATACTAATTACCTGGAACTCTATGCTCTGGTTTCAGAGCTTTGTTCAGACACCGTAGGGATGTGTAACTAGGGGTGGTTGGATCAGTATATTTCTAGTCTGTATCACCATTGCAGATATTAATTCAATTGCATTAAATTGTGATGATGCTTACATATATAAATAAATTCATGTCAAAATGTAAAGTTTAGCATTTAACAAATGTATTTTTCTCACAAAATGCTAAATATAGTTTTACATATATAAATAAATTCATGTCAAAATGATTCATTAATTTAAAGTCTTCTCAAATTTAGCATTTAACAAATGTATTTTTCTCACAAAATGCATTTTTCTAAATATAGTTTAAAATGAACATTTGATAATGCATTTTATCATTCATCCTATTCATTCAAGCCACACCCACCTGTCCTGCATGTGAAGTCATATGTGATATCCGCTGAGGGACAGCTAAAGGTTGAACTTGGACAAAAATGGCTTTGCAGGCACTGCTGATCAGTTGATCGTAGGGCTGTCTTTTGGGGTGCCTTGGTTTTTACTTTTTGAAATATGGCAATTCTAGCTGATTTGTGGTGTCTGCTTAGCCCCCTTGCACTGTGCTTCCCAGATAACTGACACCCAGCTGACTATTGGTGCTTAGGAAGTACTGCACAATAAGCTTTGCAAGCCTCCTTTGGAAAGAAAATCATTCCCTGTTTTTAAAAGGAGCATTTTCTCTTCCCTTAGCAAAGGAAGTAGTTTATATTCAAAGTTCTTCCCCCAGCAAATATGTGAATTTTCAAATAAATAATGCATTAAAAAAGACTTGATTGATAGACTTAGGTGTGAGCCTGTTTGAGTTTGACTCATTGGGGGATATCTGATCCTTGTGTCAACCCCATAATCATGCCTGTGACGCTCACATCTAGAAATATTTATTTTTTAAGTTTGTGTGCCACCCCTCCCCCCCCCAATCTCTGCCAAGTGGTAGCAAGTTTCCAGGGGGTTCCATGTGCTCTCCCAGGGTTGTGTCTGGGAAATCAAGGCATAGTAGAGACTAATGTATTTGAGAAATATGGTTTATTGTACAAATACACCTGGGCTTGGGGAGAATTTACAACATTACATCTCAGGAGGATCCTTTCCTTCACTGTAGCCCAGCATTGGATTCCCAGACATTTCCATGCCTCTGTCCCAGCTTGCCTTCAGCCAGCCCACCAAGATGATTCTGGTCTTCCCAGCAGCTTGTGGAGTCCTCCCTCTTCTTCTTCAACCTCTATTTACTCACCCCACTTATCTAGACATCATGCCTCCTCCTATAACCGTCCCCTCCCAACTCTGCTATTTACCCTGAGCTGAGGCAGAGGGTCAATGGCTGGCCATTGTCCAGTAATTACACCTTGATGGCCCTTCTTCCCAGGTGATTTTTTGGTTTAATCTGGCACCTTCCCTTTCATACTCCAAACATAATCTTAATTCTGTCATATAATAATTTCTAACATTCCCTAACTCTAGCAGTTATGGGTGTCCTTGTTGCCGCCCTCAACTCTGTTTCTTCAGATCTGTAACAATATAATATGGCCCTAGAAATCTCTTTAAAAGTTGACCATTTTAACCTTCCATTACCATGTAGTTTTTTTTTTTTTGTTTTTCTAAGGGAGTGGGAAGTTCTGCTGAGTCCATTTCATAGTAAAAAGTAAGATGTGCAAAGTTAATTGGAGCCTGGGGATTTTCTAACTACTAATAAAGCCATCATATATAAGAAAATATAGAAGTTTTTTATCATCCTCTTCTGCATTCATGTGGTATGAACTGTATACAAGTAGGTCATACTATTCAATACTATTCAGCTTATCGGCTTAAGACCAAACACAATAGGAATTAAACACACTATGAGACTACCTCATAGGTGGAGCTGAAGGGAGCTTCCTGGCTGGTTCCCATTATTTACAATTATTGAATCTCCAGAAGAGAGGGGTACTGTACCATGGGAATGTCAATGTCACACCCTACAAGTGTCCCTATTTTCCAGGGACATCCCTGATTTAGAGAAGCTGCTCTGGTTTCTGATTCGATCCCAGAATGTCCCGCTTTACCTTAGGACGTCTCTATTTCCATTGGAGAAATATTGGGGGGTATGGAGTTATTTGACTCCTGAGCCAAATGTTTTTATACATGTTGGAAGCTGCCCAGGGTGGCTGGGGCAACCCACTAAGATGTGTGGGTTATAAATAGTAAAAAAATCAATGTGGAAGTATAATTCCATTCTCCTATTTTCATTGGAGAAATGTTGGAGGGCATGCAATGTAGCTCTTCATGCTGTTATCTTGGTTTATATTCCCCAGGAACAAATAAACATATTGGATTGTCTCTAATTCTGTCCTTCATCTCACACAATGTTCTTTGATTTGGCAGAGGTTTTTTGTGAAAATGGGCAGAGGGAAGGGAACTCTGCAAATCCACCCTTTCTCTGGCAACCTGTCATGGTATTCTGTGGAGTCTCTGAGTCCTTTGGAGTAGAGGTTGGAAGGAACAGGGGCTGCAGAGGCAAAAGAGTGCCAGTGACAATTGCTTTCACCCTTTCTATAAATTTCAGCTTGGTCAAAGAGATTTATGTGAACAAGACAAAACTAGATACAATCCTTGATTTAAAAGAAAACAAAAAATGAAAGGAGCAAAACATATTCTGATATTGCTATCACTGTGAACTGAGAATGATAACTAGGCTCTACTTTCAAAATTGAAGGCAGCGGGTCTCTGAATAACATTTACTGGGAAAATGGAGAAAATACTGTTGTACTTAGATTCTGTCTCTGGGCCTGCTTCCTATTTTTATTTAGTTATTATTATTAAAATTACACTTCACCTTTCTTTCCAAAATAGTCCAGATATCAGATAGACCAGGCATGTCCAACAGGTAGATCGTGATCTAACAGTAGATCCCTGGACATCTGTGGTAGATTACTGGTAGACCTCTGGCTCCCCTCAACAATGCTCAACAACCTTGGCTCCCCTAAAAAAAGCTCAACAACTTTGACCTGAACCCCCAAAAAGGGGGTAGATCACTGCCAGTTTTTAACTCTGTGAGTAGATCACAGTCTCTTGGAAGTTGGCCACCCCTGAGATAGACTGAGATGTGAGAACAGAATGCTGGACTAGATCCAGCAGGGCTGTTTCGTTTTTTATGCTCTTAAAAGACTTTGCTTCTTTGAGAACTCAGTTCTGGTTCATTTTCTACACCCTACAACTATATTTCATCTCCATTCTTTATTATTATCATCATCATATCTCAATAGAAAATTTGCATGGCAGCAAGAGTGTCATTTATACACCTTCCAAGTACGGGTCACCAATGCTTCCATTTGTCATTGAATTTCCACACCAGCATTACTGTCAATGTAACATCAAGGCCAATGAGCAATGAATGCACATATTATGATTAAGGTAGGTTAAGGTACTATAAGGAGAGTGTTTCAATTAGCCTTTTCTCTCTCCCCTCACCCCCACCATACACCTGGAAATTAAAGTGAAATCCATGGGATTTATTCCCAATAAAACTCTTAGAATTCAAATAAAAATAATTGAGGTTACAAGTGCATGGGGCAAAAGTGGTATGGAGACAATGGAATGTATTCTAGAAAGAAAGGAATATTAATCTATTGGTATTAAGCACATCTCTTCAAATGTGTTTTTTTGTCTGTGTTGGAGGGGAACTTGTAGTATTAAACAAATATGGTAAGCTTTGCTAGGCAAGAGAAACATGTAACATTTAAGACGAGTGTGGTGGGCAAACATAAGCATAGACTGGCCAGCTTGTTGCTGCTTTTACCAGTCATGTTGAATTGTGATAATACTGCAGCTTTTTGTAGTTTTATTGGACTTCATTGGGTTAGTTATATGTTCCCGTGTTATCATTTTATTTTACAGCTCCCAGCCTGTCTGCCCACCTAACCTAGTCTGCATTGAGTATATACATAGAAAACTAGTTTAAGGATATAATCCAATATCTACCTCCATGGGAAGGAACCCCTTCTTCTGTTGACCTCTGTTAACTTCTGTTAATCAAGAAGGAAGGAAGGAAGGGAAGAAGGAATCTTATTTATACTCAGATGTGGAAAAGTGAACGTAATGAGATTTATTTCTATTCTTATGATTAGGCTGCATGCAAGTAAGGAATAGAACAATATTTAAAATTATTATTAAGGCATATAACAAAAAAACAATAAATAAGATTAGTAAATCTATTAAAATAAAATTTCTAAATCATAAATGAGTTGCCTTCCAGATGTTGGGCTAAAATGCCCACCAATCCTGACTATTTGCTGATGGGAAGTTTAATCCAACAATGCCTGAAAGCCAACCTGTACCATCGTTGCTCAAAATAACTTGTTGTTTTTTTAATGTAACTTTTTACATTTGTCTCTATTTCTTCCTAGCTCTGCTCTGCTTTTATATCTAAAAAATTTCTAGTGCCTGTATGATCAAAGAACTCTTTGTTTCATATATTGTTGCATAGATCACAATTTTATGGTTATTGTTGCATAGAGCACAATTTTATATTTTTATCATAAACAATAAGTTACACCAGGAGGAAAACAATCTTACTGATCTTATCCAGACTTAGAATATGCAAAAGAGCATCAAACTGAAAATGACAACTTGACAAACTGATGGAGATATGCCTAGTGAAGTTCTAGAACAACATTGCATAAATTGTATTTTCCATTTAATGAATGATACTTTAGATGTAGGACTTAGGTTTAGGATATATGATGATACATCTATATTCTCATATTCTAAAAGGTAGTTTTGTCTGCTCTTCTCCCAGGTTCCCCCGTCCCAATAGTTGGAATCGATGAGGCATTATGAGACCAACAAATGAAACAGATGTTTGGGAGTTTATACTTCTGGGTTTTTCTAATCATCCAAAAATGGAACCTTTACTCTTTGCAATCTTCTTCTTTCTATATGCTGCAACCCTTCTTGGGAACATTAGCATAATTTGCTTGGCCACAGCAGATCCCCAACTGCATACCCCCATGTATTTTTTCCTTCAACACTTGGCATTTCTGAACCTTTGCTACACCACTGCTGTAGTCCCTAAAATGTTGGCCAACCTGATATCCACCAAGAAAACTATATCGTATCATTTGTGCATGCTGCAAACCTATATCTCCCTCTTTATGGGAGCAGCAGAATGTCTCATTCTAGCAGTGATGGCATTTGACCGCTATGTAGCTGTGTGTCATCCCTTGCGTTACACCACAATAATGAGCTACCGTGTTTGTGTGAAGGCTGCAGCAGCATCTTGGACCATCAGTTTTCTAGTCTCTGTGGTTCCACTCTACTTATCCTTGCCCCCTCTTTGTGGACCCTATGTTATTAATCATGTTTTCTGTGAGGCTCCCATTCTGCTGCACATGATCTGTACTAATACTACCTTAAATGAACTTCTGATGTTGATAGGGGGTGCAAGCACATTAATGCTGCCCTTCATCCTGGTTCTGGTGTCCTACAGCTACATCATTGCTGCTATCATAAGACTCCGTACCACTAGTGGCAGACACAAAGCTTTTTCCACATGCTCTTCCCATCTAACAGTAGTGACCATCTATTATGGCACAGGAATGTTCATGTACATGAGGCCAAAATCATTTTACTCCCCTGAGAATGATAAAATGATTTCTATATTTTATGCAGTAATCAATCCTATGCTAAATCCCATTATATATAGTTTCAGGAACAAGGAAGTCAAAGAGGCTTTAATGAGAGCTTTGGGAAGGAATGTATTGAACAAGACATAATAGCAATGTATTGCTAACAATGGAAGAGTGTTCATCAATGGTACTGTACTTTAAAATATGCATTAAATTGCTAATAAACCAAATAAGAATTTTATTATAAAGAATCTTGTGTGCTGCCATAAAATGATCCAGGGCCAGCAATAATATAGATATAATGGACATGCTAAATTAAGGAGGGCTAATGGATTCCTAAATTCCTGGGCTCTGGGGTGGGGGATGGTGTCAGTCTTGTTTTTGGACCTGAAACCACTTATCCACAAAGCTTGTGATCTATCACTATTCAGCTTCAATTTTTTGTCTCTCAGACAGGCCATCAGGGCCTCTGTTCTAGCATGTGCAAAGCCTCTTGAATCATATAATATGAAGAGATAGAATTGGGTGTCACCCACACATTAGGAATAACTCACACTAAGTCTCCAGATGATGCCTGGGTTTCACATAGAATAGATAAAAGTAGCATGGGAAATAAAATTGAATGCTTGCTTGACACCACTGCATAAACACAAGAGTCCAAATAAAAGTCTTCTGTGCCTATTCATTGGTAGCAGTCCAGCAGGTAGGAGTGGAACCCCTCCAAAACAGAGTGTCCTACTTCCAACCCATTGGACTACATACCTGGCTAGAATTGATGTGGGCTGGAGTCTAGCAGCCTCTGAAGGTTCACTAGTTCTACACACTTGTAATACACAGATATTTCAAAGGATATAATTTTTTTTTATATTAGGGAGCAGATGTTACCAGCATGGCTTTTTTTATTACATAGACATACAGTCATCACACCAGGGAACTGTTCGCAAACTCTATAATTAGTAAAATCGCCATAATTTCCTCAACCCCCATTTCATGGAGAGACAGTAACATCATCAACAAAAATTCAGATAAGAAACACTCCTTCCTGTGCTGTGTCATGAGAACTGGGTGTTGACCAATAAAAGAGGTGCGGTAGTTAACCATAATTTGTTATTTCTGCTTTGCTATTTAACAGAACATTTTAGATTCTGTGGGTAAGTCTTAGAACGATTATAGTTGGGAGTCTTGTGGAGAATGACAGTTTGCAGCTTCGGGATAGAGAGAGATGGATTTTCAATCAGGTGGTTACTCATCCTGTTATTTTTGCTGCTGCTGCTCCCTTCTCTTGTGTCCCAAGGATACCAAATGGAAGCCTAGTAATACGATTAGTGTCCAAGACAATTTGTATCAACCAGGAGAAGCCATAATTGGTGGGATATTCTCTTTGGTATATCCCCACTATCCTGAGAGAAACTGGAATGAACCTCCTCGTAGAAGTCATGAAATATATACGTAAGTTCTTTGTAGCTTAGTAGCAGGAAGTGTATTTGCCAGATGATTAATAGGGTTGCCATTTGTTGTATGAATTTAAGGAGGGGCTTAATTGCAAAGGCATTCCTTTTCTGTTCATTCTATGTATAGGTGAATTTATATGAAATATTACATTAAATTTCAGGAAACGTATCTTGAAATATTTATATTCTTGGTGTGTGTCCCACTGTCATTTCACTCTGCCTGTAGAGTTCCATTCCACAATCATCTTTTAAGAAATAAATCCAGATCATGACAAGAAGTATAATTTATCTCAACAGAAGCGAATTCTGCTATCTTTAATTCAATGCGTTAAATGCCATGGGGGGTGGGGCGGGTTGAGATCCAGGCCAGAGTGGCTTCTAGAAGGTCCTGTTTAATGAGTATTCACCATGATTTGTTCATTCTAGAGAATACATTACTTTTACTATTTAATGAACACTCACATTTATTTGTTTGAGGCAAAGAGATGTTATCCTACACTTTTCAGTACATTTTCACATTCACTTTGCTTATCACAAGAAGTCTGATTTTTTTGGTGCAGTAGATTTGGATTGCAAGAGCTCCAAATAAACTCCAATTGTGCAAGTTTATTTTGCCAGGATGTTATTGAATGCCATCTGATATAGTGGCAGTCTGGAAATGTCCTAAATTAGAAAATCTAATATGTCATTTGTTTCAATAGAGTTGGGTTAAGCAATGTTTAATTTTAATCAGTGAGATTTTGAAATTTTCTTTAATGGTCTTTTTCCGAGATAAGGAGGAAGGTGGGGTTTATATTACTTCTGGACTCTAAATACAGAAGCAGAAATAAATCCCATTCTGACCAATTTCAAACTACTGATGTTTGCTGGGCAGTGGTACATCTTTTGAATTAACACACAAATGATATCAGTTAACCAATGCTGGTTAAATCACAATTTATGTCACAGATCTTCTTGTTCTGTCAGAAGCCGCTTTTCTTTTTCCTATTACAGGTGGTTAGCTATGTTGGTCTGCCATAGTCAAAACAAAATAAAAAATAAAAAAAACCTTAGAGGCCAACTAAGTTTGTTCTTGGTATGAGCTTTTGTGTGCATGCACACTTCTTCAGTTAAATCACAATTTATGTCACAGATCTTCTTGTTCTGTCAGAAGCCGCTCAGACCAGGCTTTCATAGTTTTAAGTTTGGTGATTTGCAATTCCTATTACAGGTGGTTAGCTATGTTGGTCTGCCATAGTCAAAACAAAATAAAAAATAAAAAATTCCTTCCAGTAGCACCTTAGAGACCAACTAAGTTTGTTCTTGGTATGAGCTTTCGTGTGCATGCACACTTCTTCAGATACACTGAAACAGAAGTCACCAGACCCTTATATATAGTGAGAGAGTGGGGAGGGGTATTACTCAGAAGGGTGGTGGGAATGGGTGATTGGCTGATAGGTGTGGAAAACCTGTTGACGACTGTTAACGACTGCAATTGGTCTTACAGGAAAAGGCAAGGGGTGAGATGGCTAAAGATAGCTTTGTCATGTATAATGAGATAAGAATCCAATGTCTTTGTTCAGACCAGGTCTCTCCATGGTTTTAAGTTTGGTAATTAGTTGCAATTCAGCAACTTCTCTTTCCAGTCTATTTTTGAAATTCCTTTGTAGTAAGACAGCTACTTTGAGATCTTGTATAGAATGTCCTGGGAGATTGAAGTGTTCTCCTACTGGTTTCTCTGTCTTGTGATTCCTGATATCAGATTTATGTCCATTTATCCTTTGGCGCATAGGGTTTGGCCTGTTTGTCCAATATAGAGAGCTGAAGGGCACTGTTGGCATTTGATGGCATACACAATGTTAGAAGATGAGCAATTAAATAGTCCTGAGATGGTATGTTTGATGTTGTTGGGGCCAGTAATGGTGTTGTCCGGGTGTATGTGGCAGCAAAGTTGGCATTCATATTTCCCTGAGACTTTTCACCTCCCTTTCTCAATCCAGAAATGAATGTGCAGGGGATATTTGGTAAAAGTAAGCTTAACTCTCTGTCAATCTCATTGTAGTTCAGTGCTGAATAATTATCAGCATGCTCTCGGTTTGTTGTTTGCCGTTCATGAGATCAATAAGAATCCAAATCTTTTGCCCAATATTACTCTGGGTTCCCATATGTATGACAACCTTTATGATGAAAAGATGACATATGATATCATGCTGGACCTACTATTCACACAACAAGAAAACGTGCAAAAGAACAGACCTAATAGGAAATATATGAATGAGGATGTGTTTGCCGTCATTGCTGGTCTTGATACAAAAAATGCCTACCAGGTGGGAACAGTTTCAAGTGTCTTTAAGATTCCGCAGGTATGTGTGTATTTTTCTTTGTGTGTTGCCATTTTCTTCTTGGTTATCCACTGAGCTAATCTAATTTACCTCTGTAATATCAGAACACGGAGATTTAATATAAAGAATTTTTAAACATAGAATAAGAGTCTCAAGCTCTACTGACTGAGCTATCACAAGATGTAATTAAAATACATCTTGTATTAAAATACAGAGTGATGCATGCTCTGGTTATCTCTCGCTTGGACTACTGCAATGCACCTGGACTACTGCAATGCACTACCTTTGAAGAGGACCCAAAAACTACAACTAATCCAGAATGTGGCAGCTAAACTGGTGACTGGGAGCGGCCGCTTAGACCACATAACACCGGTCTTGAAAGACCTACATTGGCTTCCCAATATGTTTCCGAGCACAATTCAAAGTGTTGGTGCTGACCTTTAAAGCCCTAAATGGCCTCAGTCCAGTATACCTGAAGGAGCGTCTCCACCCCCATCGTTCTGCCCGGACACTGAGGTCCAGTGCCGAGGGCCTTCTGGTGGTTCCCTCACTGCGAGAAGCCAAGTTACAGGGAACCAGGCAGAGGGCCTTCTCGGTAGTGGCACCCGCCCTGTGGAACACCCTCCCACCAGATGTCAAAGAGAAAAACAACTACCAGACTTTTAGAAGACATCTGAAAGCAGCCCTGTTTAGGGAAGCTTTTAATGTTTAATAGATTATTGTATTTTAACATTCTGTTGGAAGCGCCCAGAGTGGCTGGGGAAACCCAGCCAGATGGGGGGTATTATTATATAAATAATATTATTATTATTATTATTATTAGAGGGGAAGGCTATACACTTTGTCTTGGTCAGAGGAGAGAAAGTTGAAATTACCCACTTACCCCCGATCCTGAAATGCAAACCCATGTCTTTATAGAAGCAAGTCTTATTGAGTTCAAGGGGCTGCACTCCCCAGTGAGTGTGTGAGAGATTTCACCCTTGATCCTTTCTTTTTGTCTAAATAACTGAAGCTTTTAATTTTCTTTTTTCTTTCTGAAACTTAAGTTTGCACCACTTCATGATTATGCTGGCTGGGACGTATTATGCCAACATTACTTGCTAATATTAGTTATGCAGTGGGAGAAAATTATGCATTTCATATATTGAAAGTTAATAGTATAATTAGATGCTATTACATGTTAGATGCTCAGACATGTGCTATTTCTTTGCTGTCATCACCACTGTTTTTTCTCCATCAGTTTAACTATGGTGCATATGAGTCTACACTTAGAGGTACAACAGATTTCCCATTTTTGTATCGAATGTCACCGAGAGAAACTCTTCAACCCATTGGAATTACTCAGCTACTTTTGCATTTCAGATGGACATGGGTTGGGCTCATTGTTTCAAATGATGATGATGGAGAAAGCTTTGGTCAGATCCTGACATCTCTGCTTCTGCAGCATGGCATTTGTGTTGCCAGCCAGTATAAAGTAGGAGAATCAAAATATGTGTGGGATGAAACGTATCGCAACTATATGTCAAAGTTATATACGGAACTTTTCTTAAGTGAGATAAATGTGGTAATAGTCAGTGGAGACTACAATTCGATGAGTGGATTACAAGACCTCATGGGACGAAATTGGGAAGATCAATCCTGGGAAAGTTTGGATCATAACTGCTCGGTGGGAATTTCAAACAGCATATTGGTTTATTTGTAACACCTCCAGAAACGTACAAAGGTGCTTTTTCTTTTTCAGTCCACAAAAAGCCTGTGCCAGGTTTCCGTGAGTTTCTTGGGAGCTTTATGTCTGATAAGCCAGTGATTCGCTTTTTCATGGATTTCTGGTCAACTGCTTTTATTTGTTATTTTTATGAAGACAGCTTTTCACGTTGTTCACAGAGTAAGATGTGCACAGGCAAAGAGAAACTGGAATATCTGTCTGAGTATACATTTGATATGGATATGACTGGGGAGACCTATGGTATCTACAATGCTGCCTATGCTGTAGCCTATGCTTTACATGCCATCCATGAGTCAAGACCAAGAAGAGACAGAAGTGAACAGCTGAATATTCAATCATGGCAGGTAAATACATCGCCATAATAAAGTCCATGAGCTTGACATGATGTCTAATGTGCAAAACTGTTTACTTAGACAAATAAACAAATATGTCAATGTTTTGTATGTTGGTGAGTTTATAAGAGAATTGGGGAAGTCTGCTATGCTGTATTTGTGTGCACAGTAGACTTCTTAAGATGCTGTTTCCTGAAAAGGGAACAGAACTATTCTGGCCTAAAGGGATGAAGATTTATTCCTACTATGCATTGGATTTGGCTGATCCCTGAGCCACATTGTGGCTATTTGGAGGCATTGGTTGAGTTGGTTTGTGACAGCCACAAACCACTGTAGATTAGGTTGGATGGGCCAGAATGATCTAGGGCTGTCAGGGGTGGGGGGTGATTGAGTATCAAGAAAAGAAAGAAAGAAAGAGAGAAATCAAGAAAAGAAGGGAAGGAAGGAAGGAAGGAAGGAAGGAAGGCAACAAGGAAAAAACCAGTGGAAAAGCCAATCCTACCTGACCACTGGGTGAATCTTCCCAAGAGAAGGTAGGAGCCCAATGCCACCAGACTTTCCTTCCTGCCTGGTACCCCTTCCTTGAAGCAGCACCCTGTATGATTGATGCCTTTATGCAACAGCTGTTGAGCTGAGTCATAAATCCTGCTCTTTTAAAATGTTCTATCTGTCTATGCAGGTGTAAGTCCTGCTGAGAGACTTGCTCCCAAGACAGAATTGCAGAATAAATAATGGACAATTTCAGAATTTGTTTCTTCTCTTTCTTCAAATTCAGCTGAATTACATACTGAAAAACATACATTTTAACAATGGTGCAGGGCACGAAGTATTGATTGAATATGGAGAAGTTTCAGCTGGCTATGATATCATCAACTGGATCATTTTCCAAAATTACTCTGTCATTAAACCCAAGTTTGCAAGTATTTCCCCAAACCATGAGTTCACCCTCACTGGGATAGATGTTGTGTGGAACGACAGACTTAAACAGGTAGGAAAATACTGGTGCTCCGAGCCCCAAAACCACCCCCCATGGAAATAGTCACAACTGAATGAAAATATGTTACTGCCCAGATGCTGCAGCACTGTTGCTTTAATACACATATGTGACTGGTATTGGCTTAGGCATTGGTATCAAGACTTAATCTTGGCTCCTGCCCACACTGCAGGAAGCCTGGAAGGGTAGACAACCAGCAGAAGGGGAGCTCCATCAGACCTTGCATTCCAACTGAGTGACTCACCCTGGGGGTCCTGGCAATGGCCCTAGCCCCTCCCCGGGCTTGGGATCATGAGCCAAGACCCCCATGGATTCCTTTAACGGAATACCCTATAAATCTGCAGGGGCAGGTGATGGCAGCACCTCCCCTCCTCACATTCCCCTAAACCAATGTTTAACTGTTTCTAACCTTACAAAGTTGTGATGATTGCTAAGAGGTAGGCAAAAACCAAGTGGCCACAGCCAATCTGCCACATTGGAAAGAAATCCTACCTGGCCCCCACTCCAAAATAGGCAACCAACCGAAGTCCAAAGCAAGGCCAGACACAACCTAACTAACGGGTGGGTAGGCGGGTGTTCGGCAGCGCAAAGCAAGAGAGGGGACTTGATGGTGTTCTGCTGCTCTCAGACTCAAGTGTAGTGTGAAAACTTGACTGTGTACACAAACACTCTATTGTAATTGAAATTGCAAGAAACCCGAAAATTTGCCCACCCTCCTGAAATTACTCTTCAATCATTATATTGAGCCATTGGTGGTTGTTTGTCCATTCCCACTGATATTTCCCCTGAAAATGTACTGTCAATGACTTTAAATAATTATTTAGCTGATTAGAGCAAGACGTTCTTGGGTTATCAGGTAGAATAGAAATATAGCTGTATTTGTATGAAAATTTGGATGTGGCAAAATATCCGTTTTCTAATCATTAGATACCACCAAGTTCTAGGTGTGTTGAGAGCTGTCACCATGGACAGCAAAGGATGGTTCAAGAAGGGAAACCAAGTTGTTGTTATGGCTGTAATCCATGCCCAGAAGACACGTTTTCTAATGAGACAGGTAGGTGATATACAGACTGAGAGGAGATACAATAGCCAACTTCACATATCTAAAGGGCTGTAACATGGAAGCAGCAGCAAGGTTGTTTTCTGCTTTCCCAGAGGGTAGTACCCAAAACAATGTCTTCGAGTTACATGAAAAGAGATTCCAGCTAAACAAGCTGTCTGATAGTGAATGAATGAACTCTCTTGGAAGGTGGTGGACTCTCGTTCCTTGGAGGTTCTTTTATGCAGAGATTGGTTGGTCATCTGTCATAGATGCTTTAGTTGAGATTCCTGCATTGCAGAGGGTTGGGCTAGATAATCCTCATGGTTCTTTCCATCTCTACACTATTATAAACTGAATTCTATAATTACATGAGCTGAGTGTAATTAAATATGTACACAAAAGGGAAACATCTTCAAAGAAATTGACCACACATATTTAGGTGCACTTATGTACATAAATGCCGCTAGTGACTAAAATTTCTATCCTATCCATGGATATTCAGAATAAAATTTTAGTATGTTTCGGGGACTTGCCACTAGGCAAAGTTTGTATAACTTGGACTGGAAGCATCTTCTTTCAGTTAGATGTGAAATGGGGAGTCATTATTATCTAGCATTAAATTGACACACCTTCAGCTTTGTGCAAACTAATAGAGGTATAGCAATTGCAACAGTTACTGAGACTTTCTTGGTCCCTTTCAGATGCAGTTCATTGTCTGAAATGCCCAGAAGATCAATATCCAAACAGGAACAAAAACAAATGTATTCAAAAGGTTCTGAGCTTCCTTGCCTATAATGAGCCCTTGGGCATTGTTTTAGTTGTTCTTGCTATCTTTTTTGCTGCATTAACAGTTTTGGTAATACACATTTTTCTAAAGAACTGGACTACCCCTATTGTCAAAGCCAACAACCGGAACCTCACCTGTGTTCTGCTTGCCTCCATCTTGCTTTGCTACCTTTCTTCCCTTCTCTTCATTGGCAAGCCTGGGAAGCTGGGCTGCTTGCTCCGGCAAACAGCATTTGGCATCATTTTCTCTGTTGTAGTTTCTTGTGTGTTGGCAAAAACCATCATGGTGGTCCTGGCCTTCCTGGCCACAAAGCCAGGCAACAGCATGAGGAAATGGCTAGGGCAGAAAGTAGCCACCTCC
The DNA here is from genome assembly GCA_900245905.1 of Lacerta viridis. Classification (NCBI taxonomy): domain Eukaryota; kingdom Metazoa; phylum Chordata; class Lepidosauria; order Squamata; family Lacertidae; genus Lacerta; species Lacerta viridis. Next base: position 13,017 of record OFHU01003616.1, on the reverse strand, counting down.
ATTGTTCTTTTCTGCTCGCTCATTCAAGCGGGTATTTGCATTGTGTGGCTGTTAACTTCTCCTCCCTTCCCCAATGCTGACATGCACTCACATGCTGGATATATTATATTGGAATGTAATGAAGGTTCCATCACCATGTTCTACTGTGTCTTGGGCTACTTGGGCTTTCTGGCCATGATCAGCTTCACCGTAGCCTTCCTGGCCAGGAAACTGCCAGATACATTCAACGAAGCCAAGTTCATCACTTTCAGCATGCTGGTGTTTTGCAGTGTTTGGATCTCCTTCATTCCGGGTTACTTGAGCACCAAGGGGAAATACATAGTGGCTGTGGAAGTTTTTGCCATCTTGGCCTCCAACACTGGCCTCTTGCTTTGCATATTTCTTCCAAAATGCTACATCATTGTTCTAAGATCTGATCTGAACACAAGGAAGGTCCTAATAGAAAAAAAGAGTTATTAACCCTAAGTCTAATCTCTTATTAGTTGACTTTATGTTCATTTCAGGACTGATAACATATCACAAAAAAATCAGAAATTGACTACTGTTTGAGACGCAATTCAAATTTCCAATTTTGTAGGAGTCAAACCTTATCTCCATTGGGCAGATTGCCATCATTTACTTTGGGAGGATCATAATATATTTTCAAGCATCTCCTTGGAATAGGGCAGAAAATGACAACCACACTGGCTTGGTGTAGCTTTACAAAAATTCACTTTTCCCCTTGAAGTGAAATAGAGGGGTATTGATTTGAAACTCTCATTCCAGCCAACCTAGCAAACCCTTCTAATATTCAGGTCTGAACTTTCAGTTTCAAAAATTCAGTCCCCTTAATGGTATATTTATCTGTTCACATTATATTTAATGAAGCCCATGTGATGTATTTGCAAATTTATATTGCACTTTGTGTGAGGCTGCCCATGGGCTTGTTCTGGAAGCTCCAGCTGGTGCTTAATGCAGCAGCTAGACTGCTGATTGGGCCAGACACCTGGGGGGAAACCACTCCTTAGTGCTCAAGCAGACCAAACAGCATTTTGGAGTTTCTCCAGATTGAAGTTTGCTCCAGTTTAGAGCTAAATAATGGGTTTTTAGTGGAGCAAGGGGGAAACTACTCAGACCCATAATTCTAGGCACAGGACAAGTGGAAAGCCCTTAATATTGCAATCCATAATAATTGTACCGTAATCCGGCTTAAGACGACTGGGTGTTAAGACGACCCCAACTTTTCCATACTCGATGAGAAGATTCTCCATTAAGACGACCCCCGTACTGGATTAAAAAGTATACGCCAGAATTATGTACTTTAACTTTTAAAAAAGAATATTGAAATTCTTAATCTCTGGATAGCAGTTTTTTAATTGCTTCCCAGAGGTTCATTGCATGTTTTTAGAAGATGAAATAATTAATACTTTGGATTTGTCAGTGATAATATAAGGAAACCTGCTATCTTTTCATCCTCTTTGCAGACTCAGAGTATAGTGAAATATAGGCCAATGTTGTCTTTCTATGGATGAAGTTGAATAGAAACAAGCAGGCATTGTGGTGTACATTTTTATCATCCTCATCATTAGCATTAATTTGGCTTGAATCATTAAATAGTAGTATAACTTTTGAAATAATTAACACACTGAATATCAGTTACACAAACAGACAGACAGACAAAAAAAGAAAAAGGAAAACCTGATGAAAAATACAGAGAAGTTTCCAAATAAATGGGTATAGGGAGGGTTTGGTTCCATTAATCTGATATTCTCCTTCTGTTAGAACTTCTACGGGGACATATTTGGAATATCCAAAAGTATGTTTGTAAAGGTAAGCATCCTAAATCCTGCCATAGGAATAATATCTCTTTCTTTATCATCAGATGACTTTTAGAGATTTATGTGGAGTTATTAGAGGTAGATTGAGAAATGCTATGATAGAAAAGAGGAGCCTGAGGTTGGATACACAAACTCTGCGCAAAAGTAGCATCATATACCAATTTTGGTTTCTCTCACTTTCTCAGTTCTCCACGCTTCCACATTAGTTTCCATTTAAAAAGATCTCTTGAAATTTTATCACAACTTTAGTGTTCATTTCTCCTAATATAAACAATTTTATGTGAAACTTTGCTCAATATGCAGGTACTTCTTTTATAATGTATTTTATGCTATTTTCACTAATATATGCATTTGCATGCACTATTTACCTTAGTAAATGCTTTTTTTTGCGCAAATGGCACTTGACTGATTAACTGCATTGCGAAATCCAAAAACATGTGAATTATGAAGGATGGATGTGTTTCAGTTTGCCTATAGTTTTGGGAAATGTGAATTAGGTACGTTTGCTTTGAACATGGACTGAATTATTCCCCCACCACCACTGCCACTTTAACCATGAGGCTGGGGCAACATAGCTTTTGTATACATTTTTAGGTCTGGGTTGTAAAACATTTAGTACATAAATACTATTTCTTTGGCAAGTGGAGTTTTAGACTCCACTGGTCCTGGCTGTATTGCTCCACTCAATAACTCATCAGGAATTAAGCATAATGTTGTAGGGAGGGGGAAGAGAAAAACAATATTAATAGTGTGTTTCACAACTGAAGTAACATACCTGATAATTTAATGAGGACCTCATAACAGCACTACATCCAGAGTCTAAAATTACCCCCTGGGTTTCCCCATACACTTTAACACATGTATTTCTTTGATGACCCAAATCATCAATTTGAAACATGAGAAAACTTTCTGTTCTTGAGTTAGAAATATATTTTAAATAAAACATGATTTTAAAAAAATGTTTCCTTAATTTTATAATTTCCAAGAAATCCACCTACTACAGAGCCAATGTACAAGAGCATCCATCAACACCTAAGAAGTTGGTTTCAAAAATATATCAGCTGACCCTCTCATGAGGACATAAGAAGAGTCCTAATGGTTCAAAATATGAGTTCATCAAATTTGGCATTGAGTTCCTGGTTCAACATTCAATAATAGCAGCCTCATTTCTCTTCTGAGATACAAAGAAGCTGACTGAGAAAACACCCAGAAATCAAACGGGGAAAGGATGTTGAAGAGAGGGTAGGGGCTGATTGCTGGTGGGAGATTTCCATTATACTCAATGGGAGCAAAACAGAGCTTCAGATTTCATATAAGATTTTGCTCCAAATAACAAATCAAAGCAGATCACAGAATCAGAACAACTGTTTTGGATGCAGCACCAATCAGGCTGCTTCCAAATGCTATAAATATGGATTAAGAGTGAATCTTGTGGTTGCTGCACATGCGTAGTGAACCACTCTGTTTCTTTCTTTTCCTATATTTTCATAATATATTGTTTCCTATAGAATAGAATGCATGAAAATATGGAGAAATATAATAAGACTATTGTGACTGAATTCATCCTTTTGGGATTTGAGACAATCCGCTCTGTTGAGATTCTGATCTTCATTACCTTCCTGATTATATATGCATTGACCATTACCGGTAATGTTACATTAATTGCACTAGTCCTGGCCAATCACCAACTTCAATTGCCCATGTATATTTTCTTGATTAACCTTTCATTCCTGGAACTCATAATCACATCAACTGTCATGCCTAAAATGCTAATAAATTTTATCACGGGGAAGAAGACCATCTCCTTTGTGGGCTGCCTTACTCAGTCCTACTTCTATTTCCTCATGGGCTCAACTGAATTCTTCATTCTGGCTGTAATGTCATTTGATCGCTACATTGCAATATGCTACCCATTGCGCTATGCATCCATCATGAACAGCAATGCCTGTTTCCAGCTCCTTTTGGGATCATGGATTGGTGGCTTTCTGATTATTCTTGTTCCCAGCATTGTAACAGCTGGCCTTCCATTCTGTGGCCCAAATATAGTCAACCAACCATTTCTTCTGTGACAGCGCCCCCTTGCTCAAGCTTGTCTGTGCTGACACATCATTGGCTGAAAAGGTTGATTTTGGGACATCTTGCATATTGCTTCTGGGTTCACTTCTTATAACAGTTGTGTCCTATATTTATATTATTGTTGCTGTCTTGAAGATACCATCAACACAAGGTCGACAGAAGGCTTTCTCAACCTGTGTTTCTCATATCACTGTGGTATCATTGTATTATGGGAGCTCAATTGTCATTTATGTCCGTCCGACCAAAGGGAACGTTCTGGATTTCAACAAGATAGGCACAGTACTGAACACAATAGTGACACCCATGCTAAACCCTTTCATATATTGTCTCAGGAATGAGAAGGTGAAGGATTGCCTGAAACTTTCGTTCAGTAAAATCATAATGTTTCTTAAGAAATGAATGTTACAGGATATTCCATCAAATGGAGTTTTAGGATTCTTTTATTTAAATGGGAGAGAGTCAGTATAAGACAGCATGTAGTGTGTTGAACATAGGTCATGAAAACCAGATTAAAATCTCCACCTAGACAGAGAACTAACGGGTTCCTTAATTTCTGTTACTCCTGCCTACTTCTGAAGGTTGTTGCAAAGATGAAATGTAGTTAACCATGTATGTGTGCCTTCCCACTCTGTGTGTAACCTGGAAGAAGTTTGAAAGTGGACATTTTTGTTCAAAAACAAAAGGAATAAATAAATAGGTGCTTTTACTCCTCTGCTTCAATGGAATTACCAGTAAAGTGTCTAAATTTGACTGACTCGTGCCTTTTGTGATTTAAGGGGGAGGGTTTGAGGGGCATATTTTAATCTAAATCTTTTTTTATTTACTAGAGTTATACACCAGCTCTTCATTTGGGTGCTAAATATAAGTGTTTTAAATAAAAGTAAAAGCCTTAAAGTATCGTGATCTTTTGCAACTTCAAGGCCAAATCAAGAGACAGGAATAAAAGCTGGGTTGAACTTGGACCTCCTTATTTAAACCCATAACAAAGCTCCTGCAGAGGAGAGGGAAACAACAAATGTAGCTTCCTTTCAGATGAGCAAACAAAATTGTATTTTGCACAGTTTTGTGGGTCTAGTCTTATTTTCCCAACTCAGTATCCATCTGCATATGTTGATGGACTCCAACTCTCTGTCCATTGGACATGCTGGCTAGAGCTTACTGGAGTGGGTAACCAACAAGATCAGAAGGGTGCCAGGGGTAATGAAAGAAAAGGGTAATGATTTGTGGACTGAGCCAATAAATTAAATCATGGCACCAATATATTCTGTATAGGTGTGGAACTGCCAAAGAAGCATCCCTAATTTTAGAAGAGCATTATATTCTGTCAAAACTCATTGAGGTGCAACTGTGTGGTTCTGCGCATTTTCACAGAAATTTCCATTTTTCATATCAGCACACCTGAGAATTATCATAAAATACAAAGGGAGAGGGAACCTTTAAAAATATATGCACTTGTTAATGAAGTCCCTTGAGGTCCAAGGCAAAAATCCTGAAAGCAATAACTTGGGTATTTGGGGAAGCTCAGTGCTGCTCTCTAAAAAGGTAAGAGAATAAGAAGACCACAATGTGCTCATTGAGTGTTTCCCTACCCCATAATGTCATTTGAAAACAGTTATTTGTTATCTCTCTGTACACTGAAGACAGCCTCTGCTAACTCCATCGTATGAGGAAGCATTATAGATTGCTTTGTAAAAACTGTGATCGATGAACACTGGAAAATGGAATATTTGAGTTTATTGCATCATTAATCTATGAAATAGGGACCTAGACATGATGCTGGAAGCTCTCAGTTGTGTGCCTTGTTCACTTTCAAAACTGTTTTTGAGAAGAATATTGTTGTGAGGTGGTTCTTTTTTTGCAGGGTAGGGTGGATAGACTGTATGCCTGAGTCTCTTCTAATTCCTGGATGCATCCAGGATCCCATTGCTGGAACAGCCAGACATGATTCTTGGTAATTGCCCCTGAGTATGAGTTGTTAAGGTAACAAAGGAAGTGGTCACAACAGGATGCACCCTCCCTCAACTATCTGGTAATTACCAAAACAAAAACCAGAGTTAAGGTGCAAGAGAGCTACAAGCTAGAAGCAGGGAGCTGCAGGCTAGGCAGCTCAGGGACAGAGCCATGCCTGATTTCTGCTGGAATCCAGGCTGTGGCTATGGGGAAACAATACCTTACTGGGGTGTTAATGCTACATCTAGGCTGGGCATATATAGTAAAAAAACATATAATAAAGACACCTTACTGTCCCTCATTCCAAGGGCCAAAACCTAGGTAAGCACCTAGAACCCCTGAATCTGCACCACTTAGAGATTGGTGGTCAGTGGTACCTCTGGTTGCAGATATGATCCGTTCAGGGTGCCATTTGCACCCCGAAAAGTCCGCAACCAGAGTGGCACTTTTGTGCATGTGCAAAAGCGTGAAGTGCCCATAATGCTTCTGTGCATGTGCGAACCGCGCAGAACGCTTTTGCGCATACACACGCAGTGAAACCCAGAAGTAAACACTTCCGGGTTTGCCACGTTCTTAACATGAAAAAACGCAACTTGAAGCATCTGTAACCTGAGGTATGACTGTACATATAACAATATAGCAGAATTCAAAGTCTCTGCAAACAAATGTATATCAGTTCATCTCTCTTCTCCTGCATTGGAAACTTAGAGCGTTTTCAGCTTGGTCTTGTTTATGAAATGCTGCTTCACTATACTGTTGAAAGAAAATAGCATTCCAAAATGTAACTCTCAGCTAATGAATTCTATCCATAAGATTTTTGTCTTCAAAAGTTTGCTTTCTCTTTCTGCTTCTCACACATTTGTTAAGAAAATGCACAATGGAAATTGATGTAAAAAGGTTTCATATTGTTATGGTCTCTAAAGCTGCTAAAGAAATATGCTGAGCTGAAGCAGACAATCTAAACTCAAAACAAGAGAGATAATCTGTTGGAACCATGATAGAGGTGGATTTTAAACTCAGCCACTGCAAAACGGCTTCTAAATCTTCTGTGAAGTAGCTGAAACAGGTAAGACAACAGAACATCTCCCTTTTGCTAATTAGACAATCATCTGAACCTCATTTTGTCAACTGTAAATTGTAATCTATGGCAAGGATGAGGAACATTGTGCTTTCCAGAACAGCTGTTGTTGGTCTGAGGCTGTACCATCCCTGACAAATAGTGAGGCAAGCTGAAGTTGATGAAAACTGGACTCCATCAATATCTGGAGGGCCACCGGACCTCTAATCCTGAGCTTGAGGTACAAGTTAGGGGTGATTCTGTATTTCTCATGTTTTGAATCCCAGAGAAAACTGAATCACCTCTCACAGTTTGCATTAAGATGATCAAACCAAATTTTGTCGTGCACTGCTCTCACATTAGTCCAACTTGGTGTTCTTTGGATGTTGATGGACTCTTAACTCTCTGACCATTGGACATGCTGGGCTGATGGAAGTTGAATCCAACATTAAACACATGCTGGGCTGATGGAAGTGGGAATCCAACATTGGAAGAACACCAGGTTGTGAAAGTCAGGTTGGTGTAAGTCTGGAGTAAGGATTGGAGGTGGACTGGACCCTAAATTAAATGATGGCATAAGAATGGAGCTAGTATTAGGTTTCTTAGGTTTCTTCCAAATATGTATCTCTGTAGTTCCCATCATCAAGTGTGTCAATGCAGGATCTTTTCCTTTCCTGGAACATAGTACTGCTTCTCTAAATATCCTGTGGCCCCTGCTCCTTCAAGTAGCCTAATTTATAGTATCACAACAACTAATTTATAGTATCACAACAACTTGCCTAATATAGTCTATCAATATTGTGGAACTACTTTCACACACAAAGGTGGATTCTGGAAAGGGCTAGAACTACCTTTAGGTGGAATGAGATAGCTGTCTTATGTGGCATATGCTAAGGGGCAGGGAGTGGTGGTGAGTGGTTGAAGTAAATAATTTCACACCTTCCCTATGCTCTCTAAACTAGTGTACTGTCCTGATGTGTGGTGATGAACACAGCCTCATAACCGGATATGAAATTAGATTCAGTGGTTGGCTTGTGATACTGGAATGTAGATCATCTTGTCCTCACCTCCTTACATATACACACCCACAGGCATATACACACACACACACACACACACACACAACACGTGACACATGTGTGTGTGTGTGTGTGTGTAGTTTGTGGCTGGCCTAGATTTTGGGCAATTATTGGTGCTCTTTAAACTGGTATTCTTCAACATTTTAAGATAAGATCCAACTTTATCCAAGATCCAACTTTATTCCATGTATGGTTGTGCTGTTGCTGCTGCTGCTGCTGCAACTGCAACCTACCTTTGGTTCAGCTGTAACCCAGTACAGTAGAACCTTGGTTCCCAAAGAGTTTAGTTCCCGAACAAATTGGCTCCTGAATGCTGCAAACCCAGAAGTAAGTGTTCCAGTTTGTGAACGTTTTTCGGGAGATGAACATCCAACGTGGCTTCCGCTTGCAGGAGTGCAGGAAGCTCCTGCAGCCAACTGAAAGCTGCGCCTTGGTTTTCAAATGGTTTCAGGAGTTGAACAGACTCCCAGAATGGATTAAGTTCAAGAACCAAGGTACCACTGTAGTGGGTCCAGGCCCACTTCATAAATGCCGGTGCTTTAAATAATACTGGAAGGCCTTTTTGTTTCACTGCTGTAACTAACACTGAATTTCCCATTGACAATGAACATTTGATAGAAATAAAGCATGGACATAGAGAAACTTTCTTTTTCCAAATATTTTTGTTATTATTGAAAAAGTAAATGCTCTCACTATGATTACTTCCTTTGCAGCTATATTGTAAGGACACCAAATGGCTCTGAAGAAGTATAATACAACAGTGACAGAATTCATTCTCTTGGGTTTCTCTCAGAGTGCAAAGATTCAGTCCATCCTCTTCTTTATCTTTCTCACCATGTACATCATAACCTGGCTTGGGAACCTCACCATTATAATTACAGTGATTTGCACACCCCACCTCCACACACCTATGTACTTTTTTTTATCCAACCTGGCTGTAATAGACATCAGTGATTGCACAGTAACTGCACTCAAAATGCTATGGGACCTCATCTCGCATACAAATTCCATCTCCTACAACTGGTGCATCGCCCAAATGTTCTTCTTCCATTGCACTGGAGGTGCTGTGGTCTTCTTCCTAGTTGTCATGGCTATTGACAGGTACATAGCTATCTATAAACCACTGCGATATTTACTTATTATGAACCAAGGAGCTTGCACAGGCTTGGTTATTGGCGCATGGTTGGGTGGCTTTGCTCACTCTATTGTCCAGGTAGCACTAGTACTTCAGTTACCATTCTGTGGGCCCAACATATTGGACAACTTTTACTGTGATGTTCCGCAAGTAATCAAACTGGCTTGCACAGACACATACATTACAGAGATACTGATGGTTTGTAACAGTGGACTGCTTCTCACACTGATCTTTTTTATCTTACTTGTGTCACTATGATTTTGGTGAAGATAGAATGCATTACTGAAGGGAAGCACAAAGCCCTGTCGACGTGTTCTGCACAGGTCATAGTAATGAGCTTACATTTTGTTCCAGCAATGTTCATTTATGACCGCCCTTTCTGGGTATCTCCAGTGGACAAAATAACCTCAGTCTTATACACTGCAATCACTCCAGTGCTAAATCCAATAATCTTCACTCTGAGGAACACTGAAATGAAAAACAGCATTAGAAAACTGGTTGGGAATAATAGGTTATTCAAAGTAACTGAATCAAAATGACATCTTTCTCATAGAGACTGCTGTTCTCAGAACCCTAACCCACACAATTTTGTCAAATAACCCACACAACTTCTCATGAAGATTAGAATGCATGTCAACTGAAGGGAAGCACAAAGCCCTGTCGACGTGTTCTGCACAGGTCATAGTAATGAGCTTACATTTTGTTCCAGCAATGTTCATTTATGACCGCCCTTTCTGGGTATCTCCAGTGGACAAAATAACCTCAGTCTTATACACTGCAATCACTCCAGTGCTAAATCCAATAATTTCTTCACTCTGAGGAACACTGAAATGAAAAACAGTCATCTACATTAGAAAACTGGTTGGGAATAATATGTTATTCAAGCATGGGCCATAATCCATAGCCAAATAAGGGAACCCTGATAAGGGGTCTTGGGTGGAGTCACATACAGTCTCAGCTTCAACTCAGGGAGCCTGAGAATGGTTGCCTTACACCAACGTCATGGGTTGGGCCCCATCAAGCATAGCCTTAGCAATGTGAGCCACTCCCTTCCCCTTTTAAGTCAACTGAATCCCTCCAGCATATAATGTTCAGTTGCTCCATGTATAGATCGGTGCGGGCTAGTATATAAAACCCCAATAATCCAGAAACTAGTTGATAAGCCAGCCGAGTCACATCTTGCATACATGCTGCAAGATAAGGACCCCCATAGAACCCTACAGGCCCAACAAGCACTTTGGAGATGGAAGGAGAGATTGCAGTGCCCAAAATAGTCTCGGTTTTGCAGGGACAGTTGAAGGTGTTATAGTATTATAGTTATATGGTGTTATAGTGTTGTAGTGTTCCAATTTGAAAATTCACTGAGAATGGGTACTCTTAGATTTGCCACTCAATTTTAGCTGAAGTAAACATCCATCATGGCTATATATTTTCCTTCTCAGAGGTAATATCTGAATAGTTTCAAGAGAAGTTGTTTTCAGCAAGAACCCACACTTTGTCATCTACAGTGGGTGACTTTTTGCCAGAGGTGCAGAAAGGAAGGTAGTCACTGGGGCTGCACTGTCTGCATGTGAGATTAAAATTACATTTTATTATTGTACACATTTAAACAGCATGTTATATATGTTCTTTGCCCTCCCTCATGTGTCTAAGTCCAATTTTGGATGTTGGTATCTGCATATATATATTTGTTTTTAGTATATTCTTTATAACAACATATATAGCTTTGTAATTAAAAAATGGTTTTAAGTTACACTGTGTCACAACTTTTAATTTTTGGCATGAGAGAAGCATGGGCCATAATCCATAGCCAAATAAGGGAACCCTGATAAGGGGTCTTGGGTGGAGTCATGTACAGTTTCAGCTTCAACGCAGGGGAGCTGAGAATGGTTGCCTAACACCAACGTCATGGTTTGGGCCCCGTCAAGCATAGCCTTAGCAATGTGAGCTTTCCCCTTTGAGTCCTGAGTCGACAGACTGGGGTGTGTGAGAGGCATCAGCCAGCAGCTGAGCTGATGGATACCAGGATCCCTGCCCGTATGCCATGCCAACACATAATATGATAACAACTGATAAAGTTATAAAGTTGTTGCCTTGTTTTACCCCAGCCTTGGCCTCTGTCTCTTTGTCCCATTCACTAGCAATCATGCAACGGTGACACAGTATGTATGAAATGACTTAATGTTGTGAGTTCATGCATTCCTAAGTTGCCACTGAGTTTTACCTAAAGCAGCTTTTTTTTTTTAAATCAAGTGTAGGACCTCCTGTTAGCATGGAACAGGGATCTAAAGAATTTTGAACAAAGACAAAATGGCTTTCAACAAAGCTATGTAGTTTTTTTTGTACTGCACACATGCGTACTCTTTCCCTCTAAAAAGTGTAAACATGGTTCTCTCCTTGCTCCTATTTGCATCTATTTTCACAAGAATATTTAAAGCATATTATTCCCTTGAAATAATACTGTGAAGTGTATTTGATTAAAAGTAAAGTGAATATTATTTACTGTTGTGTGTAGTTTAAGGGAATTTTAGCTCTGTGAAGAACTGTGAAACTACAGTTCACAAGATTATTTCATGAAAATAATGTGTTCTTTAAATATATGCTGTTTCACATTGCCCCTGTAAGATGGTTTATTGCTGACATTGATTGACCCAAGATGTTATCCAATAATAATAATCATAATTATAATAATATAAATACCCTGCCCATCTGGCTGGGTTTCCCCATATATGAGTATGGATTTGAACATGCATCTTCCAGGTCATAGTCCAAACATTCCAATTGGTTAAACTTCTTTTCCACAATGGCTTGGCTGTATTTCTAAAAAATATTTATTTAGGTAAATTATATGCCACTTTGTATTTCTATTAAAATCTCTAAGTGGTTAAAAATACCCTAAAATATCACAAATGAAAGTCATTTTTTTTTTAAAAAAAAAAAAGCCCATTAAAATTTCCACATTTTAGAACAGAGCAGGTAACAAATTGAAAATATACCTTCTTAAACAGAAACAACTACCAGTAATAAATGTGAACCAAGGTAAGTGCAGAACACAGAAATTCTGCAGCTATGTATTACTTGTAAGTTCAATTGTATGTTTATGTCTTGCTCACAAAAAAGGAAAGGGGAAAGAAACAATGTCTGTTGTAATGTCTGTGCCAATATTTAGCTGATTGTAGCTTTGAAAATCTTTAATGATCCCCTTCGTGGTTTTGTTCCCGATTCACAGTGCAGATACAGTTATTCTCCAAAGTCTGATAAAGCTTGAGTGCAGTGGCTGGAGTCTTCCATTGTTTATTTGATTAATACAATCAGCTGGATTCACAGACAAGCCTTGGGGGAATTATTTTGCATCATTATTACCTTGGCTGTACTAAGTAGCTTTAGGCACATAGTTCAATCAATAGTTTTGTTGTTCATTATGATGGTGATGGTTTTTTGTTTTAGGTATCACAGGATGTCTGGAGTTGTTAGTGATTTCTGTATAGGGAGAAGTCTACTTCACTCCCTCTGATATAATGAAAGTTTCATTTATTAAAGCTGGAACTATGAAATTACAGAGAATCAAGAACAGAACACTTTTTTGTAACTTCTGATCCTAGCATACTTCTGAAAGAATCATGAGGTGCTTGACTGAAAAGGGACACGAGGTTTTTTTGGAAGGTCCCACTACCAAAGAACTAGTCCGTATTTCCTGGCGTTCACTACTTCATAAGTTGTCTAATGACATTTAAAGGTATGTTGAAGATAAAGATGATTTATAGGACATATATTGAAATGAAATCCCCTTCCATTAAATTACATTCTCAATTTGCAGCAAGCCTCCTTTCCAAGGAGGGAAAGTCATAGCCAGCACCAGCAAGGTACGCAAAATCCATCTTCTCTCTTGTTATTCAGAGACAA